>JAIUWE010000083.1:1800000-2384165 GCA_022750525.1 Halotydeus destructor
TGGCCATAGGTAGGAGAAGGGGGAAGAGAGGGAGAGAGGGCGAGAGAGAAAGGGGCTTGTAGACCCAGGTATTATGGCTACTAAATCACAGTGTAATGCATGCGCAATTCATCTCTATCCCTCTCTCCTCTCTGGCTCTCTCTCTCTCCCTCTCCCCCTTCTTGCCTCTCTTCATCTATTGAAAACGAGCAAGGGAAACAGTGATAATCCAGAGCCATTGGCTCGGATCAAATGGCTGCCCTTTACTTTTCCGCGTGGCAATTAGGCCACTTAGTAGGCTCTGGGTGGCCTTTCCCTCTCCCGGACAAGAGAGGGCCGAGAGGAGAGAGGGAAGGGGAAGGCTTACCATGGTGAATGTGCCGACTCGAGAGGTAGTCGTCCTTGCAAATGAATCTACTTTCGTCCAGTATGTACAGTTCCTGTCCCGTTCCCGGTTGCTTTCGACACACAAAGCACGTGAAGCACTTGAGATGGAACACTTTGCTGTCTCCCGCCCTGCGAACCAGGTCTGTCGGCGAAATTCCTTGGCCGCACCCTGTGCACTTGGTGCCGAAGCGTCTAGAGAGGCGAGAGAGAGGGGGAGAGAGGAGAGAAGAGGAAAATGAGATGAATAAGAGGCCAAAGAAAGAAAGAGCGAGAGGAGGAAGGGAGAGAGAGAGGGAGAGAACAAAAGGAGTTAGTTGCAAAAAACAATGCCATCAGTCATTAGACCGGCAGCAAGTTAATCTCCGCCTAACCTAGAAAAGAATTCCTTCTCCAGAGTGCAAGAGAGAGAGACAAAGATGGAGAGGGAGAGGGAGCCCGAAATTCGGGAGGGCCTGTCTCTCTCTCCCCCTCTCCGTTGGCCCTCTGGTGAATGCAGTTGCTCTCGAGCTATGAAACATTCTGTTAACTAACGCGACAGCCAAGTTGAAACATGCATGAAGCCTGTCGAGCTAGGAAACTGATTAAAAATTGAACTGCACGAACTGCAGAGTCAGAAAGTAGCTCATTGTTTGCATTTGAAATTAAACAGAGATCAAGTTGTGCTCACTCTCTCCCTCTCTCTCCCTCTCGCTCTCTTATCACTCTGCCATTCCTCTCGTGTCCACGATCATGTTTCAAGGAGCTTCGATTTGAATACCTAATCCATTTCAGCACTGTGTGATTTATAAGGTAATGTCACAGAGATACTACACCCGATACTACATCGCTGACAAACTGGACAGCGTAAAAGAGAGACAAGCTATATGTCTATTCTCTCGTTCGACTCTCTCTCTCTCTCTCGCTCTCTCTCTCTCTCTCTCTCGTCCTTTCCTCTCTTTCCTCTCTCCTCTCTGATGACTATCGGCGGCAGATGTTCCTCCAGTGCGCCCGAAAATTCATTGCCATCATTAAGTTGCCGCTTAATGTCTGTATTCGGAAAGGACGCAACTGTCCTTTCCTTCTACCCATTCCCTCTCTCTCTCTCCCTCTCCTCCTCTCCCTCGCCATGACATGAGCCTCGAGAGCATACTTTCGGTGAATCTCTTTCGCTCTTTCGTGTCCGTTTGTGTAATAGTTGCGCTTTTTAGGGCCGGTCTTTTCATGTTCGTCCTGTCTATCTTGCTGATTCTAAATCTTGTCTTGACTGTCTCTCCCTCTCCCTCTCTCTCTTCCCCTTTCTCCTTTTCTCTCGATAAGGGATCGAATAGTTTTGTTCTTTCATTTAAAAAGGCACATTGAATGGAGGCAGAGGGAGAATGAGAGAAGAGAGGGAGAGAACGATGGAGAGACAAAAGCCGCTGGCCTCTAGCCAGACCACTTTTTTCTTAGGTCTCTCTCCCTCTCTCGCCTCTCTCTCCTCTCTCTCCTCTCTCTCATATCCGATCGGTTTCACTGTCTAATTTGAAGGAAGCAAGTTTACATCCTCAACTGAACATGCATTTAGTCGAGCATACAGTCGGCAATACAGTTCCTTTCACTCTTCATTCTTTGCCTCTTCCTCTCGCTGTCCCTTCAAGTGGCTCCTCTCCATGTCAGCTATTTAGTTCGAGTAGCTAGTTTTCTGTTTCTACGCATACATACAAGGCTTTTTCTTTCTTCCTCTCCTCTCTCCCTCTCCTCTCTCCCTCTCTCTTCTCCCTGTCGGAGATCTTGAATCTTTGAGGGCTTGAGCGGCAGTCATAGAGAGTAGTAGTGACTGAGTGAAGAGACACGACGGGAGTCCGAAAGAAAAGGCGAGTCCGATGACAGTCTCGAGTCTCTCTCTCCCTCTCTTTTCCTTTCTCTCTCTCTCTCTCTCTCTCTCTCTCTCTCGTAGCTACTACCCGAAAAAGGAAAGTGTCCCTTCTCGGGCCATCTTAAGTGGCGTCAACAATGGCGTGACCGACGCGAGCTGGCGACAGTGATCCTCTTTTCACTGAAGGGCAAGCCGAGAGACAAGCCCTTCCACTGGCGGGACAAGTCGCTCCTTTCTCCCACTAGCTTCGGTGGGACATGTCGCACTCTCCTGACCTGACTGTCCGGCGGAGAAGAAAGGAAAGAGGGAGAGAGAGAGAGGGACAGCGAGAGAGAAAGGGAGAGGCGTGGGCGATGGGCCATCTCGGGCAAACTGGCGCCTGTCATTAGAGACCTCAAGAAAAGGGTGGCCGAGAGGCCGACTGAGAGGAGAGAGGGAGAGAGAGAGAGAGAGGAGAGCAAGGGAGAAGATATATTCTCGTGGCCACTTGCTACTATTATTACTGTCTCCACAATGATGATGATGAAACCTCTAGAAGTACTTATTACTCTGGCAAGTGGAGAGAAGTCTCAAAGCGAGAGGGAGAGAGAGGGGAGAGAGAGCGAGAAAGACCAGCACTCTGCGGTCTGACGCTCCAAATGTCCTGTGCGGGTCGTTCTCTCCTTGGCTCGCTCTCCTCTCTCTCTCTCTCTCCCTCTCCCTCTCAATCGGCCAAAGTAGTGGCCCATTATAGGCCATTGCTCAGTAGCCAATGTTGCACTTTAACGACTTGCTGATTACCATGATGGCCACGGTAATGATCACATTATATTCAACTATGTGTGAGTATGTTGTGAGTTCAGCGACTTTAAAGTCGCAGTTTATTATTTTCTCTCTCAATCTCTCTCCCTCGCCCTCTCTCAATTTGGTGTATCTCTCTCCTTCCTCTCACCCCTCCTCGGCCGGCGGTGACTTTTCTCTCTCTCCTCTCTCTCTCCCTCTCTCTCGGCTCCCGGTCAGCGGCGAAGTTTCAAACACAAAAATGTATGTACATTTGTGTAGAAAAAGAGAGAAAGAGAGAGAGAGAGAGAGAGAGAGAAAGAGAAGTTATTTTTGTTTAGCCCACATATACATCTCTCTCAAGCTCTGGGCAAGATAAAGACTGGACACGCAAGGAAGCGTTTCTCACTCAATAGCTTACTTACTCTCTCCCTCTCTCACCCTCTCCCTCTCGCCCTCTCTCTCTCCCTTCGCCTTTCACCCTATGTTGGTACAGCGTTACGTGTGTATGTGTACATCTGGTCATTGTCGATAAAGAAATAGAATGAGCAGCGAAGAGAGGAGAGAGCTAAAGAAGAGGAGAGCGGGAGAGAGAGGAGAGGGAGAGGGGAGAGAGAGAATACTTACTTAAAGAAGTCATTTCTACAATAAAGTTTTCCATCTCGCGAGAAGCATTTATCAGTTAAAGGTGACTTGCACTCGAAGCAATGGACACACTTCGCGTGCCACGATCTGTCCAGCACACTGAGGAGGAAGCGGTCAAGGATGGGACCATCGCAGCCCGCACATTGGATCATCTTCATGGTCCCTTCTCTCCTCTCCCTCTCGCTCTCTTTCCCCTCTTTTTTGTTGCTCTCTTTCACTTTTTCACTGGAATGTGTTCAACTGTTCAAAAATATTGTACAAAGTCGTAGAGAAACTGATTAGCTTTCTTTGCAGTTTTGATGCATCATGTGTTTCTTGTCTCTCTCCCTCGCTCTCTCTCTCTCCCTCTTTTCCGAAACTCTCGCACTTCGGTTTGTTTCGCACTGAGACACGGCTTGGTGAGACAAGAGAGCGCGAGAGCGAGAGAGAGAGGGAGAGAGAGAGGGAGCGAACGAGCGAGATCGGCGAAAGAGAGAGAAGAGGGAGGGAGAGCGAAGAAGAGGAGAGAGAAAGAATTCAAGCTGAGAGAGCTGGTCGCGCAGGCGCCTTAGAGCCACATTTTCTTGCCGCCTATCTCTCTTGCTCTCTCCCTCTCTCTGCCGCTCTCTCCCTCTTCCCTCTCTAGCCGCCTATTCCTTGCTTTCGTGTAAGTTAAACTGGTAGTTGTGAGAGGAAAGAGAGAGAACACAATGCAGAGCCGAGTGACAGTTGCTGGCCGATAGCGGACTTAGGCTGTGATGGAGACTGTGGAACGGGAAGGGAGAGAGAGAGGGAGAGAGGAAAAGGGAAGAGGGAGAAAAAAAGAGAGACATACACAATGTGTGTGTGTCAACAAAATTTAACGTACTTTAAACGACCAGCACCGCCTCTGATAGCCACTGGCATCAGTCACAGAGAGGCGAAGAGAGAGAGGGAGAAAAAAGCGAAACTCTATCGGCAGTCCTCTCGTGCTCTCGATCTCCCGATCTCTAGTTTTTCCCTCTCGCTCTCCCTCTCTCCCTCTCCCTCTGCCTGAGCTTGATGTGAGTGTTAGTTGTGCAGAACGGTAGCCAAGGCTGCGGCCAGCTAATATCAAAACTAGTGGCAGCCAAATGAAAACCTTTCATTAGGCCATCATCCAGGTGAACCTCCTCCTCCTCTCTTGCTCTCTCTCCCTCTCTCTCTCCCTCTACCTTTGCTCCTTTCAAGTTTTCTCTCGCACTGCCTCTCTGCGGATGCAGATACACAGTGAGTTCGCGCTGTTGCCTGAGAATACACCTTATGGTAGCTTTCTCTCTCTCTCTCTTCCTTGTTTCCCTTTCTATCTGTCGCTCTCCCTCTCCCTCTGTCTCTCTCGCTCTCTGCCTCTCCCCCTGCTCGTGGCCAGAACAATCCATCCATCAGTCCAGCGAACGGCCAGAGCGCCGCTTCGGTCATTACGCTTCCAGCACAATCTACTCTCAATCAACATTTGAGTCCAACGATGACCATCGTCTCTTTGTCCTCCTTTCTTTCTTCTTTCTGTTCCTTTTCGTTTTCTCTCTCTCTCTCCTCTCTCCCTCTCCCTCTTGCTCTCTCGCCAAGCACCCCCTGGCCAGCATCCTGCCAAACAGCGGCGGTCACAGTTCGATGAAGCGACTTCAAAATGACATTCTCACCTTGTCATCCATAATCATCAATAACTGAACTGATAGAACAACACGAATTGCTACAGGGCATAGAGGAGAGAGCAAAAGAGCGAGAGAGGCAGAGAGCGCAGAGCAGGGAGAGAGGAGAAAAAATTCATAGAACAGCCACAGAGAGGTACTGCTTTGCTTATTGTGGTTGAGAGAGAGAGAGAGAGGAGGGAGACGGGAGGGAGAGAGGAGAGAGAAAGTAGTTCTTGCATCGCTGGCCCCCGAACAACCCCTGGGGCAAGAGTCGAGGTATCTTCCAAAATATAGATCTTCATACCTGAGCCCTTTTCTCTCTCTCTCCTCTCGCTCTTTTTCCTCTTGCCCTCTCTCTCTCCCTCTCTCCCGTTTCTCACGCACGAAAAAAGAAATGCTGAACATGCATAGTATCGCTCTAGCACACAAAATAGACAGTGTGTCAGTCAACAACGGTTCTAGCTTCGATCTTTCTCTCGCTCGCTGCCGCTCTCTCCCTCTGCCCTCTCGCTCTCCCCCTCTCGCTCTGCCGCTAGTGGACCTTCGCCGATGGCAGCTCCAGCCGCGTGTACTGCGTGTTATGCTAAGTAACACAGCCAAAGGCCGAAGCGATCTGCATAAATGTATTTTAAGCGACTCACTGTCGAGTTTGCTTCTCTCTCCTTCTCTCTCACCGTGACATATTGGCCAAGACCATCATCCTTCTTCTCCCTCTCTCTCTCTCCTCACTAGTTCTCTCTCTCTCTCCTCTCTCCCCTTCAGCCCGAAGGCCCGGCCAGCTCTTAAAAGTCCAGTCAGCGGGAAGCCCTTTGCTCGGCTCGTCCCGACAGACATGGCAGTCAGTGAGTCGCCGGACTCACAATTTATGTATTCTTTCATTTACAAGTGTTTTCCCACTAGTCGACTTATTGGGCTCGACATCTCTGCGTAGATACATACACACACCGAGAGAGAGAGAGAGAGAGAGAGAGGAGAGGGGACATGATATACGGAGATCCTCTTTCCTACCGGCTAACTCGTAAATAACTCTCTCCCTACCTTTACCTGTTTCCTCGCTCGCTCCCTCTCGCTCTCTCCCTCTCTATCTTTCACTGTCTCTCTCTCTCTCTCTCTCCCTGCCTCCAGGAACTTGCAAGTCCAGGTTCATGACGCCAGATTTCTGACACTTGAGTCATTATTCAGTCGTTGTTTCACATTTTGTACAGTATAATCGGTTTCGCTCTCTCCCTCTCTCCCTCTCCCCTCTCCCGCTCGCTTCCTTGCGCTCTTCATAGTCTACTTGTTTAAAGACAACTAAAGCCACGGCGTTAATTGAAGAAGAATGAGTGGCTCAAGCAACGGATGTGAGCCGAGTGTATGAGATTTTCCTGGCCTTCATGTAATGGTCGGTCTCACAGCATGCGGTCGGCTTGTTTTTTGACTCTGACCACAACTTGAGACCTGGCGAGAATGAGCTAGGGAGGAGAGAGAGAGAGAGAGGAGAGAGAGATACTTGTCGGCTACCGCCCTGAGAGCAACAAAGAGGCATCGGCGCCGAGCTACAAGGCTTTCGCTCTCGCTCTCCCTCTCGCTCTCCTCCCGGGGACTCCAGTCGTGTCATGATCATCAGCCATTTGTGGCTCTTGCTGGAAAATTCGGGCCCGGTTGGCCCATCCAACACGTGCAAACTATTCACCATGTCCTTTGGCTCTCTGCTCTCTCGCTCTCCCTCTCGCTCTCTTCCTCTCTCCCTTTTGCAAAGTCGACGTCATCAGGCATTACGAACGGACCGATTAATCGCAGAGCCGCGCTTCGAGGCTAATTCTTGTACGCTTCGTCGAACTCGCTGCAACCCTCTTCACTAGTTTCTCTCTGTCTTCCTCTCTCTCTCTCTTTCCCTTCGCTCTCTCTCTCCCTCTCTGCAGTGTCTCTCTCTCTCCCTCTCTCCCCTCCTGCCGCAACTCAGACACCCTTGTAATGCATTCTGACACCGGCCTATATTTTTGTTATGCTACGTTAACCTGTTCGCTGCCATTTGAATGAAGAGAGCGAGCGAGAGGAAGAGAGGGAGAGAGGCAGAGATGGCTAAAGGAGAGCAACATTATACGGCACAGTTGCGACTTGAAAAGAGCAACTTGTCCTCCAGCTACAAAGACACACAATGGAGCCAGTGAGCTTTAATGTAGTGTGCCCATAGAAAAGGAGAGAAAAGGACACTGAGAAAGGGAGAGGGAGCGCGAGAGGAGAGAGAGAGAGAGAGAGACGTGCCGCTTCGGTCGGGAGTCCAATGCAAACCAGACCTCCAGGTTTGTTATTGGCCTTTTCTTGTGTCTCTTTCTCTCTCTCTCTCCCTCTCGCTCTGTGGTCGCTTTACACACAAACTGTCCACAACAATAAAAGGAAAAGAGAGGACAGACTCAATGGAAAGGCGGGAAGGTCTCTCCCTCTCCCTTCCTTGCTCTTCAAGAGTACTTTTCATTTTATTAGCACTTCACGTACAGCCGGAACCAGAAATACCTGGTCATCGAGGCGAGAGAACCCTCTCATTCTATTCATTCACCTTTCGCTCTCTCTCTCTCTCTCTCCTCTCGCTCTCCCTCTCTTTCTCTCAAACATGAAAGAAAGTCTCCTCTCTGGCTAATCTTTCTCCCACTCTCACTGGGAATGAAGAAGGATTTAAAGCCAAGGATTTAACTGACTAATGCTGCTTTCACTAGATGCTCTCGTCTCTTTCTTCTCCCTCTCTTCTCTCTCCCTCTCTCTCACCTTTCCTGGCAACTCAACTGCACGAAAGGACTAGACTGCGAAATTTTCTATTCATTTCTCTCGCATCTAGGAGTGAGAGGGAGAGAGAGAGAGAGCGACGAAGAGAAAACCTGCTGAGCCATTATTGGCATGCATCCAAAATCTCTGGCTCTCTCTCTCGCTCTCTCTTCCTCCCTCTCTCTCCCTCTCTGATGTGCGAGTACAGAGATAAGACGTTAACACTATTCCTGTAAAGTACGCTCGCATAGTCGCTCTCCATCCCTCCTCCCTCTCATAGAAAAGTGTTTGAGCAAACACGGCAAGATTCGGCTATTGAGATGAGGAGAGGCAAAGAGAGAGAGGGAGAGAGGAAGAGAGCGCGCTCTGCCTCTCTGTCGGTCGCCTCACGAGACGTGCATCATTGTAAAGGGTTATCGCTTTTCCTGCTTATGACATGAATTAGTTTTTAAGTTCCTCGTCAACTTTGCTGGGTTCGAAATAAGGTTAAACCATTGTTTGTCATGCAGTGAGAGTGGCAGCTAGCATAGGTTCCACTTCCCTTCCCTGTCCTCCTTCCGCTCTAACTCATTCTCTCGCTCCCTCTCCCTCTTGCGTTCCCTCTCTCTCTCTTTCCGTCTCTCTTCTATCTTGTTGTGAGGCAAGCTATGCAAGAACGACGGGCGTTCTGAAGGCTGACACTACAGATACATGCTCACAAAAGCAGCCTTGCATTTGCATCAACTGGACCTGACGTGTGTAGGCTGTTCTCTCTCTCTCCCTCTCTCCCTCTCTCCTTCGCTCTCTGCCTCTCTCTCTCTCTCTCTCTCTCGCTCTCCTTCTCTGTTCCATCCCTTGGCCCTCTCTAGCCTCACTCTGTGACGAGGCATCCAGTCCGCAGGGAAGCCGTGCTTGATGCTCAGCTTGGCTTAGAGGAGACTTGAATTCGGACGTGGGCCACATGCGCCCAGCGGCCACGACTCGTCTTCGTTTCTCTCTCTCTCCTCTCTCCCTCTCTCTCGCTCTCTTCCTTTCTTTCTCCTTCTATTTCACAATTTAATATGCCGAATCGGTGCACCGAAACGCTCTCTTTCTCCTCTCTCTTACCCATCAAAGCCTTGTCACCGGCACATGTTCCACGTGAATAGAAGCTGCGGTACTCCAATCTCAAGTCGTCTCTCTCCCCCTCTCCCTCTCTTGCTCGTCTCTCTCTCCTCTCTCGCTGCCGCATAGCATAAAAAAGTGGAAGAAAAACGTCCAAGTCGCTCTACTTTTCTTGTCTCTTAAACTCGTCGCGCTTCATCTATAAGAGTTGAAGCATCTCTGCCTTTCTTCCCCTTGTCCACAATTCTAGCGGTCATTTCTTCTCTCTCTCCTCTCCCCCTCTTCCTCTCTTCGTCTCTTCTTCTCTTTCGCTCTATCTATTATTGGCTTGATTGCTATTGCATTTTCGTCCTCATGTCCTCTTGGCGAAGCCACAACACAATTTGCGGCAACATTCTAGACTTACCAAGTTAAGAGTGACCGAATGAGGGAGAAGAAATAAAGAAGCGAGAGAGATAGAGAGGAGAGAGAGGGAGGGAGGGAGAGAGAGGGCGAGGAGCCAGAAAGGAGCGAGAGGACACTTGGTTTCCACCGTGAATTTCTTTCTCGCCGTGTTGACACCATTGGCCGCATCTTCGGAGACTTGCTGACTCAAAGGGCTCTCCCTCTCCTCTTTCTCTTTCCTCTCCCTCTCCTTCTCGCTCTCCTCAACTTCTCGCCGTTTCGTTAGCATTCGCTCTTCACAAGCTGCACGAGCGGAAAAATTGAAGCCGTCAAAAGGAGAGACTCGTGTAATTCTAACGGTTTTCAAACAACCAGCGAGACACATGTTTGCCCGAACACACTTAGAACATTAGAACGGTACACAGCGAGCTTCGAACATTCAACACTAGTCAAGCACCTTTAAGAGAGCTTACGTTCAAATGTTCTAGAACCCAGAGATCGCCTCGAAGCCATATTAATGAGCTGCAATGGGTTGCCACGTGCCAGTCACTAAATATTTGGTCTCCTTTCGGGGCACGTTTCGGTCGCCATTGCTCTCCCTCTCTCTCCCCCTCCCTTCCCTTTCCTCTCTCCCTCTCCGCAATTGCCGTCCTCGGCTAGTCTTCGGTTTCCTCTTAGCTAAATGTCCACAAGTCGTCAGAGTGAAGTTCGAACTTCGAAGCTGTCCTCGTTAGAACCAATATTCCATTTGGTCCACATATTTTTCAATATCGGAAGTAATCGAAGTGACTTTGAGAATTAGAACTCGACAAGTGAAGTATGGCCAATTTCCACCACTTCCGGCCCCTTTGTTGACTGACTTATTAACGGAGGACATTGGCGAGAGGGAGGGAGAGAGAAGGACAGAGGCAGAGAGGGTTCTCTTGTCTCTCTCTCTCCCTCTCGCTCTCATATTTTCCATGGCATGGACAAACTAATAGGCAAGATAAATAGTGCCGTTCACATATTGTTGTGGGTGGGAGAGGGAGAGAGGGAATTGTCGCCAGAGAGGGAGAGAGCGTGAGAGAGAGAGAGAGAGGAAGAGTGACCCGTGGTCTGTGGAAATGATGACCAGTTGAAACGCGATCAAGTTATAGATGTGAAAATAAACTCTTGAGACTTGTTTGACACTAAATCAACTTGAAATTAAATGAGTGTGGATGTGTGTATGTATGAGTGTATGCTTCGAATACACATGTACATGTGCACAGTCTGTTAGTATCTAGCTGGAAGTATAATTGTGAGAGAGGGAGAGGCAGAGAGCAAGAGAGACGGCCGAGAGAGGGAAAGGAGGAGAGAGAGAACGGCAGAGGGAGAGAGGAGAGGAGCCAGTGATCCGTGCGAAATGGCCGCATCTGCCGTGCAAATCGAAATGGTAATGTTGTTATAAAGAAAATGCAGAGAAGAGCGGTTGAGAGGGAGAGAGGCAGAGGGAGAGAGAGAGAGCGAGGGAGAGAGGGAGCTAGAAAAGAGTCGGACCAGCACAAGCTGCAATTGGTGTCTAGCAAGTTACAAGCCATTGTCGTGTCTTTGTGAATTGCTGGGTGCTAAGCAAATCATAATTAGCGATTGACTGGGCGGGAGAGCGGAGGAGGAAAGAGAGCGAGAAATAGGCAAAGGGAGAGAGAGAGAGGAGAGAATGTGTCTCCCGTAGCTGGACTGAGTCACGCTGAATAACAAGTGTCACCGAGTGTTCGAGTTCTAGTTCTGTCGACGGGCGTTCTCACGAACTAGAACATTTGTTTCCTGCTCTCTTCATGCAAAGGCATTGCAAGCAAACCTTCGACTTGCTATTTATGAATTGGTTGAATTGGTTTTCAAAATCAGGTTTTCTCTTGCAAATTGAATGCATGCTTTCCTCCGCTGTCTCTCTCTCCCTCTCTCCCTCCCTTTCTCCCTCTCCGTCCAGAGAGGACACAGAACTGAAGGTCGATGTTGTTGCTGAGCTCACGACTCTGCTTTTCTCTCTCTCTCCCTCTCCTTTTCGCTCTCCTTTCTCTCTCGGTCTCTCTCCTCTTCTTTGTTTCTAATCCTAGGCTTGAAAAGAAACAAAGATCTGGAGAGCTCGAGTTCCTCCTCACTCCCTCTCTTGTTTTCGCTTTCCCTCTCTCTCTCTCCCTTTCGCTCTCTGTCTGCTATCTCTTCCTCTCTCTCCTCCACTGATACCTTCTCAAAGCATTTTTAAGCCTCTCAACTTTGAAATCCCGTTAAGTCTGCTCTGAGTTGTACTTTGCAGTTTCTATTTCATTCAAATCCGCCGAAGGAAGATACAGAAAGACAAAACTCGAGGAGTGACAGAGAGGGAGAGAGGAAGGGAGAGGGAGAGAGAGAGAGAGAGAGAGAGTCACCGGAAATCCCTTCAGAGGGAACAAGATAGAGATGTAGTTTTCCCTTTCTGTTTTGTCTGCCCTCCAGATGCAGCCCTCGCTTCATCCCTACCTTTACTCATCTTTCTCTCTCTCCCTCTCTCCCTCTTTCCTCATCTCTCTAGCTCTTCTCTCCTCACACTTACTCCGTCTCTCTTCCTCTCATCTTACCAGTAGTCGTGCATATGATGCTCTTCTAATTGAAAACGATAATTGAATTCCTTTTCAGCACTAGGAAATCGAAGCTTTGCATTTGTGCGTTTCTTGGGCTTTTCTTTGTTCTAAAGTGTCTCTAGCACTCTCTCTCTCCCTCTTCCTCTCTCCTCCTCTCTCTCCTCAGCCTCTAGTTACTCTCATTCTCTCTGTCTCTTTTTCCATCCCATTTTCTGAGAATTGAAATGATAGCTGATCACTTGATGTTCCCTTTCTAACCCCAATTTCTCAAAGGGTTCTTTTCTGACATTCAAATTAAAGTAGTTACGATAGAAAGAACATGTAGGATAGATTCGAAGGAGATAGAGAGAGCGAGAGCGAGAGGAGAGGAGAGAGGGCTGAAAGGACGAAGGAGAGAGAAAGGGAGGAACGAGTTGAATGAATGCAACGTTTAAAACTGTCAAAGTCGAGACTCATTCTGATTATTTCCCATTTATAATGGCAACTAAGTGTCTCCAGTGAACGACCAACCTAACTGGAGGGATCTCTCTCTCTCCCTCTCGCTCTCTCCCTCTCGTTGGTGTCAAGTCTCAGGGAGAGATTCTACTTTACAGCTCCAACGACATGTGCAATGCATTGAACATGACGCTATTTAAAGGGGTCTGCTACTAGTCTAGGTAATTTCAATTAAAAGTAGCCTCTGCTCAAGGGAAATGTCGCCTCTCTCTCTCTCGCTCTCCCTCTCCTCCTCTCAACTAGATGCACAATGCTCTCCCATAGAGAAGTGTTCATTATGCAAACCAGTAACTTGAAGCCTCGAGTGATGAGGGTGACGAAAGAGTTCGAATGAAATTCTCTCATGATTCCTCTCTTTTCCTCTTTCTCTCCCTCCCTCCCGCTTTGCCTCCTTCCTCTCTCCTTCCTCTTTTGCGTCTCTTTATTGCTGCCGCTATGTCTACATACTAGTCAGGCTAAGTATAAGTAAAAAACATGCAACTTGAAGAGCGAGAGGATGCGGACACGAAAAGCAAGAGAGAGGGAGAGAGAGAGAGAGAGAAATTCAACTACAAGTTGCTTGTAATTCCGAAAGAAGTAATAGAAAATTTGTACATGGACTTGAATGTGACACGCAAAACTTCAAGTCGGTAAGAGGAGAGAGAGAGAGAGCGAGAGAGGAGAGGGAGAGAGAGAAAATGAAGATGGCCAAGTTGCAGTTTGGTCCGAGTTTTTTCCTCTCGCATGCCGTGAGCCTTTTGCTTCATGTCCATAATTTACTTTGACTTGTGTAGCTGCCAATGAAAGGAAGGATGAGCTAGAGGAGAGGAGGAAAGAGCGAGAGGGAGAGCGAGAGAAGCGAACACGAGGATAGGAATTGGACGAGCATTTGCCATTTGAAATGCACCTGAAGGAAGCGAAAAGCAAATTGAAGCCGGAAATGAGGTTCCCGAGTACAACATGGTCTTCGTCAGATAGTCAAAGAGGGAGAGAGAGGAGAGGGAGACAGGCAGCGAGAGAGAGGGAAAGAGAGAAAGACCAGAGAGTTTTCGAGTCTCAGGTAATGAACAACATTGACTGGAGAAACCAATTGATGAAGCATAGGCGACACAAGTCTGCCCGCTGCGGGAGAGAAAGAGGCGACGGTGAACTCTCTCGCTCTCTCCCTCTCGCGCTCTTCCTCTCTGTCTCTCAACATCCCTTCGCTAGTTCAGGTATTGACTCTATAATAAGACAAGTTCAAAGCGAAGCCAATGTCTGTCAGAAAGGCACGGTGAAATTTTTCTGACCATGTGAACCCTGCGACGACAGGGCAGAAAAAAGAGGGAGAGAGGTGGGAAGAGAGCAAGAAAGAGATAGCTTGGGTGAGAAGGGAGGAAGAGCGAGAGAGAGAGAGAAAGGGAATAGAGAATTCAAAGAGTTGGAATAGTTCTCGTCTTTTCCTATTTTTTCGGTGTCTAGAAAAGATGACGTAATAAAATTTTCAAGTCTCGTATGAGATTATCTAGCATGTAAAATTAAAATAAATAACATTATAGTAAAGGCAAGGGGTCCTCTTTCTCTCCCTTTCTTCTCTTCCTCTCCTTGTCCCTCTAGTACGCAATGGGAGAAAGGCAAGTAAATTCTTTCCTCTTTTACTAAGCCTCAAACTACAGTCGTAAAGTATAAGACGGACCTGAGACTGGAAAGCAGATGGCAAGGCATATCTCTCTCTCTCCTCTCCCTCTCTCGCTCTTCCTCTCTCTCCCTCAGCGTTTCACTCATGCAAAATTCATCGGTAAGGCAAGAGATAGAGAGGAGAGAGAGAGGGTTCTCTTCTTTTTTGAAGGCACGCTGCAAAGTAGGCAGGAGGTCGTCAAGTTTGCCTCTCTAAAACAAACAGCACACATCGCATGCAACTCTTCTCTCTCTCCTTCCCCTCTCTCTCCCTCTCCTTTACTCCTCTCGTCCTCTCTGTCTCTGGAAAGGGATTCGCATACTAAAGTAGTGCCTTCTCACACTCATTGAGCAGCTTTGCTTTGCTTTTCTTTTTTGTTGCTTTTGATGATTCCACTGATTCCTCTCTTCTTCCAGAAAACGCGTGCTTTCCGCTCTTCTCCTCTCCCCCCCCCTCTCTCCTCTCCTCTCTCGCTTCTGTGCTATTCTGAGAGAGAAAACGTGAGGACGTGTCTGAACGAGGCAAGCCGTGTAACGCACAAATCTCGCTCCAAACTCAAACTAAAGGCAATTCTACTTTGCATACACAGAATTCTTGAAAGGCATCAAACTGGAAAGAAGGGAGAGAGAGAGAGGGAGGGAGAGAGGGGGAGAGAGAGAGGCAAGGTTACCCTTCGCTATTCTTCTCCCTTACTTGTTGTTGTAAAAGTAGAGCCTTTCATTCTCTCCTACACCCTGTACTGCTCTTTGTTTGCCTTGTTGACTAACTTTTTTATCGAGCTCCTAATTGTCAACAGCTACTGTGAATTTTGCTCTCCCCTCTCTTCCCTCTCGCCCTCTCCCCCTCCGCGCTCTCACTGAACTCTGGCTGCTACAGAACAGTTTCCACTACAATTACTCGATTGTTTGCCTTGAAAATCGAAGTAGTTCGACACGAAAATGCTGACAAAACTTGTCTTCAGAGAGCGAGAGGAAAAACTGGCGATATTTGTCAGCACCCATTACTCTACTTTCCCTCTCTTTATCTCTCTCCCTCTCCTCCTCCCTCTTTCGGACATACCTGTCTGTATGCAAAGCACTGGAGGAGAGAACAAACAACGGTGATAAATCTTGTCAAGTGCCAGAGACAATGAGACGTAGCAATAGGTGATCCCGAATGTCTGGCCTTCCTCACTCTAGCCACAGTTATAATTAGCTAGAGGGAGAGAGAGGAGAGACTGCTCTCTCCTCCTCTCACCCAGAGAAACAAATGACGAGCATTACCGAGTGTTTTTCTGCAAACACACTAAAGTTTTCCTTTTGCTTAAGGTTTTCCTCAGAAAGCCATTTCACATCACATTGTCATTTACGCTGAATGCCTGAACCGATGCGTGCTAAATGTCTCTCTGCCTCCTCTCTCTCCCTTCCTCTCCCCCTCCCTCTCCTCTGGCCCCTCTAAGCAAGGCACGCGTTACGTGTAATTTGGTCCCAGCTATGAACCTCTAAATAGCGGCTCTATTTTCTTTCCCGCTGAAAAAACTTTGAATAGTAAAGGCTCACTTCTTATAGCAGACCAAGTGCACTCGGTCTGTCTCTCTCTCCCTCTTTCCTCTCCCTCTCTCTCTCCTCCTCCTCTTCCATTTAATGGTATGTAAACTCGCACTCTTGATTGATTGATGGAGATTAACGTGCTACAAATGGCTTCCCAACACTTCAACAGGACTGACCTCGTTGTTTGAGAATTTGTAATTTATTACTTGATTGCCCTTTGAAGAGAAATATACGATGAATTTTCTTCTTGTAGAAGCTAATAACAAAGAGAGGGAAACAAGAGGGACAGAGAGAAGGAGAGAGAGAGGGAGAGAGAGAGACATATAGGGAAAGGAAAAGAATAATAAGACATGTGCTTCATGATAAAAGAAAGTACATGTACATACATGTATCTGAAATGACGTACTTCTAGAATACGTCGATATAAAGGTCGACCTGGTCACCAGCCGTTGCCTCTCACGCTTCAATGATCTCTCTCTCCTCTCTCGCTCTCTTGTCCTCTCTCTCTCTCTCCCTCTCCCCTCTCGGTTCACGGGTACAACCATGGTCCTGGCTCTCAAGTCCATGGCCGTAGTTGTTTGGTGTCGCTGTCAAGATATGCCGCTGGCTTGATGAGTGTTTAAAGAGGAATTATGACATTTGCCTGGGATAGGCAGTCACGAACACACTTTTCCTTCCTCTCCTTCCCCTCTCCCTCTTTCTCTCTCTCTCCCTCTCTCTCTCCTTGTGTTGCGTCCTGTCTTTGTCTGGGCAGATCAAGCTGAGAGAATGAAGAGAGGGAGAGAGAGAGAGAGAGGGATGCTGGGTTGACTCCCAAGAAAACCACTCGCTGTGTTCTTTTTCTCAGCAAGACTGTCGCCGTTCTTTTTCTCTTTTTTTCCTTATATCGCTCTAAGCGGCGAGAGAGAGAGGGAGAGAGAGAGGCAAAAAATCCAAGACGTTGACCTCCGTGTTTTCATGTGCTGCAAGAGTGTAAGGCGAGAAAGGAAGGGAGAGATAGAAGGGGGAGAGGGAGAGATTCGGTGTATACTCGCTCCTATTCTCTGGCCTGTTCTGGTCGTAATGGAGGCTCCAAAGATGAGAGAGGGAGAGAGAGAGACATAAAGTGGTTTAAGACGCAAGGAGAAGGGGAAGCTTCAACTCGATTGGGTAGTGATTTTGTTCTCCCTCTCCCTCTCTTCCTTTCCCCTCTCTCTCTGGCCTGTTCGATCGGTTTATGGGCGCCTCGCTAGAGTCAAGAGTTATGCGAAAGGCTTCTCATTGTTTTGATTTATTGTTGGAAACATGCATTATTAGCAACAGTTATCTATAGCATTCATAGCGAAACGAGAGATCTAGAGAGGGAGAGGAAGAGAGCGAGAGAGGAGCAGGGAGAGAGAGAGAGCAACGAGATGAGATAGGGCAACAAGAAAACCTATAATGCTGCTCTCCTCTTCTCCTTCTCGTCTTCCCCTCATACACTGCTCATTCTCTCGCGCTACTGTTTCACGTTGTGAAAGCAGATTGAACGAGAGGGAGAGAAAGCGAGAGGAAGAGAGGGAGAGGGAGAGAGCGAGAAAGATTGAGCAAGGAAAAAGGGATTCATAAAATTTTCATAGCAAGTATAGTGTAGAGTAAATGGAAGAGCGAATGAATCGACTCCTTCAACAGATTCCAACGAGATGCTTCAGCCCGAAAATTCGTCACATTCCTGTCGGACTCGCTCTCCTCCTCTCTGGCTCTCTCCCTCTCTCCTCTCTTCGTCATCACTCACAATCTCTTCCCAGCTTTGGCAAAGTTTCCCCTTCCCTCCTTGTCTTGCTCTGAGAATTCATATGCAATTTGTCTTCCTCTCCTTGATAGAGATACATCAACGCATCCCTGATGCGGGACTCGAAGATGCCCTTCGAGGACTTTGTCGATACGGCTCATTTCACTCTCTCACGTTCTCTCTCTCCCTCTCGCTCTCTCCTCTCTCTCTTCCTCCCTCTATCGCTCTGTATCCCCACTTGCGTGACCATATATATTCCAGTGGTTATATATCTCGAACTGGCACAAAAACCTTTTAATTGCCTTGCGTCGAACATGCCAACCCTTGGCTGAGAGAGGAGAGAGGGAGAGAGAGAGGAGAGAGAATGCACGCGATTCATTTTTGACTCACGCCGAACCAGACAAAGGAGGAGAGCGGGAGGGAGAGAGGAAGAGCTAGAGGAGAGAGGGAGAGAGAAGTGGCAGCTATTCGATACTTTTTGGTCTCTTTTCTTTCGGCCTCTTCGATCTATTCTCGTGTCAAGAAGGAGGCGAGAGAGAGAGAGAGAGAGCAAGAAGAGAGGGAGAGAGAGAGAGCAAGAAAGCGAGAGAGGGAGAGAGACTTGGTGTTTTTCAAATGTCGATCGAGAAGGCAAACATAAAAGAATCGCTGGCCAAAGGCTGACACCGCATGTTAATCAAGCCAAGCCACTTTTCGGGTTCTCTCTCTCCCTCTCCCTCTCTCCCTTTTCCTTCGTGCTCCCTATCTCTCAAGCATCCCTGAACGCTTGTTGCAATGCAGGTAATTTCGGGCCAGCTTCGGAGGGCATTAGTTGACAGTAGCTGATGAGAGAGAACAAGGCGAGTGGAATTAAATTTCTTGATCAACTCAAATGTCAATTTTGATTGGTAAATGGAGACGTATTTGAACACAAAAAAATGAAAGAAAGGAACACGAACCGCGAAAATGAGAGGAGATTGAGAGAGAGAGAGGAGAGAGGGAGAGAGAGACAAGAAGCTCTCTGCTCTGGTCAATCTTTTCCCCCTTTTGCGATCCTTGGTTGCCGTGCCAGCATCTCTCTCCCTCTCCCTCTCTCTTCCTCTCCTCAGTTTTCCTTGCGATTATTTTTGGCTAATAAGTTCTTTTATATACGCAATCCATTGCATTGAACGGCCAATTTTAACACTTGCGCAACAACAATCAATGACCAAAGTCATTTGTAATGTGGAATAATGAAAGGACGATAGGAATAAAAAGAGAGGGAGATGGGGGAAAGAGAGAGAGGGGAGAGGGAACACTCGTGCAGCAAGTGTCTAATCCCGATTTTCGCGGCTTGTTACAACACCTTTTCTTGTCAGATTTGAACATTGGGTCCGTAAAAGTGGCCTTTGAAGGGAGCCCTCTCTCCCTCTCCCTCGCCCTCTTTCTCTCCACTTGGGCAACAAAGGATGTGTTACGTAAGAATATGAAAAGGAAACTAATCAAAGAGCACTTTGTCTTGTTTGCAACTTGTAATTTACAGCTGTTCGACAAGCAGAGGGCTCAAGTGTACACTTTTCCATTTGTTGTGGTTCATTTTAACACCTATTGCCAGTGAATGGCGAAAAACGTACATGATGGTGAAATAATATTTCGGTGAACTGAATGCCGTACAGTTCGACTATTAACCCGAATTTCGGACCACATGTAATTAGCAATTTAAATTCCAATTGAAGGTAGTTCACCCAGATCAAATTGGTGTAAGCATGCAACGAAATTGAAATGAAGGGAATCACCTTCCTCTAGTTGTTCCCTTGTTATGCATGAAATGTGACGAATCATTTCTTCTTAGAGCCGGAGATTATACTCTGACTACCTTTGCAAAGGATGTTGACTATATAATCCGGATTGCAAGAATATGTGCATATATTCATATGAAACTTCGCTTTGAAACTTGGTTTCCGCGGATCGCAATAACAAAACGGTCCCTCGAGAACTTGCAGCGTGCGTGTGCATGTGAAGCTTTAATATCTGGGTTGTGTGTTTACGTTCTATTGCGAACATTATTCGTGTTGTTATTGTCAAAATGGAGTCCGCTAGGAAACAAATGATGGCCATGGGCTGGACTGAAGGAAAGGGTTTAGGAAAGAATGAAGATGGTATCGGTAGTGCCCTGAAGACGCGCATCAAGATGGACGTTTGTGGTCTAGGTTATGAGCAATCGAATGATGTTTGTTGCGATGTTTGGTTCTCGCAGATCGATGACATAATCATGAAAGCAAAGTCCAAGACAAAGTCAAAGGAAGCCAAAGAGAAGTTCTATCACAAGTTCATCAAGGAAGAGGCATCGGCCGAGACAAATGAAGCACCAGCTGATGGTGAGGAAATCGTCTCGAAAAAGAGAAAGAAGCGGAAAGGAATGAACATTGACGAAGTATATTTAGAATCTGGAGGTCGAACATGCCATAAAGGTGCTAGACATGGAGTTACGATGAGTGCAAAGCTCCAGAGGCTACAAGAACAAGAAGCTGCATATTTGAAATCTGTGAATAAAGGCAGTTGACATTGCTTCGACTTGATTTGGGTATAAATTCAGTTGAAAGTCAATAGATGCAGTGCGAAAGTGCGCTTGATGTACGATCGGCGTAACGATTAAATCTTCTTTTGAAAATATACTGATTAGCTTTGACCAAAATTCATTGATTCATGGATGTGAGTGACAGACCGGAAATCAGATACACTGATGAACTTGCGACACGAATTTCAAAACTTAGACATCAACAAGTGTGATGACACGTACCTAGTCAGCAAGTGGTTTCTCCAAATTGAAACGCATTGGTACTCGTCATGTCACACTGGAAAGGAAGAGAGAAAAGCTAGCACTAGGCTACATTGCGTAATGACATACACTGGAGTTGAATGACCTGATGATGCGAGGAACCAAGTTTATGTGAGAGCACGTCTTGCGACTGGATTTTTACTGGCTTTATAAACTAGACATAGCCGCTGAAACTTGTCCCTCTCTCGTTATCGCTCTCTCCCTCTCGTTGCCCAACTTTTTTTTCTTGAAAATATGGCCACTTGTGCACCATCATCAAGCTAGTCAACACTGGCACACGTTCATCATATTGTTGAAAAGTATATTTATTGTATACTTGTCTCTCTCCCTCCCTGGTGTAGCTGTAGCACAGTTTGAATTACCGCAAAGCATCATTCTATTGTTCAGTGTGAAGAGAAACGAAACGAAAGGAGAAAAAAGAACAAATTTACAACAATTATGACGAACAATGCATTGCGTGAGTACCGTTCGTGTAATTCGAAAAAGAAAATTAAGTCAACAAGAGAACACTTGCAGCCTTCGCTCTCAGAGTCAACATAACCAGAGAATCCTCTTCTTCTCTATTTACCTCCGCAGGGTTGCCGTGGCCGCTAATTGGCGTGGCCAATTTACCTCTCTTGATTGTGTTTGGAACCCTGCTGACCAGTGGTCACTGTCATCCCTTGAGCTTCGTTCACTTTGACTGTCCGGCCAAGGAAGTGGTGGATCCGTGCAAGTGTCTCACATGGGAGCCGTCGAGCAATGGAACGGACACGGAAGTGGAAATTGTCTGCCGTGACAATCGCTCGAATGAGACTTCCTTGTCTGAATTGTTTCGAGTGATTAACGACCACACTTTCCAGACCGAGGGAACGCATCACTTCGAATCCCTACGGTTAGAAAATACGGCAATCAGCGCAATTAGGGGTGAAATATTTGGCGCCATCAGCTTCCGAAATGTGGATTTGTTCAACAACCTGGACCTCAGCTCGTTTGATCTTAATTCCTTTAACCAGTCCCTCACATCTTTGGAATCTTTGTGCATCCAAGGTTCCCCTCTGGTTGATAACGACCATAAACTGTTCTCGGCCCTAAGTGGCTTCGTCAACCTGGAGACGCTAATTCTTTCCAACAATCAGCTGGAAGGACTGCCGGAAGGGCTGTTCAATCAAGTGGTTCTGACCAATTTAAGTTACGTTGATTTAAGTGGCAATAACATAACGGAACTGGGAAGGAAATCGTTCGCTAAATTGCCTGAACTGAGCAGACTAAATTTGGACAATAATCAAATCACTAAATTGACCAATGAAACATTCTCATTTGACCAAGAAGAGTCCGCCATGGCGCTCATCTTTTTGAGATACAACAACCTGACGGCGGACAGCTTCGAGAAGGGAATGTTCTTGGACGTTGAGAAGACGGTGTTCGTGTACATGAACCACAACCAAATCACGCACGTGGACGAGGCCATCTTCAGGCCCATTGTCGAAGCCAAGAACGATCTGTTCTTTGCTCTCTGGAACAATCCCTTCGAGTGCGACTGTCGCTCAAAATGGCTGCTCGAGCTTCCCGACTATTTCAAGAAACGATTCCATGGCATCAAGTGTCAAGATAAGCGAGAAATTTGGGACTATTCGTGGAAGAGCTTGAGAAGTGTCCGTAAAACTTTTATTAATTTCCTATTAGGCTATTCTTTCAATGTTTGAGTTTTCGTATTTTCAAGAAACCCAAGTTAGGGTGCAGAGTGTGAGAGTGCCAAGGTATTCCTTTTTTCAGGTGAACTTGCAAGTAGGAGCTTGATTAGCGAAATACATTAATTTGCGATGGTTCACACACTGGGTGGTGAACGACGTCAGCATGAATCCAAGTATGCAGAAAGACTTGATGACCAACTTGAGACAGAACATTAATTGAAGCTAAATAAACCGATTAATAATTAAATAACTGTATATCAGAGGGGTCTAAGGCGAGCGAGAGCGTTGGTATCAAGAACAGTGTGTTGCTCTATTGAGGATTCTGGGGCTGACCGTCAACGTCCATGGGCTGTTGTTGACCATCACCAGGCGGGCTGGCGTTATTCTGGTCACCAGCATTCTGTTGGGCCTCAGCTTGTTTCTTCTTGTCTTCCTCCTCTTTTCGTTTCTTCTCTTCTTCTCTCTGCTTCTCTTGTCGTTTCCTCTGAATTTCGTCCATGACAGCTTTCGTTGCTCGTTCTAGATGCTCTATTTGCTCCATGATGTGCTTCGTCGTTATCGTCGGGTTGACGTGAAGGGGTGTATTGGTTATCACACTGTGGCTCTCGTCGTTCCATCTTTGTTTGTCTGCAAGCTCTGTCCTCAGCTTTTCTAATTTGGTTTCATCAACCTTCTCATCCGTTTCCAACACCTTGCCACCCAACTGGATTGCCTTTCCGAGCCGCTCGAGGTACTGCTCTCGTGAGCTGAACTCTGATTCACGAAACCGAATCCCATCGCTGTATTTCGACTTCAAGGCGTTGACTTTGTCGGTATACACACTTTTATTTTGTATCTCACCAGTCTCTTCATCAGCATACAGCCAAGACTGCATGGCGCTCAGCTCATTGGCGAACTCTTTTTTCTCATTTGGTTCGACGAACGGGTCATAGCTGCCATTTTCAAGTTTATCTCTCCATTCGTAAACATACTCCTCAAGTTCATTCTTGGCGTCGATTCGTTCCTTCCAGTTCTTATCCGCCAAGATAAGGTCGCTTTCAATTTTCTTAAACTGTTGCAACTCCTCTTCGGTCAGAGTTCCGCGAATCCACAGAGCTTGGACATTGAGCTGAACATTGACTACCTTGACCTTTTTATCTCCATCAGCAGCTTCACCCTTCTCAGCGCCGGTTTCTTTCTGGTCGGTCTCCATTGCTTGAGGAATGTCTTCAGTGGTCTGACCGGCAGAGGTGTCTTCAATGGCTACATTCGCACTTGACACGGAAGCCAAGCCATTGTGATCAAGCTTGATGTAGACGACAAGTTTATTTTTCTGCAGAGTGAGTGGTTGAGAAGTGGTCACTTTCCACTGCCCAATAGAGGCAGTGTGGCCACTCTCATTCTCATAGTCGAACTCCAGGATAAGAGGTAAGGACGAACACGATAAGGTGAGCTTTCGAGTGAAAGGGAAGGGTGTACCTTTAGCGAAAACGCTCTTCATTTCAGTTATCTTTTCTGCTTCAGCTTCGAAGTAGTACTTGCAATTGATGTTATACATATTGTAGTCATGAACCACCATCTCACGTCCAACTTTGAAGGTAGGACTCAACATGGCGCATTGAAGGGCACATCCACGAGCCACGGCTTCGTCGGCATTCATAGTCGTCGTTGGTTCTACACCGAAGATGTCTTTCACCATGTTTTTGATAGCAGGTATGCGACTACCGCCACCAAGTAGCTCAACTGCATCAATCTTGAAGTCAACAGGTTTCTCTTCACCCTTTTGGTTCAGCAAGAACTTTTCGTGGGCCTTTTCGAATACTGATCTCAGCATTGTTTCGATGCGTTTGAAATAGTCACCGGCCAACGTTTCGAACTCTTCTCGACAAGAGGAACTTGAAAAATCACGATCTTCGGTCAAGCATTCAACATTCATTGGAATCTTCGTACTGTTTGCACTCATTTGCTTCTTCAGTCGTTCACACTCTGCCACTAGTCGGCATTTACCTCGCTTATTCAAGTTACCGAGGTTATTCGAATTGATAAAATGGTTGGCCAAGACTTCGTCAAAGTTTTTCCCGCCTACACCACCATCACTTTCCACTGCTAGCACATGCATCGAGCTAGACTGCTTGTTTTTGTAGTATACGACAGAACATTGAGTAGTGGTTTGTCCTAAATCGACAAATGCCACCGTGCTGTCGGCGCCAGAACTTGTACGATAGAACCCATAAAGAACACCGATGGCAGTTAAGTCGGGCAACACGCGAAGTGGATTCAAGCCAGCTATTTGGGCGGCGTCAAGCATGGCTCTCTTCTGTGCATCATTGAAGTAGTTAGGACAGTTGATGACACAATCGACAGAGTTTCCAGCAATTTGTCTCAACTTTGTGAATACCATAGCCAAGAGCTGGGTCATCGTGAACTTGTAGTCTTCATTGTTATGAGTTATTTCTACAACCAGATCGCCATCTTCGCCCTGTTGGACAGGATACGGTAGTTGCTCATTCTTCATCACATCGTTATACTGGCGACCGACAATTCGCTTCATATTAATGTACGTGCTCTGTAGATTCATCAGCTGCTTTTGCTTTGCAGAGACACCCAGTTCACGTTGCTTGTCACCAAGTGCAACATAAGCCGGCGTTGATCTTTGTGAATAATCATTTAGAAGAATTTCAATGCCACCTCCTTGAGCAACGGCAATGTAACAGTTTTCAGAACCAATATCGAAACCACAGATAGAATAGGATGTCTGTGAGCTTCCTGAGCTCGCCATCGTCTTCAATTTCTTTCTAAGGGGCATCATCAAGAGAAAATTACATTTAGAGATGGTTCTCTTTTCAAGTGTAAAACTATACTCTAATGATTTATAACTTACGAATCTTAGCTTTACCGAAAAAAAGAGAGAACTTAACTGGCACAGGAAAGTTACTCGGTGCTGTCAAACCTTTTAAGGTTCACTTCAGTAGCGAAATACACGAGACCGACACAAATTTTGAGGGATCGGCGCTGATTTTGAAAATAAATAGTCGATAGGTTACACTTCGCTCAAGATGTTTCAAACTCAATCCAAATGGAACGCCACCAATTTCTTGCTTCTCACACTAAATACACGTGCCACTGAAGCAGTACAGTGTTTTACCTTCGCTTTTCTCTTTGTCGGTTTTTCGAGAGGAAAAATCGTTACCACACTAGAATATTCTGGAAAGAGAGGGAGGTCTTCGGGTTCTCTCTCTAGCTTTTGCTTCCAGAAAGAGAGAGCGAGAGGAGAGGGAGGGAGAGGAAAAGAGGCAAAATGTGCTCAGTAATGCCGGTCACACCCTGCTGGCGCCATCTAGCCGGAGACAAATTACACCTCGAGCAGGTTTATTGTGGCGTCCGATTTTATTTTGTTGTTTTTCTCAAGTCAACCTTCTCTCTGCCTACGCTTCCTTAATTTCCGAGAAAAGAACACCAAATTCGGCAATTGATTCACCTCCGCATTAAAGAAACAAGATGTCAGCTAGTGAGGCACTGGTTCTGTATCGTCAAATGATGAGGGAGTCAAAGAAATTCACTAGCTACATTTACCGAACGTACGCTCTGCGTCGAGTTCGCGATGCTTTCAAGGAGAACAAGAGCATCACCGATGTCGCTGAAAGAAGAAAGTTGATTAATGAGGCTAAAGAGAACTTGGAGATGCTGAAACGTCAGACAGTGATCCACAACTTCTACAAGGATAAACAGCTCGTGATTGAGAAGCAATTAACTCAGCCGGGATCGAAGGCTTCCAGTAATTTATTTGACCTGTGAAAACCTTTTAAATGTAATAAATCTAGTTGTCAAAGTTCATAGTTGAAATGAAAGCTCCTTAGATATTTTTCGTCAAATACTCATCCGGAAAAGCGAAACTATGTCGAACTGCGGCAGTATGAACTGGAAGAATACCAGCATTTGGTATAATGTTGGCAGACAGGGTCAGGGTGACGTTTTCATTCGCCTTCAATCCATTACCATCATCCCAGAAATAATACTTGGTGTGATAGTTCTTCAGCGAAACCTTTGGCTCTTGGCCGCGTTCGATGATGTGATCCCACAATACGACCTGATTTACAACATTGTTCGCAGTAGTGTAATGGGCCGTCATGTAAAGGAACAGTTGCTTCGTGTTCCAATCAAATACGTTGGTAAAATCGGCCTCCATGTTGAATGTGAGAAAGCCCAGGTCATTCTTCTCACGTCCCGCCGAATAGTCGGCCACATTCTTGACCACCTTCTTGACCGAGGTGATCTTGACGTCCATCAGATTGCTGTAGTTCTTGAACCCTGTTGACAGAGCACACAAAAACGTCAGCGTGGCCAACACACTGAGTGTGAAGGCGAATATCGCATTAGTTCTTGAAAGGATAGTATTCATTATTGACCAGAATCACTTCGACTAATTGTTCTCTGAACAAATCTACTCGAACCGAATTTGAATGATGAATTCAACAACAGTAGGATACGTGTCTCAGTGTAAACGGCGCCGGTTGGTTCTAGCAACTCTCACTAGATGGCGCTCACGGGAAGCGAATTTCAATATCAATTGAACCAGATTAGTTTTACTGCTTTCGGAATACTTTTTTTAGTGTTGGCTTCATGTGTATCATTAGAGTCACCATTTTTTGAACTTTTTCAAATAGATGATCACTATTAGAAGCAGTTATTATGCGATGGCAACGAAGTTTCGACATACTGAATCAAATTTGTTTGATATTCTCCACGTAGCCCAATTTTTTCAATACTTTTATGGTTTAGTTCACTAGGTTACTTGAGGTTTGGTTATAGCCAATAAAGTGATTTATGTCGCTGAAATATCTTTGAAGCTGCCTATAAACAGCTAATTAGCAAAAAGTTATTAGTCGAATTTCCATTATCATATCCTCGATCTAATTGAAGTTTAATTACACCAATTACTCCGTTCGCAGCGTAAATAAGGAACAGTTTAATAAACTTAACTTACTCAAGCAACTGTTGTATTTCGCTATATTTTGTTCCTTTCTCTTCTATTCGGCAAAGCAATGTTTTCTATTGAGAGAAAGAAAGGCTGTAAGATATTTTATATATATATTTTATCGTGAATTTTAAATTAGAAATCACGACAATGTAATCGAGCTTAGAATTCAGGAATGAAAAATTACAAAATTTCCACACTATTAAGTCGTAAAATGAGCTTCCAGTTCCGCAAACTGGACTTAATGCGAAGAAGAAGAGGGGGAGAGAGAGGAAAAAGATAAAAACAACGAACTGGATTTATCAAGGGGAGAAAAGTCTCGCCCATCTCAGATTTATTATGCACGACGCTAAGTCCACTTTGATTTACTAATTTGCTGAATCAATTGATCTATCAAGCCTAATCGAAAGAGCAAATTCAAATTTCTCTCTCCATCCTCTCTCCCTTCTCTCTCTCACCCTTCTCGCTCACCTCTAGAAGCCTTTCAGGACTTCCTGGTGCATACAGGGCCACAAAAAATGCTCAGTCTTGCATAATCGCATTTCAAGCCCACTGCCAGTAACAGGTAATGTCTCAGAGATTCAAAGGCAAAGTAAAGACAATGGTCATTCCCTCAGCCTCGGTGTTCTAGCATCCGTAACGGATTACGCAATTTGCATAACAGAGTCCACAAGCGCTGTTCCTTTGCGTCACACATTGATCACAGACAATTTAGCATAAAGTGATGAGTTCAACTATGCGAATCGGACAGGATCTTCTACCGGGCTTGAAGGGAGAAAGAGAGGGAGAGGGAAGGGGGAGAGAGAGGCCCAGGTAATCCATTAGCAATGTTGACCGTGGTCTTTTTTGGGACAAGAGAGGGAGACGGACTAGACAATGGCTTTCTGCAAGATGAGGAGCCATTATTTAATTAGACAGGGCAATGATTCTTCCTTCCTTCAAGAGAGGAGCGAGAAGGGGAAAGAGAGCAACATAATGAGCATTCATGGTACAGAGCCATTCTTCATATACGGTCCACTACACATGGTACACATCAAGTCTAAGAACAGTAAAAAATTGGTACTGGAAATATTTGGCCAGAGAAACAAAACTGTCTTCAGCCCGCTGACCCTATCTGGATTTAACAACGACCTCTTAAATGCTGGCCAAATTCCTTTTCTTCTCTCTTCTCCCCCCTCTCTCTCCCTCTCGCTGGCCATTCTTGATGATTCTATTCATCCTTGACCTTCAAAAAAATGAGTACCATGAAGTAAATGTACATCAAAGTAAACACCAATGATGGTTATGTATGTGAATGTTTTTTCCGTTGTCTACTTTGGCTATATCATTATATTATTTAGCTACCCGATTGGCCATCCCTATTCTTGTCTCCGTCTCCCCGTCTCTCCCTCCTCATCCCTTTCTATTTATCAATCATATCTCTCTGCTCGTATCAAGCACTGGACATTGAATGCGAACAGTTCACACAGTAGTCGCACTTGGACCCCTATTTCTATGCCTTGTTCAGTAGGACAAGGTGGACAAGCTTCGGCTTCGTTGTCTACCTGAGAATGGTGGAAAATATGTAATATTTTTCATAATACTTTTCGTGATACTTTTCATGATGCGTATAAAAAGATTCTTGGTCATCGTGTCCCTCTCTTTCTTCTTAATATACAGAAAAATATTCTCCAGGTAATGAGAGCAGGTAGGTTCGCATATGAGCCTATTTATGGAAAGAAGTTGATACCTGAATGCATGCCATGCTACAGGTTAACCGGATAATCCTTAATTAGGTGAATACATTTCCCTTCGCCATCCATTCCGCCTCTCTCTCTCTCTCTCTCCCTCTCCTTTCATCCCTTCCTTTTTTCACATACAAGTTTACTTTTCTGACCATCAGCCCATATTTTTTGCATCTCACCCATATGTACCTTCTCTATATACAACTTTTCGAGGGCTTGCTAAAGCCGAAGGACCAATTACTTGGTGCATAATGATGTCATATATTCAGGTATATTACAGGTATATAGAAATAGCAGGTAGACAGCTGTGCTAGATTGTTGGCACTGAAAAAGAGGATAGGATGGCTAAATAGTCAACGGTGAGAATGAAATTAGAAAATTTACATCCGTCGGTTATGTTTTTTGTTGTTTTTTCTTTGCAACATGACAAAGTATGTTTTATCGTGTTAAACATCCATTTAGTAAATCATATTTCATGAAAGGAACGGAGAGAGCGAGAAGGGGGGAGAGGGAGAGACGAGTAGACAGGTGAAACTGAGGAGAACGAGCAGTTATCATTCATTCGTTCTTAAAAACTTCGGTAAATGGTGAAATATTTGTAGCATCCCTAATTGCAAACTGCTTGCAGCATGATCTCGTTTCTCTAAACGAACCGAATCAAGAATTTAATTTCAAATGTTGCACTACTTGGAAGTCAACAAGATGAGCTACTCAGAGACACACCAGTGAAAAGCTTTATGATGTAATGAAGAGCGAGAGAGGGAGAGAGCCCCTCTACCAGCTGTACCAGGGCAAGCTGCCAATAATTCAAATGTCCCGAGAAAGGTAAATGGGCGAAGTTGGCAGTAAGTGGGCAGCCTATGGCCGAGTTGACTGCCATTGAGGCCGAGAGCCAGGGCTGAAGCCGGGCCGGGGCAATAAAGATGAGGCCCATCTATCTCTCTTATCGTCCTCTATAGGAGGCCGCGGTTAAGAGTGCCCTCAAATTAAAGCTGATGTATCTTGGGTCGAATTAGTCTAGAGAGAGAGAGAGAGAGAGAGACGATGATGCTGTTTCATTAGAAGCCATCTTCACTCCACATGTGATGTCCATAACTGGAAACCTTGACTTCCTTTCAGCCACCTAGCATGAAACCTACGCATCTGTCTCTCTTCCTCTCCCTCTCACGCAATTACATCACAAATGCAATTTAACCGAATTCGGCCGAAGTGGCTCCGGTGTGACCTCAAAAAGCTCTAGTTGGCCATCTTGAAAAGGGACCCTTGCATGTATATTTCTTTCCTTTCCTTGTCCAGCTCGCTTGCAAACTTGATGAAATACATCTTTTCCCAATCTACTCAAGCACACAACAATCCATTACACTTGACCGTCAAGTAAGAAAAGAGAGGGAGAGAGAGGGAGAGAGATGCCAGATAACCCTATGCATGTGCACATTCGCGTATCTCTTTTCCTCCTTCTCTCTCCCTCTCTCCTTCTCTAGTATGCTCTGAACATAGCAACATGCAAGGCAACCTTTACACGCAATGTACACTTGCAACCATTGTGTCAGTAATATTTGCTCTTTCTCCTTCTCCCTCTTCCCCTTCTTCGCGTCTCTCGATAATCTATCGCCAACGAGCACGACAAGTGTATTGCTTCACATGACGTATCTAAAGAGTAAATCTGGCATCAAAGAGAGGGAGAGAGAGGGGAGAGGGAGTGAGAAAAAAGAGTCAAATGCACTTGCCTATGAAAAGAACAACATCGACTCAACAGCTGAAAAGCGGAGGCGGAAACAAGTTTAAGTTCGTCTCTTCTCCTCTCCTCTTTTCTCCTCTCGCCCTCTCTTCCTTCTTCTTTTCATTCACCTTTACCTCGTTAACTTACCTATTGAGCATGTTTTTTTGTCTGCATAGGCAAAGTTTGTTTATTCTCAACACCCAAATTTGGTCACAAATGCACCGGAAAAGGCACAAAGGTACCGTTACTCACGAAACCGACACTTGCCATTGACTAAAAAAGGGAATTGCATATCTTCCTTTGCTTCCTCTCTCTCTCTCCCTCCTTTTCCCTCTTCTCTCTTTCCGATTTTGGAGACTCGCTAGATTACGGTTACCCAAAGTCTTTGTTCTTCACAGTTATGATTTGTTTTGAGCAGACCGAGAGAGAGAGAGAGAGAGAGCCAGTTTCACTCATCTCTCCTCTCTCTCTCTCCTCCCTCTCTGACTCTTTTTGTTCTTCGAACTCATCGCTGAGCTTAATTGCTGAAGCGCATCTTCTTCGACAATGAATTAAGATGAACATTTTGACATGATGGTGCAGCTATTTAAACAGAATCAAGCTGTGGTTAATGGACCGGCGCTAATTGTCTATCACGAACTGTGTTCGCAAAGAGGGAGAGAGGGGAGAGAGAGAGACGACGTGCCATTTTTGATTGGAATTAGATAGAAAGTCACTTGCTTGAAGTGACTTTGATGTTAATGCCCTTTCAAGTTAATCAAGTTAGCGCTCGTTAATGTCAGTAATTTGATAACAGATAGCATATGAATGAAGTGCGAAGGAAGAAGGTGAGAGATGAAAGCGCAACAGCTTATTGACAATACACTCTGAGCAAGATAGAGGAAGGAGGAAGAGGGAGAGAGGGGAGAGAGATGCCGCCGGCTTCGGGCCAGTGGAACAAGCCTTTTTAGCATGATCATGGAGCTAATTTCGAGTGGTCGACGCTTTTAGCTTTAGTTCAACTTTAGCATCGTGCACGGTCGTCATAGATTTGCTCGGATCCAATCTCTTCCCCCTTCTCTCACTCCAGTTGCTCTCCGTATCTCTCTCCATTTTCATTCACGGCGGCAAGCCTTTCAAGATTTCCACTGGCTGCTCGGTTGAAATGAGCAACTTAGTAACTTCTTTTCCTACAGCCCCATTGAACTCAAACAATAAATCGTCTCTCGCGCTCTCCCTCCCTCCTTTTGCCTCTCTATCTTTCCTTCTCCAATTCAGCCATCAATTCTTGTATCCTACTTCGCTGTTCACTTCGCTTTTTTGTATTCCTCGTCTCTCTCTCGCAAAACTTGTTATACATTTTTCTATTTTTCATCCTCAGCGATGCCGAATGCACACACACGCTGCCTATTTGCTGTTGTGACTTGATAAAACTAAAAAAATAAACAAACTGAAACTGTAGCAAATGATGGAACATTCTTTTCCGTTACCTAATTATCCGGATGGAATTCTTTCACAACTGGCTTGTCTCGTAATTGCAATGCATCATCTTGCGAGGAAAATGCTATCATTTCAGATTTCTCATTATAGATACCTAGAGACCCAAATTTTCCTATAGAGCAAAGTCTTTATGATTTTTTCATTCAGGTCTCTCTCTCATAATCAATTATATACGCACCCTGATACTTGTCATTTCACTTAATCGGCCGGAAGTACGAGCAGGAAAAAAGAGTGAGCTCTGAATGGACCATGTTGACAATTAAGCGCCATTCGCAACACTTTAGCCGAGACAGAGAAAGAGAGACAGACAGCCTAATTGTCAAGAGAAAGGCCGTTAGTCAAGCAGTTTGTTATGTTGAATGGAAGCAAACGGGCAAATTAAAACCGGATCATGTCACTTTTCATGATGATCAGCATAATCATGTCATGCTTTCGGGGGGAAAGGCTAAACCACTGAAACAGCTGAGAGAGAAGAGAGAGACAATCGAGTTAGTTGAGGGACCGTTTTCGAAGTGCAGCTGGCAACGAGCAGTGGGTCACTTTGCTAAATTGTTCGGTCGTGTTTTTGATTCTGTAACCACTTGCAAAGCAAAGTTCATGCTAATTTACCTACTCCGTAAACTGTAATCAAAGGTAAAAATATCCTCTTTTATATGCAATCAAAACAACACTGCGAGCAGCTGCTTACAATTTATTATTATTCCATAACCTCAGTGCGATTCATTAGGTTTTATTTTATTTCCATCAAAGGGTTCGCTGACCAGTTTTTCCAGCTGACCATTTCGTATTTGTATAAAAGTTTCGTACGTACAATATAAATATTTGTCTGATTGTTACAATCAAGCCAAATCGTTTCCGTGTTAATAGGACAAACTGCTTGTTCGGTCTGACGGATGAGCCAAGAAAGAGAGGGGAGAGCGAAGGAGGAGGAGGAGAGAGAGAAGAGCTGGAGCAACGAATGCTCGCGAAAATGCTTCATAGCAATCTGGTAATAGTTGTAATATTTATGTACGAAGTCAACGTACTTGTTGAGATTTCCAGATTTTGTTTTATTCTCAGATTGCGATAGACAATTTTCTATAAATAAAGGCACTTAGCGTTCACGGCGAATTTCTCCTTTGCCGAAAAGTGAAATAATTGAGAGAGACGAAGTAATTGAGCGACGCTGCGATTGTACGGCAGGGGGAAGGGATGGAGGGGGAAGAGAGAGAAGTGGAAGGAGAGAGATGGAGAGAATGTGTGATTGAGAGGGGAGAGCGAAAATCAGACCCTGAGGATTTACTTGATTTAGTGTCCTTTTTTCATTTCGTGTGACTCTAAAGAAGGAAAAAGTTCTGGAAAAAGTACACACTCCGCTAGAGATGGAGAGGGAGAGCTATAGAGGGAGAGAGAGGGAGAGAGAGAGAGAGCGCGGAGCGCATTTAAGTAATTTAACTTTGGTGTCACTCGCCCTTTCAGCTACTTTATCTTTCTCTTTCCATCTCTCTCTCTCCTCTCTCTCTCCCTCTTCCATTCAAGCGCCGGTAACTCGGCATACAACGGCAGCTGTAAAGAGAATGAATAAACTGTAATACGGATATAATTGAACACTAAACAAGTTTTGATACAGTAAACAAACTCTTAATTTGTCTTGAAATGGCAGCCAAAGCAAATGAAAGAGCTCCCTCTCCCTCTCTCCCTCTTTCTCTCCCTCTGACACATTTTTATTTCATATAGAAAATTCAGGACCCAGAGTCAGTAAATTTGGGTCCCCTTCCATTCAATGTGAGTAACTGTGGTTCTCATTCAAGCTCAATATAACTTATTCATTGGATAAAATTAATGACACTGCATGAGATTGCGTAACACCTGGAATTCGGCTCTCGCAAGAAAGGGAGAGGGAGAGAGGGAGAGAGAGAGAGGGCGAGAGACGAGGGTGAGATAGAGAGACGAAAATTGACTCGAGCGTCGCACGACACTCTTTTTCGCGGCTTAACCGCAATATGAGCCTATGACCGAGAAAGAGCGGAGAGGGAAGAGGAGAGGAGAGAGAGAGAGAGGGGAGAGAGAGTATCTATAATTAGGCGCGCAACATGTCGTGCTTTTACTTTGAGACCAGTGAGTTGGTCAATGGTGTAATGAGGACCTTGAAGAGGAAGAAGGAGAGCGGGAGAGAGAAAGAAAGAGGGGAAGGGGGAGAGGGAGAGAGCGGCCCGTTGAAGAATGAGCATGTACGGTAAGACTCAGGCAATTAAACAGTCAGACATCTTGTTTCATTGTTACAGACCGCATCCTAGATGCAAGTGCAGGAAAAGAAAGAGAAGAGGGAGAGGGACAAGAGAGGAGGGGAGAGGGAGAGAGAAAGATGTAAAAAGGTACATACCATTGGCCCTGTTTTAATATGTAGGGTATTAGGATGGCAACGAAGTGTATGAGAAATGGCATGTAGTTTAATCTATGATTGGTGATGTTGAATGAATGAATGGTTAAGAGGGCTGCTAATTTAAGGCAACACAATGCCTTTGCAATGCTGTATATCTTTCTATAACATCATTTAACTGCCTGTAAAAAAGAAGGGTTCGTCAATGCGAAGGATGCTTCAGACAACTCTCTCACCCTTCCTCTCCCCCTCTCCCTCTCATTCTCCTCTTCTTCATCTATCTATCTATATTTTCCCCTCCTCTAAAGTCATCTCCTCTCTGGGTCAGACCACTAGTGACCCAAGTCCGCAGGGTTGCCCAACGAGTTCACTCTACCTGCATCTCTCCCTCTCCCTCTCTCTCTCCCTCTCTCTCCTCATCTCTCTCTCTCTTTCTCTTTTTTCTTTCAAAACATCTATCAGCCCTCGAAACTAACCGCTAAAGAAGCGACTAAAATCTGTCCAATAGCTAAGGATGAAAAGGGAGATAAACGTTAGGATCAGAAAGACTATTCTCTCCTTCATCTCTCCCTCTCCCTCTTCCCTCTTTCTGCGAATACTATACGCATACTATTACGCTAGAAATTTTTATTTAGGATAGCTCGGCAAGTGTATGCGACTCCAGTCAAACCAGTACTTCGGCTCGAAGGGAAAAATTGGCCAACTTATTCAAGTGAAGAATTCTGCGGCGGCAGTTTTGAGTTTGAGGCGCGAAACGGGAGAGAGGGAGAGCGAGAGAGGAGAGAACGAGTAGTCAGTTGTGAAACAGCTGCAGAGGCTGAACAAGCTTGAAAAAAGTTTTTTCTTTTCTTCATTTTCTTACCATAGCCAATAGCGTTGGCAGTTCATTTTCGGACATCACATCTCTCTCCCTCTCCTCTCCTCTCTCTCCCTCTTTGTCTTTGCCGATATGTAACGAACGAGAACAGGAGTCTGATACGGCTTAATTAGGTTTACAAGACTCTCTTTATTTTTAGACATCTCTCCCCTCTTCTCTCCGGCGCCCTCGTGAGGAGAGATTGCTCTTGAGAGTGGGCGGTGAATTACTTGCTCTTGCTCTCTCCCCTCTCCTCCTCTTCCTCTCGTCGCAGTAATTGTTCGTGTTTAACAAGTGCACAAGAATGGGAACCTGTTCAGATCGACTCTGATCCCCGGTCTGAATAGAACACATTCACTCGAATAACAGCGGTCCTCAAGCTCTTCCTCCCTCTCCCTCTCTCTCCTCTCTCCCTCTCTCGCCGTCGCTCACTTCTCTCTCGGTGGACCGAAAAAGTGACACCGTTCGTCCATTCAGTGTGTGCAGTGACATTTATTATGTAACATTCGGCGGCTCCTTCCGCCCTCTTTGTGTACGGAATTGTCTCTTCGCCTCTCTCTCTCCATCTCTCGCCCTCCCTCGCTCTCCGTCGCAAGGAGACAAAGAGGGAAGACACCCCTTGCTGAACTCTGTCTCTGTCGGTGACTCTGGACAAAATATACACATCCCTAACCGTACCTGTGCCTTGTCCGCCCTTTGTGTCAAGGTGTGTTTGTGTCTTTTCATCATCATCTCTATCTTTTCAAGTCACTGTCACGCTCTCGCAAGTCCAATTCCAAACAGAACAGTCACTCTCCATCTCTTGCTCCTCCCTCTCCCCCTTCTCTCTCCTCTCTTTCTCTTGCAAAAAAAAGCAAGTCGTCCGTGTCCCATGACAATTTGAATCAACATCCAAATTGAGTCGACACTCATCAGCAACATTCTCGCCATCAAGAGACAAACCGAGAGGACATCTTCATCCCTGAGAGACAGTGACGGTGACAGGAAGCAGAGATGAGCTCCACGGGCCAGCTGCGGACATCGGCCAAGGCCACCTTTGTGGGCACGTGCACCATCGGTGGCTCCATCTCTGAGAGCACCACGCTGGCCTGTGCCCGTGACCTGATTCGCTCGTGCTCGGACTACCTCAACTGGACAGTGTCCATAGAGGACAACGAGCTGCGCATGGTGCTGGAAGGGGACACCAGTAGTGACAATGACAGTGACAAGGAGAGGGACACCCTCTCCTCCAGCCACCAGGAATTTGCCCAGCTGATGCGAGTGCCCCTCTCCCGTATCCTCTTCAGCTACGTCGACGGCCAGTTCCCGAACGTCATTACCTGGCTACTTACCAAGCATTATCATCCAGGTGCGCCCTAGAGGTGGTAAGGAGCCACTGAAGGCCAGTGACAGTGTCAACTCCCACAATGTCATCAACATGAACAGCAGCGGCAGTGAGCTGGAGGACGATGACCTCCACCACCATCCGGTCAAGGAGCCGCAGCCCTTTTGTCGGGCGGAAACGGAAGTCCTGGTCTGGGAGTGTGTCAACGAGAAGGACACCAGCGCCCTGCACCAAATGTACAGAGCGATCCGGAGTCGCAAGAAACTGTCCAAAATCGAGGCCATAGCAAAGGCCAAGCGCCAGGTCAAGCTGCAAGAGGAACGCACAATGTCGGCCCACTTGTCACGTGACGGCAATCTGGTTGTCCATCACAATGGCGAGAGCGCACTCAAGTGTGACAAGTCCCTGTCAACCTTTAAGCCGCACAACAATGAGACGGCTGGCTACAAGAGTGGCCAGAGTGTGGCCTGCGGTGACCGCGTTAGACAAGACGGCCACCAGAGTGTGCCCATCAGGGTGAACAGTGCAAAGGGCGCCAAGGTGTCCAGCAAGGACATCATTGTCACCTACCAGGACCTGAGGTCGGCCAGCAAGACCCACTGCCGCCAGCGGCACCCGGCCCTGCTGCTGCAGCCCATCAAGACGTCCAGCCCGACGCCCGGGAAGCCAATGATGATGCCAAAGCAGCAGCAACAGCACCACACCATCATGCCCCCGGCCGCCCCGGCCCCGGCTCCGGCGTCGGCCTACTACATGCCCATGGCCTACCAGGCCTCCGAGTCAGAGTTCGACACCACGAGACTTGGCCGGTATTTCAGCTACGCAAATACCGGGCCAGCTTTGAACCGAGCTTACGAGGGCGGCGGCAGCCAGAGGCGCTATTCCCGGTCCCGGTCGGTAGAGGCGCCACTGGGTCGCGTCAGGCTGTCCACCAGTGGGACACCCGGCGCCGGCCCGGCCAGTGTCCACTCCAAGAATGCCATTAACAGTATGCTACACATGAAGTCGCAAATGAACCAAGTCCGGCCACCAGGTGGCGCCAGTCAGGGTGACCGCGGTCGCAGCCTGATTGTCACCCGCTCGGAGTCACTAAACAGCGACAGCTCGTCCCTTTCCGGTTCCGGGGAAGACTACGAACTGCGCGGAGGCCCACTGACCACCTGCCTAACACTGGCCGAGCCCACAAAGTCAGCCCTTAAAAAGGCGCCCTCTTGCTCCTCCTCCTCGTCGCCGCCATTGTCCTCCTCTCTCAGCCAGTCAAGTCAATATTTGAACGGCAAGAAGAATGTCACATTTAGTGCCTTTGCCACAATACAGCTAATGGACAAATAAGCGGCAAAGGCTCACCATCGCCACCTGTTACATAACATGTATATCGCTTTTCGCTAATTCTTCCATGCCTTGAAAATTTCCTTCCCTTTCCGACAAAGTATTTCAATTATTGTTTTCTTTTCGGGCTTTTTGTGCTTGTATTCAAACTCCACTGAGCACAGATAAGCATGAAAATATGAACATGAAATGTATGTCATATGTTCTCACGGTTAGAAAACTTAGTGGACCCCTCTCTCTCTCCTTTCCCCTCCCCTCTCTCCTCTCTTCCCCTTACTTCCTCCACTGCCTTGCTGCGAAAACTTCCGTCTAGCTGTGATTTTCATTTGCAAATGTATAAATATGAGAAAAATAAAAGCCACGCATAGTTCATAATATTGACTGAATGGAAATACATTGCCGGCACTAACAATTACATGGTATCCGTCGCTCTCCTCTCCTCCTCCCGCTCTCTTCCTCTCGGGCTCTACCTGTCTCAATCGCTCTTTGCTGAATGAAAGGGTTAATTTTACCAATGTGATTACTCATTCATTCGGTTCGTTTCAAAGAGAGACAAAATTTATTCACGCTAAAATCGTGGGAAACGTAATGTCGCCATTAATGGCCACTTTGGCGCCTTCCATGTCGACACCATGACTTGTTGACTAGTCGTCTCTCTCCCCCTCCCTCTCCCTCTCTTCCGTTTTCAAATAACCTTCTCTCTTCAAGTGGAGACATCTCTCCGCCTTCTCTCTGTTTGTATGATGAGTCAGTTCCGTCTCTGTTCAATGTTTTTTATTTGAAAATAAGTTGCTTTCGAAAAGTTTTCTTTCGCTGGAAAGAAAGGAGAGAGCAAGAGAGGGAGAGAGAGAGAGAGATAAAAAAGAGGGAATTTCAATTCTAGGAATTATTTGTGAATGTTGAAAGCAAGGTATGAGGAAATACTCTTCTCAGTCCATGTCACGATCATGCCAATTAATTTCACCACAATGCCACAGGAAGCAACCTTTCGAGAGGAGAGGGGGAGAGAGAGAGGAGAGAGAGAGACTGAAATGGCGCAAATTTTGTTCCGCTTCTGTGCATAAAGTTGTACAAAAAATAGGATATAACTGAAATATGCTTAAATCACTGTCCAAGGACTGCTATTTCTTGCTGAAAAAAGCAACATTTCATCTCTCTCTCTCTTCTCTCTCTCCCTCTTCCTCTCTTACTATCTCATACCATTTCGTCATGTGTTGATGCCTTGCTGCTTTGTCACTGATTGCAAAGTAAGAAAGAGAGACACCCGAATGAATAGGATGAGTAAGGAAGAGAGAAAGAGAGGGAGAGAAGGAGAGAGAGGGAGAGGGACAATTTTCGTCTCCACTCGTTGGCAACTTTCAGTTTTTTTTTGTATCTCTCACTTAAGTGTCAGTTATGTTTAAAACCTTTTCCGTATATTCTTGACAGAAAGGAAGGAAGGAGAGGGAGAGAGAGGAAGAGAGGGAGAGAAAGGTTATTGCTCTGCAGCTCGTGCGGTGTCTTTTCAGGACTGACAAATATGCATAGTGTATTGTTCATGTAACGTAGAAAGATCTCTCTCTCTCTCCCTCTCCTCTCTCCCGCTGACCTACTAATTGTGTTGTGGAAATGCAAATTACATAATTTGTTTTGTAACACTAACTATTCAATTGTTTCAAGAGTAATTATCTCCATAACTGGATCATTAAAACTTCACAAGAAAGAGACAAATTGAAAGAAGAGAGCGAGAGGAAGAGAGCGAGACACATCTTCCTCTTAATAGGCTGGAAACTTTTACTCTCAAGTGGGCTAAAAAAGTAGCCTAAACTTTTTCCCTGATGACTTCTATATTTTCCCTCTGAGAGCACAAATGCCCTAGAATGGCTGACCTTGTTTTTCACTTATTCATCATAAAGCACTTTCTTTGTCCCTCTCATATATAAACTCAATATTCAAGGCACATACACACAAATGTTTCCGCTCAAAAGTATACTTAGAGAGAAAGAGAGGAAGATGGAGAGCGAGGGGGAGAGAGAGCTCTAATTTCATTTTCTATATCTCTCAGGTATTCATAGCGCGACATGAATACTGTGAAAAGCGAAGCATTTCATTCACTCATCAATGGCAAGTCTACATTTCCAAATATAGAACAAGTGTATCTTTCTTTTCATATAGAGACAAATACCACACACGTGCACGAGAGATATATTTATACCGTATATTGTACAGCTTTTTGTGGGCTTATGAAAAGTGAATAACAGTCATGGTATAATACTGTTTCTTTTTATCATATGCCAAATATATCACAGTTCACTGTTTGCCGTCAAACAACTCAAAAAACAAAGTCTGAGTAACACATATACTCAAATAATATTTCTCTCTCTCTCTCTTCCTCTCACTCTCTCGCTCTCTTCCTCTCTTTCTCATCCTCTCTCTATTTCTTAGTTTTTAGGTCTCTCGACTAATATCGTCTTAATCTTCATCATCCTCTTAGCATCTATTCTACTTATATAGAGGATGATATAAAGAGGAGAGAAGAGAGGAAGAGAGGGAGAGAGAGAGAGACTCAGTAGAATGTAGTGGAATGATCATCAGTCATATTGAAACGGAACATACCGTTGCACGACTTTATGGGTTCCTGATATTTGCATTCCTAATCACGGAGAGAAGAAAAATGTAGGAAAATATGTACACTACTCTCAACATAGCTGGCAAACATATGATGTAATATTACATACATTATGCAAGTAATGCTCTCTGTACCATCTGAAAGGATTTGTACGTAAAGAGAAACAAAAAAGGCTGAAACAGCGGGACGTTAGAAGTGTCGAACACTCGCTGAGTCTACTTCGTAGGTCTCTCTCTCCTCTCCCTCTCCTCTCTTCCCCCTCTTTGTCATTCATGAGGGCCATTGTGCAACAGTGACTTCATGTTTGTTTGGAACCATGTGAGCTCGAGACGGTACGAATTGTCTCATTCAGTTGGCCGCACGTTCAGCCAGAGGTAATTAAGCATTAGCCTCAATATGGCTCCACTAATTAATAGTTCGTCTCTGCAGCTCATTTGAACTCATTACCGGTTCATAAAGAGGACGTTACGCTCTTGCTTCTCTCTCTCACCCTCTCCCTCTCTCTCCTCTCGGTCCCTTGGGCATTCAAAAATTAGTCGTGCCGAAGAGCATGGACTTGCTTAATATAAAATTTATGCCTTCCAGAATAATTCTGTATCAAATTTAACAAAATATAAATGTTGCTCACTATATCACTCCATCTCTTCCTCCTTTCCCTCTCCCTCTATCTCTTCCTCTCTACAGCTTCCTCTTGCCCAACCACACAAGCCTGGCGATCAATTTCGTTTCGAAACCAAGTACACTTGTGTTCAAGCGTAATCACAGATTGTGGTTTACACTCATTTAGAGTCACTTTCAATTTAGCGAACCGGGTTAAGCGCAATTTGGCAAGAAGGAAAGAGGAGAGAGGGAGAGGAGAGAGACAAGCCCTCTCCCATGGTACCTCATATGTCAAGCTGACCTGAAGGCATTTCCTCATCAATTTCTATCCAGTATCACATTTCAAGATTTAGGAAAAGACTTGCATTAAAATCACTAAAATGTCAGCTTACTTTTTTTGCATTTGCAAAATGGCGCACTTTTGAAGTCAATCGCATTTTTGAGGACGTGTCTGGACTTAAGTTAATTTCTTGAGAAATGTCCATAATCACAGGTCGCCAGAAAGCTCATTTTCGAATTTGAGAGTATTTAGAGAAGGAGGGCGAGAGGGAGAGGAGAGAGCGAGAGACAAGCGAATCCTATTAGAGGAGGAAATGCAAAGTGCTGAATATATTGATTCAAGATTATAGAGCTAAGACTCACGATTAGTCATCAGCATTATTCGTGAGCTTTTGCTCTTTCCCTCTCTCTCTCCCCCTCCTTCTCTCAACTTTCCTACCTGATCATCCCAAGAGAATTAAACACAAAAATCCAGGTAAAAAACGTCAGTAATATATATAAATGCAATAAAACATCTATATGTGCCCTACTTGCATTCTAAGCGACAAATCATGCGAGCAATATGTCTTTAGGCAACATTTGTGCCTTCAAGATACACTCATATTATAGAAAAGAAGCGCACTTCTATTTTACCATCACATATACTGGTGAGCGATGATATCAATCGAAGACCTTCTTTCTTCTCGCGATTGTATGCTTTAGGGCCCTAAACGTGAAATGGAATCTGGTAGACAATCGGCCCGAAAGTGGAATAGTGAAACTTAATATTCACTTTCCATTCACGCCGGGTTCGCTCTTTGCAAGCACGTAGACGATATGTTGCCTTGGGCATCAGGAAATCTAATGTACTTTGTCATATTGTTGAATTGTTATCTGTGAGAGGGAGAGAGAGAGAGAAAGTTAGAGAGGTATAAGGAATGGAAGAGAGAATGATACTTATAAATTCTTGTGTTTGCATTCTAAATTGTCCATTATTGATACTGCCGTAGTTAAATTGCTGCTCTTTTCTTTACCGCTGGCTAACATGCAACTAATGATTTATTGATGACCCTCTTTAGGTCATCATGTACTCGAAGCACGTACATTCTGAGGAGGAGTGCTTGAGAACTGTTCTTGTTGCAAAAATGCACGACATCAACTGGCTGGAAAAATCACGAGAGAGTCAGGTCGTGCTCAAGCACATTTAACCACTTCTCCCTCTCTCTCTCCCTCCTCTGGTGCTCTTTCCTCTACTTTTCAAGTGCATAATGTGACAGGTTGACTTTCGTTTTTACGATATGTTCGGTAATCCCGTTGAGCATATATCAATCGAGTCAATGGCTTCATTCTTGTATGAATAATGAAAATTTGCTCATTCGTACCGTTTAGCTGCATAATGAAGTGAAGAGTGAAAGCAACAGTCATTAGGCAAGCATGGAGTGTATATGACTCACGAATTATGAATGTTGAGTGGAAACTTGGTCATGTTTTATGTGCGATCCTTGGCACTCACTCTCCCTCTCCTCTTTCCCTCTCCCTTTCTAGTTCCCATGATGTCCATCAACCAAACAGTCCTTCAAGTTATTACAATAAGTGAAAACACTTAAGCGGTTGTTTGCATGCTAATGCCGCATAATATTTTTCTCTCTTTACGTGGTTTTCCTGAGCTTCAGCGTTCTCTCTTTATCTCCTCTCTGCAAACTTGACGTCAACATGGCATTACGTTATATTTCTTTCCTGGACGTTGACCGCTCTGTGATTAAATCACACGCTGTTCTCAATCACAGTTAGTCCAAATTTTCATCTCTACTTGTATTCATTCTGCAGCGTTGTTTTTCGTAAACACTCTCTTTCGGTGAAACTGAGCATCTGTTTTCCTCTCCGTAATCGCATCAGCAGCACATAGTTGGCTTTGCGAACTTGTCATCATCTCCAAGAAAGCCTGCAAGAGAGGGAAACGTTACATAATCAATTGACAGATTTATGGCAGTTGTCACGGACATAACAAATTACCTACCGAACTAAATCAACTATGCCAGAGGAGAGTTCTACTTTGCAATCTGCGTCTTCCCGAAAAAAGATGAGCCATTTCAAGTTTTTTTGCTTCAGACAAGTAGCACTATGAGGAAAAGGAAGCCCCACAGTAATACCAAAGATGAATATCTGTAAACGAGACTAAAGCCGGCTATTAATTAGAACTGGATTTACAGGAATCCACTAGTTGTTTCTGGCGAAAAAAGAACGGTCTCTCGCTTTGCGCCATCTGATGAGCAGTAGTCCAACTGCTCGTCTTTCATTGTCCCGCTAGATGGCGCTTGTGCTCGAAAATCACCTTGCATGTGCTAAGGTTGATACAGTGGGCGCCTCAAGCTCGTCAAGCTTGGCAATTAACTTTTTTCCCACACTCACAAAAGCGACCGAGACGCCATCTGTAGACGGTTCAAGTCGACTGACTGGTCTCGGCTCGAGAAGCTAGAGCTCAACGGAGTGCACAGCGACTCACTGTTCGGCTCGCTTCAGGGGCCCGTGAGTGCGGCCAAGCGAGGACCGCCGCCCATCCCTACACGTGCTCAATTGTTATTGTTAATTGTTCTCAGGCTGTCATTAAGGGGGAAATTCTAAACGGTCACCCTACAACAATGATGAGAAACTTTTCCATTGAAGTTCTTTTAATCATGGCTGGACACGTTTTGCCACATTGATGGCCTTGGATCACGTCATCTAGTCGAGACGTTCATGCCGAGTGAGATCATAACTCAACTGTCACAGTGTCTTTATTGTTTCCCTCAACGTCAAGAGAGCATGCAAGAGGGCTCTCTCACCTGAGATACCTGAGCTCAAATTAAATCAGTGCCGTTGATCTCTCTCTCTCTCCCCTCTAAATAAGGTCTTCATTAGCTTATTTGGGCAAAGGGCTCATTTACGCCACGCTGGCCAGAGCCTTATTTGCTATGTTAGCCATCTAACTGCGTAACGGTATATCTGTGTACATAGCTGGCATGTGGTTTACGTAATACAAGAAACAAAGCCAAGGCCATTCAGCGGGAACACCTGTTAGAAATGCGCGGCACCGTTTGAATGTTGATTCAAGCTTAGACATGGGCTTTGAGCTTCATAGAGACTGTAATAGCCGACAGAGTGTGCCTGTTTTTCACACTCTGAGCTTAGTTTGTCTGAAATGCGTCAAAAAACCTGTGATAATGAAATAGTTGGAGATCAATTAGAGATTGAATCTATCCGTAGTACAGATGGGCATTAACTCCATAGAGTTGGCTGGGACTAGATTTCTTCGTCAACCTACTTCAGCTATTCTATCTGGACAGACAGGGTATCGAGATGATGACGATGAAGTTTCAAATATAAAATGGAATGCAAAACGTGATCAGAGCAGTGTCACACTTTGGCCATTCTCCGCCAGTGGCGCTGTGAGCGCCATTAAAGTTGAGCCCAAGGTATTGAAATTCAGACATGAGACACCTGATTGTTAGTGGCTTGCAATGCAGGTTACCTTTAATCGCTCGAACTTATATAAAGGTTGTCTATCAAGGATAAAAAAGCTTATATTGTCGACGAGCGCAAAATTTATTCAAGTGTTATGATTCTGAAGAGAGCGAGAGGGAGAGAGAGAGAAAAAAATCTATCATTTATGCCTTTTCTATGCTAGTGCTACCTGATTGTGCCTTGAATGTTGAGTTATATTAAGTATAAGAGTGTAATATGAAGAATGGGGCGAAAAACAAGGTCAAGCCATTCTGAGAGCGTTTCTCTTTTTTGTTGTTAACGTCACACACACACAGCATTCCACAAAACGCAATTAGTAGGTCAGCAAAGGGAGAGGGAGGGAGAGAGAGAGAGTTGATTTAAGGGTTGATTTATTTTGCTTTTGCTGATCACCATCGATGGGCGAGAACAAGGGCTGGTCTCGAGAGCCGAACCAAGGGTCGGCTCACCAAGCAACGGCTCTGGGCTGAGCCGCGAGCCTGGCCCACGGCACAGGGTCTGGCTCGGGCTGAAGTTTCCCGTATCACCATTTTCGTCAAGGCTGAGTAGGCAGGGAGTGACACAACTTAACCGGGCCCAGGTTTGACTTCACAAAAAATGCAACTACTCATGGTCACGAAAGATCACAGCTGTCGGAGTACTGTTTGCGTTTATCCTAATTGGGGACCGTGTAGACATTTTGACCCGAAATAATTCCGAGTCAAGCGCTGCAGTCAAGTACAGGTAGCGCTTGTGTGACATATCTTTCCTTTTTTTCTCATAACGGCTCAACTAAGGAAGGGTGGTACGGAACAAACATACCTGACTCGGGAACATGTGTTTATTGACATAAAGCTTACCTGATCAAGGTATGCCGATGAGTAGAGTAATTTGGGATTTTCAAGCCCAGCGGCACTTGTTGGCTTCAGCTTCGGCGCCGGTTTGCTCATTCATGCGACCAGGAAATGCATTTGTACCGGCTCAGGTAGCGACCAGCTCGGCTGACCGCACGACACCATGCAGCCCGAGCCGACTTCTTGTTCAGCCCGTAAATTGCATTTGGTAAATTGAATAGTTTAGAAGCCGAATCTTGCATTCATGAGGAAGATCCATGAATGAGATTAGTAACCCTTTACTTTCCATTATTTCGAAAGCTTGCCTCTCCGCAGTGTTCCAAGCAGTCAGCTGTGATTTGAATTCAGTTTTTTACCGATATAAATGACTTATCCTTTTGATCAAATTAGAAAATAGACCAAAACAGAAAAGTATCAAGTCTAAAAGGGGAGAGAGAAAGAGAAGAGATCAGAATTACTATGCATATTCGTCAGTCATGAAAAGGCACAGTACGTGCTGCAGAGCAATAACCTCTCTCTCTCTCTCCTCTCGCCATCTCTTCCTTCCTTCCTCCTTTGGAGAATCTCTCTCCCTCTCTCTCTCTCTCTTGCTCAAAATTTCTCGGTCTCTCATTCTCGAGCTGCGTACCAAGCATACCTGGGGATGAAGAAGAGGCGTCTCTTGAAGCCACCATTGGCCGGCGGCGGTCGTTAACTCGTATTCAGCCAGAAAACCAGTCTCTCTTTCTTGTCTCTCTCTCTCTCGCTCTCCCTCTCTTGCTCGCTCGCTCTTGTCGCTCCCTCTCGCTGCCTCGAGCCCAATACTCGGGTAAGTTGTTTGGCTGACGTTGCTCTTGCCGAGAGAGGAGGTAGAGTAAGAGGGAGAGGGAGAGAGAGAGAAAGATAGTCTACCTGGCAGTTGCAGGTATACCTGGTTTGTTGTATAATATTTCTGCACTGTGCCTACCATAGAAGAATTGGCAGTGTTATCAGTGCGTACCACCATTTACTCGTTCCCTTCAAAGGGAAGCCATTTCCATTTCTCATACACATTTTCCCTGCTTCTCATCATTGCCATCGTTATGTGACCAATTGTAAATGATTCACCTCCCAAAGTGCCCAATACAAGAGACCATTGTTTGAACAGTTCACCGCTAGAGCCGACCGTGTGATAGGACAATAGTAGACACTCGTGGACAAACATCTTGTACATACTGAATATAAGACAAGGATGGGCAGAGAGCGAGAGCCACCGCCAACGACGCCAATATGCCGGTGTCGGGTCATGTACCTTGGGTCCTCGGTGCCCCATGTGACCAAGGACGGTCTCCAGGGTATTCAGGAACCCCTGAGACAATTGTACCCCGAAAACGGCCACTTGACCAGGGAAAATACGGGCATAGACTCGTGGCTCAGTGTGTGGAGCAATGGCATTCTAGTGGAAAATGTGGACGACTCGGGCCGCGAGGTGAAGCGGTTCTTTCCCATTGACTGTCTCCACTATTGCGCCGCAGTCAGATACGTCATCGTGCCCTCCAGTTCCGGCCTGGCGCCGGGCTCAAATGGGTCAAGCCTTACTCACAACCACAGCACCAAGTCACTGGGCCGCATGGGGGCAGGGGACGAGCGAGTGGCCAAATTTTTGCCCCTCGACAGTCCATTCTTCAGGCATGCGGACCCCGTAGGGCATCCGCCACTCTTTGCCTGCATCCTGAGGCGCACCACTGGCATCAAAGTCTTAGAGTGCCATGCCTTTGTGTGTAAACGGGAACCGGCCGCCAATGCCCTTGTGAGGTGTTGCTTTCACGCCTATGCTGACTCCATGCACGCCAAGCAACTTGAAACCGAGAATCCTTATTCACAAATAGGAAACGGAACCTGAACCCAGTCACAGTAGAAGGCCGTCCAGTGGCTTTTCACAGACAATTGGTAAGATTCGTTCCAGGTCCATTTCCGCCTTGGACACTGTGGAGAAGGTGGAAGCCTGGCGTCACCGGTCCACCGAGGCCCTGGACGACATTACGCCCATTGACTCGGATACTCCCCTGAACGGCAATGGACATGGACACAGCAATGGCCATTTGAACGGTCACGGACACAGCAATGGTCATGGACACAGCAATGGCCATGGAAATAGCAATGGCCACATGAATGGCCATGGCAACAGCGCGGGGCACTCAAGGGCCCCCTCTGACTCAGGCACCCTTAGTTCAAGCTCCAAAGCGGACACGAGGCCACCGCGGTACCATCAGCGTCAGCTGCCCTTCGCCAGCGGGGCCGCCACTGTGCGCAGCGTCAGATCCGCCGTGGCTCGGTCCCTGATGTCCATGATGCCTCCGCCAATGCCTCCTCCACACCAGGGTCCACCGGGAAGAGGGCACATGATGTCCATGATGCCGCCGCCAATGCTTCCTCCTCACCAGGGTCCTCCCGGAAGACAGCTTATGATGTCCCACGGCCCAATGCCGCCCCATTTACCGCCACTGATGTCCCTTCCCATGCCCGTTCCTGTGCCAGTCATACATGGAGACAAATACATGAAGTATTCTCTCAGAAAGCTCAAGAAGGAGAAAAAGAAATAGAACAAAGTATCATTTTTTTAAACGGAAAATTGACGTGAAATAGTTTTTTTACCGAGAAGACGCACCTTCACAAATTCATGAGTGTATAATGTTCGGAGAGACGGAGAGGGGAGCGAGCGACCAGGTAGGGTAACTTTCTCTAAGACCTTGACGTCAATGTTATGTTATACATTATTTTTCCCTCGCAACTAAATGTTGTGTGATTAAATCAAACTATTCGCAACCAGAGTTGATTTAAATGTTTCCTCCTACGTAGGCATACTTGCATTGATTCGCAATGTATGCATAAGCAGCCTCCTTCCTCCGGCAACTTATCATTCTTGTTTTCGCAAGCTCATCACTGCACACAGATGATTCGGTAATCTTGTCCTCATCTCATGGAATCTGCAAAAAGGAAAAATTGCAATCAATTGACAACGTTATGACAGTTTCGATGGACATGAAAAAAACTACCCACTCAAATCAACATGCCACAGATGATTGCTTCTCACTGCCATCTCAATATTCGGAGGATAAATTAGCGGTTTCAAGAGTTTCCTTCAGTTTCTGAAACAGGTAGTCCCACATTTATGCCAGCGTTACGTTATCAGAAAGCGGATCAAGGAACGGATTAAAAGCTTTATTGATTCAAACTGGATTTTGCAATTTTCAATCGTGCTTCGAAACAAAAGTATGCTGTTTTGCAAGCTAGCGCCATCTGCTGGACAGATAGGGACCCGCTTGTCTTTTTCAGGACACGAGATGGCGCAAGCGTCGAAGCCGTCACCAACTTTTTCAGGTTCACGTGACCATGGCACGCGAATCGAATTTAAAACCAAATTAGTTAAGTTTGATATCTCGCAATGTAGGACAGTTGTTTTAATTCTTATGAAAATAGCCCAGAAGCTAGTTTATAATTAGACCATGATTCGTGATGGCCAGTGATGAATCACATCACTCATTAACACGATATGTCCTAAACTCGGCCCTATCGAGGAAGATATACTTCACTCTATCCTGTTTCTTTTTTGAGCTACTCAGAGAAACCTAATCATATTCAGCTCTATATCATCTTCAAAGCAAGTTTGCGAATGAAATATGAAGTGTGCGAAAAAAGAGCGAGAGAGGGAGAGCAACTTTGGTTGACAGTATAAGTTAACAGTTCATATATGCATTCGAAATTTCTCTCATCATGGCCGTCAGTGCATGAGAATAGAAGGAAAGTTGCATGATCACTGCTATATCACCGAAGATGCGATAGTGATATAGAATACGTGGCCTTTAACTACTTGTATGGGTAAAATAATAGCGATCTCTCTCTCTCTCTCCTCTCTCCCTGTGTTTCAGCCCAAGTTGAAAGAGCTGATTGAAAATCAAATTAAAAAGGCCGATATTGGAAGTTTGCTTTATGCATGAGCTGATATACAAGGTTCAAGTTTGAAAGATAGCGACAAATTGAAGGACAGAAAAGTGAACAAGCTGGAGAAGAGAGCGAGAGGGAGGGAGAGAGAGAGAGAGCCAAACAAAGTTCTGAAAAGTAGTTCAACACGTTCTCTGCAAAGTAGAAAGAACTTTGCAGTAATAACCGCTAACTCAATTAAGCAGAAATTTCATGAAAGAAGAACAACAATTTTCAAATTAACCTTTCTCTCTCCCCCCTCTCTCTCTCCTTTTCTCCCTCTCTCGCTCTCAATGTCTTTGCGCCAACAAAGGCTCCCTTTCTAGTGTACAAAGCACTTGTCGGTAATTTGTTTCATGAAAAGAAAATTATCCGTTCTGGTTTTCACTTGAATAAGTAACTGTCGGCCCGACTTAATTAAGAGGATTGCACAGCCTACTCATTAACAGCGAGAACGAGATGGAGGGAGAGAGGAAGAGGGAGAGAGGACTAGAGAGACGTAAATTAGTGAAAGAGGCCGACTGGCAAAGAAAGGCACGCAAATGTAAATGGACATCGTTTCCGAGAGAGAGACACCTATGGCCTCCTCTTCTCTCTCCTCTCTCTCTCCCTCTCCTCTCTCTCTTTCCCTCTCCTCTTCCCTCTCCCTCTCTCCTCCATGAATTTCTTAAAGTCACAACAAATCACGTGCCGACTGACAGTGTTCTAAATTCTGAGATGGATACAGAAAAGAAAGTGAAAGTAACTTGGAGAGGAAGATTTAGTTTTATGGATAAATCGTGAAATTCTCGACTTAATTGTTGCGTTTCAAGAGTCAATTTCATTAAGGATTTTTGCATTACAACAGCTTTCAGAGATTGGACAGCTCTTGATATATTGTTTTCCTTACATTCTGGAAGAGAGGGAGAGAGGGAGAGAGGGAGAGAGGGAGAGAGAGAACTTTGGCTGACAGTATGAGGTAAGCACATATAGGTAACAGTTCGTTTATGTGCTTTTATTATTATTTCGCATAAATGGCCGTCAGTGAGAGTGAAGAGAGAGAGAGCGAGAGAGAGAGAGAGAGGAGAGATAAAGAGCGAGAGCAAAATTGCATGATCACTACTTGAAAAAACAAAGATGAGATGCTGATACAGAATGAAAACGCGGCCTTTTAATACGGGTAAATTTTGCACGACCTCCCTTTTCTCTCCCCCTCTCTCTCCCTCTCCAGCTCTCTCTCTCTCTCTCTCTCTCCATCAAAGACTTACCGTTATGCATTCCTGATTTGTTGTTTCATTGTAATGGGCCAACTTTAAAATTCTCTACAAAATCGGAGTGATTTCTAAATTGTATCCGAATCACGCCCTTAATGTTGTGACATTGCAGACATATTATGATAAGAAAATAATGCTCTCGATATCAAGATAATCGCAATTTAACTCAACTCGCAGTCAAGGAAACCAGAGCTCTTTTTTGTCTCTTTCTCTCTCCATCCCTCTCTCTCTCTCTCTCTCTCTCTCTCTCTCTCCCTCTAGCTGTGTCATTATGTAACATTTTCACTTCACTTTCGCTCATTCAGTTTAGAGAAGATTTAACTATATTGTAATGGACTCAGTACTTAGCATAATTGTATAACAGGTAAAGTACAACACAATTGGAAATTCGGGACAATGTGCACGTTAATACCATGTTATATAACTGGTTGCCTCAAGACAGACAGTCGCGGAGAGAGCGAGAGGGAGAGAGAGCCAAAGAGAGCGAGAGAGAGAGAACAATGTTGCTCTCATCACTGGCTAATTGTTGTTAGCCTCGCAGTTTTCTGAATGTCCTATAAATGTAAAAATGTTCAGTTTTCTGAGTTTCGCAATCCATTAAAATGCGTGTTCGAAGCGGAGAGAGAGGGAGAGAGAGGGGAGAGAGGAGAGGAGCAAAAAAAGCGAAAGCAAGAAAAAAGAATACAGAACGCTCATTTTATGAGGGATGAGCGAAGAAGAGAATTTTTGATGCCTCAACTCCCATACTTGAGAGAAGAATTTCACTTTCTCGCAAGCGAAGAGAGCGAGAGGAGAGAGGGAGAGAGAGGAGAGAGAGTGCAGGGAAAGAGCGAAAGCGAAGGTAAAGTTAACCTGACCCAAATTTCTAGGACGTTTGCTTAGATTTGGTCATTAAGCTAATAAACGACTCAAGAGGATCTCTCTCCTCTCTCTCTCTCCCTCTCTCGAGCACGCACTACAACCTTAGAGAGTGAGAGAAGGGAAGAGAGAGGGAGAGGGAGAGAGAGAGGCTTCGAGGTGAGGGATGTTCAGTATAGATGCTCACGAGAAAGAAAATATTGTAGAATGTTAAGTATTACGAGGGATGATAGAGAGAGGAGAGGGAGAGAGAAAAGGAATGTTTGCTTTGAATGCAATTCCCTGATTGCGTATCCTTGGCGTGATGAAGTCCAGACAATTTAGCCTGACGGCCGCCAAATTGCTAAATCAAAGAGAGCAATTAAACTTTTTACGACCTGCACATTCGTCTAACACTTTGTAGGTCTGAAAGTCCCCTTCACTCGCTAATTTTCTTCATTCTCTTTCTCCCCTCTCCTCTCCCCTCTCTTTCTCTCTCTTTATCGTTTTTGCTCGACTCACTTTGTTTTTCACGCTAAAAGTAGAATGACGACATTAAAAGTGATGACGAAATTTATGTTATCTAACTAAACTTCGGTGGACACCATCAACTAATGCAAAGTCTCGCTGCTGACACAGCTATTTGCGTCTCTCTCTCTCCCCTCTTCCCCTCTCTCCCTCTCTTTCTGTCTACTCCATGCATGACAGAAAGAAGAAAAGCCCTTTCTTTTAAACCTGTTCCTTTCAGCGTAGAAGGCGATTGCGTCCTCTCTCCCCCTCGCTCTCTCTCCCCCCTCCTCTCGATCTCTCCGACTGAGCGCATAGAGAAACATCTCAGACAGCGAATAGAGCGCGATCAGAAAGCAACTTGTATTTTGCGTCCACCGTACTTTGTAAAAGTCGATCGAAAGGAGCGAGAGACAGAGAGCGAGAGGGAGAGAGAGAGGAGAGATAGAAAAAACAATTTTACCACTAAGAAAACTATTGTGCAATATAAGTGCAGTTTCGTCTACCGTGTCCATTGTGTACAGTTTGTTTCACACTTCCATCACCACTCGCGCTCTCTGCCTCCCTCTACTGCTCTTTCCATCTCTGCCTCCCTCACTCTCTATCCGCTCATCGGCAATGTGGGCCACAGACAGAGAGAGGAGAAAGAGCGAGAGATAGAGCAAGAGAGAGAGGGAGAGAACAAGTTGATCTTTTCGCGGCACTTGTAAATGGGACACTGGATAGCCACTAAACTGCTCTGCTTTCACTCTTCTCCCTTTCTTTCCCTCTCCCTCTCGCTCTTTCCTCCTTCTTCCATTCTCATTCCCCTCTTCGGATGTCCACTCTCTCCCTCTCTTCCCCCCTCTTCCTCCTCTCGCGCGAGAAGCCACAAGCAAACAGGGACACCTACACAGTTGCCTCTCTACTCCCTCGTGGTCAAGATAAACTGACCACAATTGTTTTCGTGAAAAGCGTAACTTCCACTTAAAACTCGTTAACTGCAAACAAGGCAGTTGGTGAGAAAAAGGGGAGACTTTTAGTTCTATCTCGATAGAGCAATCTCTGGCTCCCAGTCTTGCCTTCCTTGCAGCCAAGATTTGAACAGTTCGTGCTCCAAGTGTGCGGCAATCGAGTCATCATGTTGTCATCGTCAGTCTTATCCTATTGCAACAAGTTGCTGGACGATGATGAACTGCTTCGGCTCCCAAAGACAAATGTTCTAAACTCGTCCAGTGCGCAGGGCTCGTTCAAGGTCCGCTATCTTGGGTCGGCCCAAGGGGCCAAGGAGAGGAAGCCCCTGAAGGGCGGCATCTCGGCCGTTCAGAAGCCACTTATCGCCCTGTACTCAGTTGTCCAGAGACAGTTTGTGTATCATCGCAACTACATCCTCAGTGCCGACAACACGTTCCCGCAGAACTTGAAGGTGTGCAACTTTGGTGTCATTGTGTCCGAAGATGAGTCGCGACTCAACCGGTGCTCCAGTGGCGTAAGCAGTGACCGCGAACAGCCAATAGTGACCAAAGTCATCACCCCTCTGTCCAACATTCTTCTCTGGGCCGCCGTGCGGTTCCACAGCCAGGCCGTGCCGGGCGCAAAGAGGGCCCACAGTGCCGCCTTCGTGCCCCTGGCCTGCAACGAGGCCGTGCTGGACAGGTCAACCTTCATCAAGCTGCTGCCCAAGCAACACTTCCTGACCAGCCTGAGCCATCCGCCATTGTTTGTCTGTGTGCACCGGAGCGTGTCGACGCCCAAGGTGCTGGAGTGTCACATGTTCATGTGCAGCTCAATCGAAGATGCCATCAACATGTGTTCCGTAATGTTCACCATCCAAGGCCAAAGCACGACCGTGGGTGCCCTCGAACTTCCGCCACGGGGCATGATGGGCAACTATTCGTTCAGCGAGAGCATGAGTGTGTCCAATTCCCGGAGTAGTCCCGACTCGCGGATCCGGAGTTCCGATTCGTCCGAAGTAGTGCTGCCCGTGATTCGGAGACGGCCACAGGGGTCAGAGTTCAGCACGAGTACAACTAGTCCACCTTCGAAGACAAGGAACCAGAGTCAGCGACGACGATACCGGAAGCACATCATCAAAGGCCCGCCGCGCTCATCATCTTCGTCACACCAGATTACCTTCAACATTCCGCCTTCATCTTCCTCCTCGTCCCGGGCCCACAATGGTCAACTGACGGCAAGAGGAAACAATGGTGGCCGCAAGATGGCCAATCATAAAAACGGTAACGGCCATCACGTACAAACCACTGCACCTGGCCAGCAATGTGGACAGCTTCAAGGTTCACAAAATGGCCACTCGAACAATGGGTCGGAAGTGACGTCAGCCAAGTACAAAGTGGCCCAATTGGACACACCGGTCCAGCTTGGCCGCCGGCAGCATCAGCAGCCTAATGGGCAGCGCAATCAGATCAGCGGCCAGGATGACAATGACGCCGAGAGCTGGACCTGGAATCGTGACCAGCAAACACGTAACATGCAACTGCACAATCAACACCATCATCATCATAACAGACAGCTCATCGATGTATCACATGAAAGTAACGCCGTTCCCTTGGGCTTCTTTCGCCGAAAAATGACCCGTTTTTTCAACAGGTATGACAATGACGGTCTGTCCAATAGTACATAGTGTGAACAGTTTGTAAACTTCAACAAAAGTAAACAAGTAAAGAAATGTGATTTCGTAAATCGCTCGAGCAAATCATTCGCCAATCAGCTGATCTCTCAATTTCCAGCTGTTTTGTGTGTTGTTTGTGTTTCCTCTTTTTTTTTGCTTGCTTTACGGTTGTTTCCGACAAAACTGAAACATTTTTAGCGGTATGCGGAATATGAGAACCTTTGGTGGTCAAGGCATTAAAGGGAAACATTTGAAAGCGGGCGGAAAAGAGGGAGCGAGAGAGGGAGAGAGAGGGAGAGAGGGCGAGAGAGAAAAAGTTGTAGTTCTCATGTTAGCAGCTGAAAGATATTTTCTGTGAGTTTGAATCACGCTGTTGATAAAAAAATTAAACTTCATGCTATCACTGTATACGCATATGATGGTGTTTTTTCTCGAGAACAATATAAATTGCCGAATTGAATTGGGAGGGAGAGAGGAGAGAGAGAGAGCAAGAGAGCGAGAGAGACATTAAAAGAGTTTTCAAAAACAGATAACCTTCATTGGCTGTATCTATAGAAGTAGAAATACATGTCTTCCCACGCTATACATATTCTCTCATTCAATAAAAGCCGTGAAATTTGGTGAAATGAAAAATGTCTATTCAACTTTGAAAGGTAGTTAATACGCAATTCAAAAGGAAGGATAGGCAGCGCGAGAGGCAGAGAGGGAGAGATGGAGAGCGAGAGAGGAGGGCGAAATAACTGAATCCGATTACGGTAACATTGGATTAACTTTGTTTTGACTCAAACAACGCCATTTTGATCCCTTTAGAAAATTCAGTGTGATATGAAAAATATGGCTTTACAAGGCATAAATATTGGGTTAAGGATGTAGAGGCGCGGTTCACTTGAAATTGATCTCTCTCTCCCCCTCCTCTCCTCTCCCTCTCTCCCAGCACCCAAGGATGGAAGATGACTGGTTCCATTTCTTGCTGAAGGCTCATTAATGTACATGAATGTGTAGGTTTTTCGAATCGGTATCTGAGCTCAAGCATTTTTGATTGAGATGAAAGACACTAAATAGTGTGTGATTACGCTGAATGTCTCCTGAGTTGACTTGAATGTGAGACAAATTGCTTGGATTGCGTAATGTAATTTACTTGTGATACAAGCTTGAATAGACAATTCAGCATGTTGATTGTAAATTGCAATACGCAACACTAACCGTAATTCGATCAAGTGCAAGTGCATGACTCGATCAGCTGATCAGCTAATCAACATTCGCGATCAGCTGTGATTTCGGGCCAACTTTGTGAGACTGAGTCGAACAATAACACGTTTTGAATGGTGAAACTAAAAAGAGAAAGCTCATTGTGTATCGGACCTCGGCAAGGAGGGAGGGAGAGAGAGAAGAGGGAATATTAGCCGCCTTTCAGTTTGACCGACACATGATCGTAAAAGGAAAGGCGAAGAAATATCAACGGTTCACGCGATGCATAAAAAAGTTGTGCACATGTTATATAATTATTGGCTCTTCTCGCTGCAGTTTGCAGACAGAGTACGCGTATGGGCTGGACGAAAGTGAAAGGTTGCTTTGGATCACAAAGACGAGTGAGAGGAGAGGAGAGAGAGGGGGGGAGAAAACGAACAATGGGACATGCTTCATGTCACTCTTCGCATCGCTTACAACTTTCACCTGATGCTCTTGTAAAAGACGAGTACAAATTATTCAAGGACACTTTACGATGACAATTAGACCGCCATGCGTAGCTGGGTGGTCTCCCTCCCTCTCCCCTCTTGTCTCTCTCTCCCCCTCTCCTTCACTCTTTACGGCCAGTTTAACCTGTGTAACTCGTTGTCACCCTCATTACTTATTCCATGATCTCGAAAGACACCGGCAATTAAGAGATTGACCAAATTTTTCTTATTATCATACGTTCGAAATACAACTTTGTAATCACATTTAAGCAATGTTTGAAACTTAGACAAATATATTTTACAGCAGCTCATAATGTGCATAAATGAAGAGGGGAAGAACAAAGAGAGAGAGAGAGAGAAAAAAGATACAAGTATGAGGAATGTCAATTTAAGCTTTTTGGTGGCGCTAATTACAATGCACCGGTTTTTTCAATGTGTATATCACTGTGCTTCAAATTGTGTTCTTCGTTCTATCACTAAATAACTTGCAAAGCAGTCAAAGTATTACGCAAACTACGACAATTGTCTCGAAAAGTATTTCCGAGAGGAGTCAAAGATGAGATCGGTAATGTCACCATTTTAGAAAGTTGATGATGATTTTGTAGGATTTTTTTTGATTTCTTAGTTTTTGGTTTAACTGAAAGTGAGTTGTTGACTACGACAAGGATTTTTCTGCAGCTGACATCAGAAACCACTGTTGTCCATAGCGTAGACGATGCCTTGACTTTGAAGAACATAGAGACGCCTCTCAACAGCTTCTTTGTACATGTTGAGTAGCTTTTTGTCCTCGTTGTCATTAGTTTGCTGAGACAAGCTGTGCAATAACAGCTGGGCTGTCTGGTAACGCCTGAAGCACTACAATTAAAGTTTGCCATTAGTAAACCATTGGGACAAATTTCAAGCTGAGATGTACTTACTTCCTCGGGATTACCAAACAGTTCTTCAAGGGCAGCTGACTGACACATTTCAATTGCATAATTGTAGATGAGTTTGTCAGCGCTGATCTTTTCAATTTCTTTCTTGTCCGATGAATTGATGACACTATTCACTTCTAGCGACTTGCACATGCTCAGACAATGGTGAAACTTGGCCTTCATGGTACGCAAGACTAATTGAGATAATTGAATTTAGTAAAAATTATTCAGTCACGTACAATACGTCGTATTCATGCATTTTATATTATTTTCTTCTTTCTCACCTTGACGAACTGAACTTGACGTACGTAGCCTACCAACAATGATTTCCTGTTTTGACAACTGAAGACCGGAGGAAATCAATTGTAGACAACGGAGGTATAATACAAGCTGTTCAGCCTTTCTGTAGCTTTCATTTGGTATCTGAGAAAAAAAATGCAAGAAGTTAAGTTATTTGTTCAGAATGTGAAGAGGCTCCGCTTACATCTTTCGAAGCGCTTGAATCCGACAACACTGAAAGGGGACTAGCGCGACTAGAAGCCAGATCCATTACAGAGTCAACCAAGTTCACGACAAAGGTTAGTTTAGCCAAAGTTTCATTGTGGTCTCTATCAAGCAAAGTTTCTTCCGGTAGCTCAGGAGCCACGAACGTCATTTGGTCTTCCATGTGAGGCGGAGACGCGAAAGGCGCCGACAAGGGAACCAGTTGTGTGTTCGCTGGTTGACAGCAGCAATGATGATGGTATGTTTTTGGTTGAACGTGAGCATATTGGTGGGAAAACTGATGAGCGCAGTGAGTTCGATACTGCGTGTTTGTATTTTGTAGTGAGCCAAAGACATTGCGGTTGGAGTTGTATTGACTTGCGTGGTCAGTTGGATCATTACTTCCTCGCAGATTTAGCCTGAAAGAATTGATGTCGGGCTTTCCAGTCACAGGATCCTTGGAGATGCCAGCTGAAGGGTAATTTGGCTTGACCGGAGTTAGAGCCTTAGAATTAGGTGAGACTTGGCCTGAAATTACATTTGAGTTCAATGTAGAAGCAATATTAGCCCTTGATGAAGCCGAGAGAGGATGATTACTTCTTGGCGGAGTACCAATAACGAACTGTATAGACGGTGGCGTCAGCTGGCTGATGTCAGCCATGAAGCGACTTCCGCTACCATCACTACCCACAGAACTATTCGAGTCAGCTTCTTTAGCAGAGTTTTTTCGGGAATCAATCGCTATTGGGCTCGATTCACTGATGGAGCTGATGTCGCATCCGCTACCTCTCTTGCCGCAACTTCTCTGAATTTGTTCATAAGCCTTCCTCTGTGTTGGAACCGGGACTGGTTCAGGAGTCACGTAGGAAGCCGATGAAGGCGAAGCACTTGTCCTCGCTTCAGCGAGAGAATCGTTTGAAGGACTTCTATTGTATCTTCCGGTTACGTTGCTTTTTTGACTTGGAGGAATCACAACAAAATCGTCCACTTGTTCATCTGAAGAAGACTGTGGTGTGACCGGACATTCATTAACCTTAGGAGAATTGGAGGTTAGCTGCATCATAAGCGGTGAACCATATCCAGGTGACTGAGTTGGCGTAGAGATAGGCGAGCAACTGCCTGCCACTACGTTTTTCGGTACAGAGACTGGTTTCGTCGAAGCCATTTGCACTTTGAGGAAAGGGTGCTCGAAAAAGTCTTCGAACTCCATTCTGTCTTTGGCATTGCGTTTAAGCAAGCGCATCAACAAATCAGTCAGTTCTTTTGAGGTACCAGAAGGGATTCTGTGGAAACGAACGCGAGTCATTAGGATAACTATTAGAACAAGAAGTCACGAGACTCACTTCGGTGCCAAATTGGGGTTCTTTTCATAAAACTGCTTCAAAGCTTGCGGAGTTTGAGCTTGAAACGGAGCCTTACCAGTGAGACACTGAAACACGATTGTACCAATGCTCCAAAGATCAGCCTTTGCGTCATAATGTAGCGACATTATAACCTCGGGCGCCATGTACATCGGTGATCCTAAATTTAGACAATATTCAACGTCAGCATTTTCGAGTTCAAAGTCAAGTCAAGTAAAGACAACACTCACCACACAAAGTAGCGGCCATGACACCGTCATTCAAGAATCTGGCAAAGCCAAAGTCAGCAATTTTCAACCTGATGTCAGTTGGCGTCGGATTAGGCTTGTTGTTCATGTAGCACAACAGTATGTTCTGTGGCTTCAAGTCGCGATGAACAATTTCCTTTTCCTGCAGTGCCTTCATAGCCTCTGCAATTTGCCTCAAGAACAATCGAATTGTATCTTCGCTAAGAGTTCCTTTTGCGTGCAGATAGTCAGCCAGGTCTCCACCATTGCAGTATTCCATGACTAGAAACACGTGATTCTGGGTTTCTTTGCAGTCAAGGAGAGCCACAACATTCTGGTGCTGCAGCTCAGTCAATTCCTATTTGAAAATAAATGAACCTCATTAATAATCTTATTCATAAAAGGGGTTTCGCTATTTTACACCACATGTAACATTTTCATCTCATCACTGCCACTTTTTTCTTTTTTCAAGGTTTTGCATTTAAATGGTTTCCAATTAGGAATTAGATACACATAGAGACACTCTCCAATTTTGCAGAGACGTGTTTTGCGAAAGCAAACTCACTTTGAGAATCTTGATTTCCTTTCCTAATAGATTTTGCGACTTGGCCAAGTTCTTCTTCGTTATGCTTTTTATGGCCACAGTACGTTCCGGTTTCTAGAGAAAAACAAGCGGAAGAAGCCATTAGATTATTGATCCAACTTGATAGATTGAGTCGATTGCTAGCGAGTTGCGTCATAATTATCACCATCATTCGAATGGTCGACGAACTACTAGTCACGTGACACTTATTTGCCTTCAGAGTTTATGAGTGAAAGAGAGTTGAGAGCCAGAACACAATTAAGCAAACACTGACAGCATCATATGACACTGATGAACTCATGTGACTGCTCAGGACATAGGTCAAGAAGAGTAAACATTACCGGGCCGCGCCGCCCGGACAACATGTCAGCGGGCGAGCCCATCGGTGGCCCGATTCACCTCAAAGTAATCATCATTATGAAAAATGGAAGGATAGGTGAGAGAAAGAGGGTTGAACACTGTGACCCTGATTGGACGACACCAGTTTGCACCAGGTCATATATATATACGTACATCAAGTTTAGCTCCGAGCCAAACACATAATACGCAGTACAAGTTACATCATGATATAGAACGCGATCTGTTTCATGTTGAACACTTACAGCTTTGTGCCTTCCCTTAAATACGACAGCAAATGCACCATGGCCTATGAGATCCTTGGAACTGTACTCGTATTCACCAACAATTTCCATGGCTGAAGATTTATTTGCTGGCAAAATGTGCTCTCTAATTTGAAGAGAAAGAGAGGGAGAGAGAGAAAGGGAGAGAGACTTCTATTCTTCCACAGCCTTGGTTCTCTTGTTTGGCTGGTCTCTCTATTTCGCTGATGGCGTCTCACGGTGACCACCGAGACAGATACTGCCCATCAATGACGGCAAACAGCAACTGGACGACTAATTGTAATTAGTGCAGGTAAAAATCAGTCCAACAATTAGCCGATACACAAATGAGAAAGAGATTGAATCAAAGGGAACACAACATGTAGACTTCAACGAGTCTTTGTGTAGTGGATATAAAGAAATAAACAGAAGCTTTTCTGGTATGGGTTGCTCACTGGTGCGCATGTGCACGCCAAGTCTCAGTCAGCTGCTTCCTCTGCAGTCTTAGTCCTAAGCTCCGCCCTCTCATGGTCACTCGCTTCGGTAAAGCATAAGCATTCGCTGCTTGTATGTGAGTGTGACTCAATTATAAAGTATATTTGTGTACATGATTTAACTCGTGATTCGCTAAAGTTGAAAAGCAAACACGCAACCACTGATTGCGCAACAGTGTCAGCCAAGTGTGTGTATGCCATTTGCACGTGGTATATGCATGGCGACGAGTATTGTTGCTGGCTATCAAGTTTATAAGCGCTCCACTTTCTCTCTTCCTTTTCGAAGCACGTTGTCTCCTCAAGTTTAGCTTGTTGTTGTCAAGAATTCGAAAATGGAAGTCACTTCAGCCCAGCCCGTGGAGAAGAGGAAAGTAATTCGAAAGGTGGTCAGCTCTAACCAAATTCCGGAGCAAATCACTGGCAATGGGGCGCTGAATGCACGTATTAAGGCAACGTTGCCGTCTAACTACAACTTTGAAATTCACAAAATTGTCTGGCGACTCCAGCAATCAAGTGCAAATCGCGTCGGCCTTCAGTTTCCTGAAGGGTTGTTTGTCTTCTCCACCGCCATTGCGGATATTTTGAAGGAATTCGCAAACGTGGAAGTCATAATTATGGGCGATGTCACGTACGGCGCTTGTTGCATTGACGACTACACCGCCAAGGCTCTTGATTGCGACTTTCTTGTCCACTTTGCTCACTCATGCTTGGTGCCTGTCAACCAAATGATTAATGGTCTAAAGGTTCTGTACATATTTGTGGATATCAAGTTTGACATATGGCACCTTATCGAGACTGTGAAGGCAAACATATCCCAGGAAGAAAACATTGCTCTGGCTGCAACCATACAGTTTGTTTCCTCTATTCATGGGGCTTCCAAAGAACTTGAGAAAGTGGGATACAAGATAACCATTCCTCAAGCACGGCCACTTTCCAAAGGGGAAGTTTTGGGCTGCACGGCACCAAAGCTAACTAAAGATATCGACTCGGTGCTCTTTGTGGCCGATGGTCGTTTCCACCTGGAAGCCATGATGATTGCCAATCCGCAGATCAAAACGTTCTACAGATACAATCCGTACGACAAGTCTATCACAAGAGAATATTATGCATTTGATAACATGGTTAAACTTCGAGAGAAAGCCGTTAATAACACTAGAGCACTAATCAAGAAAGGGTGCACCTTCGGCCTTATACTGGGAGCTCTGGGACGCCAAGGCAGTCCTGTAGTGTTTGACAAAATCAGAGCTAAACTGAAGAAACACGCTCCCAATTGCATGGCAATGAACATTGTCATACCTGAAATCAGTCCAACGCTTCTCAACTCATTCGGAGAAGCCATAGATGTTTGGGTACAAGTTGCATGTCCAAGACTGAGCATTGACTGGGGAGACGGGTTTGTCAACAAGCCTCTATTGACACCGTATGAATTCAATCTAGTTTTTAATCTCGTTCACGGAATAGAGGATAAAGGAATCAAACAGGTGGAACAGAGTGATCGAAGTTTATATCCTATGGACTTCTATGCATCAAATTCATTAGGCGACTGGACACCTATTCATAAATGCTCTGATACATGTTCCTGTTCAAGCTCTACTTAGGAATAAATTTATGTACAGGAATCACAATGGTGTTACAATGAGCATCAATCGAGATTAACTAATTGGCCATCATTAGCTGCTTCAGTAACAGTGCTAGCATCTGAAGCCTTGAACGGTCTTCCTTTTTTCTTGGGACACCCTAGCTTCGTCTTTTTCTTGGTTCTATTCGTCTTGTTTGTTCTATACGCGTACAGAGTTTGCCTCGACATACCTGTAGCTTGACAGGTAAGCTCCAAAGCTGTCGGAGAACCTATTCGTCTATGAGCCGCTTCCGGATTCGTTCTCTGTTGCTCCTTGAACTCTTCGAAGAAGTGCAACACCTTCAAAGTGACACCCTTGGCGTCGAATGCTACACCATTCTTGGTGTTTCTAGTGCTTTCCTTTGGCTTCTCTTCACTTGACTTATCTGCCATTGACATAATCACTGGAACGAGGTTATTTAACTTTCACTCAAGCATGAAACTTGAATCAAGTTACACTTGCCTGGTGCTATCAGAAACAAAGTAACAATTTATTTCGTCAATAGTCAACTTTGAATTCGCCGCCCACCGACTGATCACACCGACAAGCCCAGTTTCACTGCAAAAACAAGATCATTGAGGGAGATCGAGACTGTCATTTCAGGATTTAATTTCTCAAAATGTTCCGGATTTACAGTTGCTAGGAACGTTATAGGAGCTGCAGAAAAATCACGTCAATTGCAGTTTAAGGGTTTAAAAGAAGGTAAACATTGAGTTGCACCGGAAGCTACCGCTAGGTGGCGCTCGCAATCGGCTCAAACTACCTCATCAACATCTGTTATTCTGTATCAAGATAATCACTGGAATTGTTCTGATTTATGCCCCCCGCGACTTATCTGCCATTGACTTAATCACTGAAACAAGGTAGCTGAACTGTTACATAAGCAGTAGAAATTATTCTGACTTGCCGGATATCGAATCAGACATTTACTATGTATTGTAGATGATTTGAAGTAGCGATTTATCGCAATATTCAACTTTGAATCCTCCGCGCAACGACTGATCAGTGATCACACCCCTCAAGGATCAAACCGACTACAAGCTCAGAGTTTACTGCACAGAGAATATCATGACACTCACTATCCTTATCAGGATTTTAATTCTTTAAACTTGTCTGATTTGCACTTTCTGTGTACGTTATAAGTGCTGCAGCGATTATATTTTTTGTACAGATTTATCACAATCATGAAGGAATACTGGCCACTGCGTCAATAGAGGGTGATTGTGATACGCTGCTTGCAGGGGCAGTGTCATCGGGTACTTTCTTTGCCGGTCTTTCGCCCTTTCTCGGCCGCCCCAGCTTCTTCTTTGGCGTCTTCTTCCGGTTGGTCAACCAATCCTTGTTCTTTCCCCACCTGTTAATTGTTGACCGGTGAACACCTGTGGCCCGACAGGTAAGGTCTAAAGCTGTACACGATGATATATTCTTATGGGCTTCTAAAGGATTGATCCTCAGTTGCTCCCTGAACTCTTCGAAATAGTGTAACACCCTAAATGTTACCGTCTTGGCGTTGTGAATACGCTTATTGTCTTCGGCAGTTTCCGGTGGCTTGTCTTCGTTCACCTTATCAGGCAATGACATAATAACTGAAAAAGAGGTTGTTTAGCTGCTACATAAACTTGGAATGCAATTGTGATTTACCAGAAATCCAGAGAGACAAAGAACAAGAATTTTCTTTTCAGCAATACTTTTCAAACAAGACTCAACTCTAAATTCCCAACTGAATTAGATGGCGTTTCTTCCACAATTGACTTGTCTGAGGCCGGTGTTTACATGCACAGACCATACCGTTTGAGGATACTGACGATGAGACTTACTGACATTCTCATAGCCCAGCCAGAGAAAAAAATTCTGACTAGACTTTAGCAGGATAGTATTTTATCGTAGATGAATACAATAAAATCAGTAACTTACATATTCAGTTGCTTTAAAGGGAATGTAAACACTGAGTGACTACGGAAACTGCAACTAGGTGGCGCTCGCATTTGGCGCAAATTCTACCGCACTAGCATCAGTTTTTTTTCGACATATTCAATTAGAACTGTGTTGATCTCCCTCTGAGTCAATCCAACATAATCGAAGTTAATCATATTAAATTTTGATAATGGATGTGGGCAGTCTTGATGGGTTTCGCAAAATGTTCACCAAATTGGTTGACGAACTTGATGAGTTCAAGGTGAGATTACGATGTCAATTACTGTTTTTGAATCGACCTTTGTTTTCTTTCTGGATTGAACAGAAAAAAGAATTTGAATTACGTTCATCCTTAAACAGCGTGGAAGAAGCAAGAAACAAAGCTGAGGAGGAAGTCAGCTCTCTGAGAGCAAAGTGCTTCGAAATTGAAAGGGACTCGAAACAACAAATGCTCAGTGAAAGGCAATTAAACGAACAGAGATTGGTGTCGCTCAATGAGAATAATCGGTTTCTAGTCAATGAACTTCAAATTGAACGGGAGAAAGTCAAGATATTGTGTGATGAAAGAAGTCGTTTAGCTCAAGCAAAGGAACTGCTTGAAGAGGAATACAAGAGACTAAAGACATTGGCCATTGACTCGGAAACTGTCAAGAATACTTTCCATAATCTGCAACTTGTTTTCGAGAGCTTGAAAGTCAAGCAAGCGTTACTTTTACAAGACCACGACTTCATCAAAAGCGAGAGTAAGCGCTAAGATTGTGCAATTGCCTTTATTTCAGCCTAATCTTTTTAGAATCAAGGATAGTAACCATCGAGCAAGATGTGCTCAAAAGCTTTCAAAGGCTAAAAGATGAAAATGCAAGGTTGAAAGAAGCGATAAAAAGTAAAGCGGTTGAAACTGAAATGAAGAAACATTTCCAGACACGACTAGACGAGAAGGAAGCGGAAAATCGGATACTGAAAAATTCATTGTCAGCGGTAAGTCTTTTATCAACATGAAACAATTCAAAGTTAAACCTTCTCGCAACAATTAGAGGGAGAAAGAGCTGGCAGATCTGGACAAGATAACGCAAGCCGAAAGCAGTAGGTACGATACACTGCTCAGCTACCTTGAAGATAGCGTGCGAGACAAGATTAAAAGCTCACTTGAAGTTATTGACGGCAAAGAATCTACCGGAAGCGACTGCTTGAGTAATAATGAAAGTACCAAATAAACTTTACCGGGTCACTAAAGGAACAGAACGATTCATTCAAGGTCACAACCTGCTTGTTGGTTCATTTCCAGTATTGGTCGCGTCGGTGGTTCAATGGTAGAATTCTCGCCTGCCACGCGGGAGGTCCGGGTTCGATTCCCGGCCGACGCATTTTTGTTTTTCAAACTTAGCGTACATTGTTTTGCACCATTTGGAAAGCAATCAGAAATAAAGATAAAACAGCTGATGTTGAGCTAAAATTTTTTGTTCTGCGGTAAATCTTGAAGGTTTGCAATTTCGAAACCGACCCCTTAAGTATCAGCTGTTTTCTCGTGAAATAAAAATGAACGGCGAAAAAGCAAAGCTTGATTTTGACGCCGAAAGTCTGAAGAAGGACATGTTGGCCATTTTGAATGAGTGTAAAGAAGAAGCGTGACGAAAGTTATGTGAAAGGTAGAGATATGTCCAGGACGCTGCATAGCAAGGTCAAGGCACTACGAGATGAGCTGAACGACTCCAGAATCGCTGTTACCTTGTATGAAAAGGCGCGAATACGTCAAGGAAAAGCTTTTGACTGTGCTGACGGAAAACCAAGGGTCCAAGAGGTTCGGTCGTTCGAAAACAAGCAAGTTCAAACCACAATCAACGGCTTCATTGAGCCCAAGCTCGAAGAGAACGACGTGAAGCCGAATGTGAAAACAGATTATATTGATCCGGTTCTGGGGATAAAAAGTAAGCGTCCACTTGGCCAGTTGACAGTTGAGCACCAGCGATTCAAACAACGGGGACAGACAAGAGTATTTAAGCAAGAAAACAAGGAACTTGTCCAGCGGCAATTGGGACTAAATCCTAGTTTCAATGCGCCGTCGACATCAAGCAGCCCTAATTATAATTTTGCTCCTGAGGTCAAGCCTAAAATTGATATAGATGCCATCTTGAAACTAGCTCAACAAATGAATCCAGCTAATGGACCCGTCGATGTTAAACCAGTCTTTCATCAAATGCCTCAAGTGATGAGTAACCCTGATGAACCTATCGAGCTGTCGGATGATGACGACATCATGCCGGTTGATTCTGATGGCAATGAGATCACTGACAAAGAGGAACAAATTCTGAAAGATCTGGGTGTCTCGGAAGAGACGATGAAACTAATGAGAGAGTGATTCAAAAGGTTATTTAATCAGCCAACTAGAATTCACACGAGTCTTATCATCATAAAGCTCAAGAATCATTCTGACAACAAACGAAAACTCTACAGTTAGTAAAAAACAAAAATCTGTCTATTTAGCTACACTTCTTTAATTAATTATAATGTATTTAAATAATGTATATGTGATTTAGAAGGGACGTTGAAAATGCCATATTGGATCTATATCATCTTGAAGTATCTTTCCATCATACTTCAAGTTGCAGGCTTGGCAACTTCGGCCACGTGACTGGTGGAAACGTGCGGCTGTTAAAGGTAAGAGAAGTTGGAATATTACATTTACTTCTAGAAGTTCTGCAAACAACGTACGGGAGGAACGAACATGCTTCGAACTCAGAATCGTCTCAGTTCACTTTTAAAGAAATGAGACTCGTCACGACGTATTCTTACTTGTATTTCGGACGCTTTTTCGGCCCCTTGGTTCGGAGTGTACTTGATGCCCACAGTACTGCCCGGAGGTGTTCGCGTAGGAGATTCTTTAGTTGGTGTTGAAGTTGAAGGTGTGAACAGGTTACTGAAGCTAAACGAGGAAGAGCAAAGGTAGCAATTAGTTGAATCACGTCGGAAGTTAAGTAGGTGCGTATTCAGTACTTAGAGAATTTTCCACCACTAGGCCAGCGAAAAGAGGATAGAAGCAAAAACAGATTTATATTAATTGGTCAGTATGAAAATAATTTAGAGTTGTGAGAGTTTTAGGACTATATTCGGAAGCACATCATTCATTCCAGTTCGGAGTGGCTTTTTGGGATTATTGCGTAAGTGCAAGTGCCACTTGCTCTTTTTGAATGTTCACATCTCAAGGGCTCAAACCCAGCTAGGTCGTAAGTTAGTGAATTAGTGAAGTAGTTGTGAATCAAGGATTACAACCTTCGTCAGAGACAAAGGTAATAAGAGAGAAGTGATCAGCTTACAATTTCCATATGGGTGACTTCTTTTCGCCTTCAGTTTGCTTTGACGCTCTAATCAATTCCGTCCATCTCACTGCTTCTTGCAATTCGATTAGTTTCTCCTTATATTGATTTCTCTCCATTAGAACTCTGGCCATTTCTAATCTCGTGAAACGCTTTCTCTGCACCATTGGTACACCTTCTTCGTCGTCCTTGAAAGCGGAAAGAGAGACAATTATATTCTAAGCACTTGGAGATAAAACTAAATTACCTCCTTGAGCTGGGCAAGCTTTTGCTTGCAGTCGTCTAATTCTTCTTTAGTCTTCTTAAATTCATCTTCTAATTGCGAAATCCTTGACTTTAACCTGTTCTTGACGGCTGTTAATTGCTGGACTTCGTCCTTAGACATCGTCAATTCGCTTTGCAGTTCGTCAACTTTGGCAATGAGGTCATCTTTTACAATGTTCAACGCATTCTTGGTCTGAAGCAAGTCATAATTCTCTTGGATGAGATTTTCCACTTCTTTTTCCATGCCTTAATAAAGAGAGCAATTAGTACAAATTTGAAACCGAATCTATGGATCGAACTAAACACTAAACAAACAATAATTCTTACCAAAGAAATTGTCAGTAACTGTAGAAACCATGCGAATAGTTCAAGTAAAAGAGAAATTAAACGATTAGTCATGTAAATATGTCAGTATCGAAAACATATTAAAAATGATAATTTCGGTCGGATGAAATCAAGGACGAGCAAAATGATAAAGTAACTGTAAAATGATCCAAAGATCATACCAGTGGTCACTATGTCACTATGATTTGCAGCTTGTCCTTTGTTAGCTTGTTAGTTCGAAGAGAAGGGTTAGATTGATGACAAGTAGACGCGTGACAATGAACGTTTCGAGTCGACACTTACCTGTTAAACTTTGAGGTTCTTTGTCTTTATCTCTTGGTATGTCTTCGACATCTTCTATGATCGAGGCATCTTCTAACGACAAGTCTTGCTCTATCCAAGCTTGCTTCGGCGTTAGTTGACTAGAATGATCTAACTTTGCAGCATTGTTTTCTTGTTGCTGTTCAACTTCAAGAACTTGGTCAATTTCTTGCTTTCTCGACAAGAAGGCTCGAAGGGCACTGCTCGTCGTTAAACTCATTGGTCCACTTGCTGCTGATACAGCGTCCTCATTACCAATAAGTATCTTGACCCTTTCCATCATGTCGCAATGACTACGTAACAGTTCTGTGTATCGAGTATGCAGCTTACTATGTTCAGACTTTAGTTCCGTCTCTTTCTCCTCTAGGCGAGTAGCTAAAACAATTTAACTGTTAGATCTCACTTGACATTGAAATCTTATACTCACAGTGATCTAGAGATGTCTTCAGTTTCAATTCGAGACCTTTAACTATATTTTCCAAGGTCTCTAGCTTCTCATGTAGATGTTGCTTTTCTTCATCAGCCTGGAATTCGGCTTCCATCAGCTTTTGATCAACTTTCTTCTTATTCGATTTCTCTTTTTCAAAGGCCAGCATGAGCTGTTCGTTGTCATCTTTACATAGTTCTAACTCTACTTGAAGCTGCTGATTTTCAATCAAGGCTAAATCCAGTGATTCGAGTACGGCCACAACCAGAGGCATCAGACCTTTAACTGCTTCTTCGTCGTCACTGCATCTGTTCATAATTTTCTGCAATTCGTTGTATATCTGAGACGCAAGGTTCTGAACCTTTTCCGATACAACATGGCTCGTAGGCGATTCCAATGGCGAACGTCCAAGTTCGTAAACAGTCTCCACGCCCGAACCTTGGCCAACGAGAGTGGCTCGACCATTACTTGATTCCACTTTGGCCTGATTCGCATTCGAATCAGCCAAGAGGTTCAAACTGGCCAACACTTGAGGGTCTGAGTTCATCTTTTCTCGGACTTGACTTGCTCGAAAAGGAGTCCTAGGCTCAAGTTGCTACGTCTATCACAGCATCGAAGGCGACTTTTAGCTAACAAACTGACACGAATTTGACTACGGAAAGGAGAACTTGAACGTGAATGTTTCGCTTCGACGGGCAAGAAACTAATCATATACACACACAAATGGCAAACGCAGCAAGAGCACTTGACGCAATCAACACAATATGTCGATATCTTGCTTTACGGATGGAACGCTGTTGAAAGGCCCATAAATGTACTTCGCAAATTCAACTGATAGTGTCTCAAGGTTAAGTAGGCACACTGATGAGTAATACTTTTCCTGGTGATTAATATATCCCGTTTTGATTTGCTGATGGTTTAATTGGAAAATGACCGTCCACTGGGAAAATGGGTGACACTCATTCGCGAGTAGCGCAAACCTCAAGACTCGTTTTGAGGCGTCGTCATCCTGTTTTACGCTAGCTCTGTCTGCACTACGCAAACGGTCCCCTACAATGGCGCCAACCTATTTGAGTTCCAGATTGTATGTTTTGAAGGTTTTCGCCTTTTTTATCACTGTACAACTTGCATTTTATAGTTTTATTTTGTCAATGATATCGCATAGTTAATGTAAAACCATGACCTCGTCTAGTTTTAGTGATTCCATTGTGGATTATGATTTACAAGATCTCATTGGCGTCGGTTCATTTGGTCGTGTATACAGAGCCCAATGCAAAACAAACAATCGGTTATGTGCTGTCAAATGTATCGCCAAAAAGTCTTCTAAAGCACAAGGAGCGCCTAATATATCGAAAATATACGCTGAAGTTGCCGTACACTTGAAGTTGAGACACCAAAATGTCATACAGTTGTTCAATGTCATCGAGGACGAAGATAATGTTTACTTGATTCTCGAACTTTGTCACGGTGGTTCTTTGAGTCATCTCGTGAAGAAAGCCGCTGAGGCATTGCAAAGGAAAAAAGCCGAGCTGAAACAGTATGAATCGAAGTTCCGAAGAAGTCACAGTGATGGTCAGTTGGGGTCAAGACATCAGCCAATGCCTTGTAATTTGGATGGCTCTCCTTGCAGAGACCAAGCTATAACTCCAGTTCTGGACGAGAATCAAATCAGAACTTTATTGAGACAACTGCTATCAGGTCTTCAGTACTTGCATAGAAACAATATCGTTCACCGAGATTTGAATCTGAACAATCTGTTGCTACGAGAGAAAATCTCACATGAAAAGTCTCAAATCACAGTAAAAATCGCAGACTTCGGCCTAGCTCTTGATTATTCACAATCCAAACATTCTGGGATGCATCAAGACAATATCGCAACCAATCCGTATATGACGAGCATGGTTGGCAAAACAATTTGTGGAACGCCGGGCTATATCTCACCCGAGGTATGGACTCAAGCCACACCTGCATCGCCAGCCAGTGACATGTTTGGCGTAGGGTCAATTCTGTATACCTTAATCACAGGTGTGGTACCGAAAGGAGACATAGATCTGACCGGTATGCCGACATGGGCTGCAGATCTGATTACGCGTCTACTGGATGCCAAGCCAGAGAATCGACTTTCCATTGATGAAGTTCTCTGTCACCCTTACGTAACCGGACCTCTGAATACACTGCGACTGTCGCCCATCACTAAAATCACAAAGAAGATAACATTCATGATTACCGAGGAAGGTCAAGTTAGTGTTGACTTTGGTAAAAGCAAAGGTCTCGTCAAAATAACGAAAGATGGCCTCAGTATAACAGTCATCGGAAAGCATCAACAAAGCACCAATAATTACCATTTTGAATCACTGCCACAGCAACATTGGAAAAAGTATCTCTACGCCTACCGGTTTGTTCACATGGTGAAAACGAAAACAGCTAAAATTATTTACAACTGCCAGGACACTTGCAAAGTTAGCAGTATTGACTTGAAAGGAAATCGCAATGTCATCGTCAAATGCTGCGTACTTGAGAGTGGAGATTTCGAAGTAACTGTTCGGGACAGAGTTAGCAATGAACTTCAGCGGATCACGTATCGCGAGAACTACGAAGGCGAAAATCCAAACCTAACTACTCAGATTCAAGATCTGAGGGAGCACTGCATGCACATAGAAATGCAACTTGATAAACTTTCCAAGAAGACTGGATTCGATTCATTTCCTCTGACCATTGGCAAGAGAAACAAGCCATCTGTTAAATTTAAGTCTCCGGATGTTGGTTACTCTACAATGTACAGCAAATCTAGCCATTGCTCTAGTAATTTTCTGAAATCACTCAATATTCAGGGTCTAGGAACCGTGACTCAGGTAACTTTTCGCTAATCGCTAGACTGAAGTCAATTAATTCTATTTTTGACGCAGCTACCTAGTGGAGTTCTTGAAGTTGACTTTGGAGACGGATCGTCCTTATCAGTCGCTGCCGACTCAAAGATTGTGTTCTCAACGCGTACAGGCACGAAAGAGTGGTGAGTCACCAATATTCCTCTCCTTTGAATATAATACTAATGCGTTTATTTTCAGCTACACCAAAGGAGAATCTATACCTGGGCATGTTAAACATAAATTATCTTTACTACCGACTGCGATATCGCAATTACGACAGAAATTTGGTTTTACCCACATGAGCTGTTAATAACCGTAGTTGTTGATGTAAATAAAATCGCATGTTAAGATAATGGTACGTTCTCGAACTGAGTACAAGTTCTGTGAAAAAACGAAATCTCCGCCAGGTTAGCGTCAATCGAAAGCGCCACCTAGCGTCACTATCGATCGAGCGCGGAAGTACAACATCGATGTATCGCTCTTTTCTTATGGTTTCTGTTTCCGACTGAACGTAAGTAGAATTAGGCATCCTTATTTTCATAAATATCATTGTATACATATCTCAAAAATATTTTACTTACCTACTAGAAGATTCTATACAACCTCCATCATTGCCAGAGATTAATTCGAGCTCATTTGCTTTTCCAGAGAACGTAAACCAACTAGTAATCAAGTAACATGCCGCCTGCACGTAAAGGAAAGGTTAAGGAAGAGGCACCGGTTGTCCAGTTGGGGCCTCAGGTGAAGGAAGGTGAAAATGTGTTTGGTGTTGCTCACATCTATGCCAGCTTTAACGACACCTTCGTCCACGTAACTGACTTGTCAGGAAGGTAATGTGACAAAGCTTCGAACCACGTGTCGCCAACTAAACATTGCCATGTAGGGAAACCATTTGCCGTATTACTGGCGGAATGAAAGTCAAAGCTGACAGAGACGAAGCGTCTCCTTACGCCGCTATGATGGCTGCCCAAGATGTTGCCGAAAAGTGCAAGACCATCGGCATCACTGCTCTCCACGTTAAGCTCCGAGCGACCGGTGGCACGAGGACCAAGACTCCAGGACCTGGAGCTCAGAGTGCCCTTCGAGCTCTTGCTCGTTCTGGAATGAAGATTGGTCGTATTGAGGACGTGACTCCCATTCCTTCAGATTCTACCCGTAGGAAGGGTGGTCGTCGTGGTCGCCGATTGTAAGCTCACGCTTTCCTTTGGTTTGTTTGCTTGTAACGAAGTACTACCTTTCGACGAGTCAAATAAAGCCTAGTTTCGAAAAAATGACATTTATTCAGCAAAATCACCCGAAGCTTGGTACCAGCTTAGTTATTCCTAAAAAGCTTTTCCTTGGTACATATGGTTGATATGGACCCCTCAGGGAATCTGTAAACTGAAATGTTGTGTAGTATTTTTGCAAGTCGGTGTAACCCATACCATAGGGCAGTGAATCTGGGTGCGAAGCAACTGTTTGAAAATAAGTAGGTGGCTTCGGTGGATCGCGTAATCTGGAATATCCAAGAGGAATTGTTTTGGTTCGCCGGATGTCCGCTTCGTCGTCAGGCTGATCACTGAAGGCAGCGTCCATGTTGTCCTTGGTGGCCGTCACGAACTGACCATTGTCAATGAACGAGCTAACCTGGGCTTTCCCAGTGTACGGTCTCGGGTCACCTTCCTTGTCAAGGGACTGTGAAGGCGGCGGCGGCGGACCACTCTTGTGATTATGTCCGCCATTTCGAATGTAAGCCGGATAACTTTCCATCGAGTCCTGGCTCTGTTCCGGAGACTGGTCTTCCTCCTCATTGTCCTCCTCACTGGGCTCCCTCTGTTCCTCCTCATTGGTTGGCTGAGTGTCATAATGGTCGTACTGCTCATCAGCATACTGATTAGTGTCGTAATGAGACTGCGAAGGGGACACTGCTCTGACCATGCCAGCCGGAACCGGAATGTTCAGTTTGAACTTGAAGTTGGGCGGCTTGATTGTGTAATGGCCGCGATAGGCGAAGGCCAGCTTGTGGGGCTTCTCGTAGACCAGTGGCGGCAGAAAGGGCAAAAAGTCGAAGGATATGGTCTTGAATTTCTTGCGTCCGCCGTAGACACTGGTCATGATCATGGACTGGATTAGGTTTGGCACGAGAATCAATAGGAATGACAACTGAATCAGCTTGCTCTGATGCATTGCTGGGCGCGAGAGGGGGAAGAATAAGAAAAGATGGACGACAGAACTTTGGCGACAAGAGATGTCTGTCCTGATGGATCAATTGAATTTACTAACTGTGACCGGACACGAAGTGAAGTGTAAAGTTCAGAGCCAGGTGTGACAAATATCAAGTCAACATTCTTGTTGGAAAAGCGTTTTTTCTCCAGTTCCTCTCTCGCCCTCTCTTTCTCTCCTTCTCTCCTCTCTCTCTCTCTCTCTCTCTCCTTCTCTCTTCCTTGAGATAACAGTAAAAAAGTGAATTGCAGCACAGAATGAAACGCAAAGTTAATAAATGCGCTCGAAATAACTTTTCTCAAAGTTCAATGCATCGCGAGAGAGGGAGAGAGGGGGGAGGAGGAGGACGGTCCCGCCATGGAGAGCACTTGTTGAGCAGCTTTGTCTATGGCCTCTCATTTCGCTCTTTTCTGTCTGCCTCTCCCCCCCTCTCGCTCTCGCTTCCCTCTTTCTTTTGAAGCCAACTGTAAACTGGGCCAAGTTCCACTGAAGAAGCCTCTCTAGCAAGATCAACAAAAACAAGCTAAACTTAGTTGCGTGTATGCACTCCATACCGTCATGGAAATACAATACAACTCTCCTTCCCTCCTCCTCCCTCTCTCTCCCTCTCTCTCGCCCTCTCTCGCCCTCTCCTCCTTTCTATCTCTATATTTCATGTAAGTGGTTAGTGCCGCATGTCCGACTCGCTGTCAGAACCATTCTTCTTGATCAGAGTTCAGAAATGAAATTATCCCCTTCTCTCTCCCTCCCTCTCCCTCTCTATCTCTCACCGCCTGTCTCTCTCTCTCCTCTTTCTCTCCCGGTATGTGGTTACAAAAAACAAAAATGCGCATTTCAAAAATAGAACTACAAGTCTCATGGCTGCGAAAGTGGTCATCAAATTATGCATCAAATTAGACACATTCAAAATTACACGCGTAAATTTAGAATGGAATTTAGAAATTGTATTTTTCATACATTTCATATTTAGATTCAATCCATTGAATAAATAATATGAATGATATGAAGGAATTGTTCGTGATCACAGCTGATGCCTTTCTTTCATACAAATGTCGTGGAAATGGTTTACATGACTTCGCAGCTGTAAGCAAATGTAAATGGCTGCGATTGAGCCTAAATGATCACCAGTAGCGCCTAAATTCATGTTTAAATTGCTGCCAATTTCGCATCAGGTTTTACAAGTTGCTCATTTAAATGTGATTACTCAAGAAATCGTGTCTAAATTCGTGCGATACTTAATTGTGACGAATGGGATTGCTGTTACATTAGCGCACACTTTTCACTTCACTATATTTTCCCTCATTTTTGTTTTTACAATTAACGAACTGATTTTACATGTTTATTAATTAGGCTCACTCGTGTAAAGCTATGCGTGAGCAACTTCGAATTTCGGGTGATTAACTGATTGTGCTAAACGCCATGTCCGCAACTGATTTAGATCAAGATCATCGCTCTTCCAAGCAGTTCCTGAGATCAAGATTAAATAGTTAATTTCACACTGATTTGATTTTCCAGTTCACTTGGCCAACAATTAAGGAGGTGCTGATGGTTCGACTCTTCACTGAATTAACTAAATCCAGATGTGTGTCAGTCAATTTCGTCCAACTTAATTGTCCCCGAAAGGTTTGGCGGCCAATCGGAAGGTACCTCTTGTCGGCTTCTAAATCACAATAAATCACAGTCAAGTGCGTTTTATTACGAACATGAACATTGCGCAATTAGTGGCCATTTTCCTTTCTAGCAATCAAAACGTCTTACAATAGACAATCAGTTGATGATAATCAAAACAAGAACAATTTAAGTGCAAACTTTTTTGTTTCGTCTTTGTTGAGTTATTGCCCAATGTTATCCGTAAGGGACAACAATTACACAATGGGCCAGAGAATCAAGTGACGATTAAGCCTGGAACAGATTCCACTTGTTGTGCACCTTGACCGGATTGGGGTCATCCTTGTCCTGGACAGCCTCGGACACACTGGGCACGATGGGCGTGAAGGTGTACCCGTTGGCGAAACGGTCCCCATCGTCGCCCAGGTTGGCCTGCTTCCGGTAGTTCTTCCAGTACTCCACCAGGTGGCCATCGTTGAGGCCAGCGCTGCCCACCAGGTTCCCACCGCCGCCACCGCCAGCACCGGCGGCCATGGCGGCTTTCTGGGCCATTTCGGGAAAGGCCACAAAGGTGGGCGGACCCTGGGTGAAGCCGCCCTCATAGTCGACCAGGTCGTCACCGTACTCATACTCGTCCGGATACAGGCCGGTCTCCATGAAGATGAACCACACACTGATGCCCCAGGACAGGATGTTGGCGATGCCCAGGAACAGGTAGGAGTTCATGTCCTCCCAGTTGCCGCCATTGTAGGACGAGCAGTACGCGTTGGTGTCCTTGCACAGGGTGGCCTTCATTTGGATCTGGTCGCCGCTGGTGTTGTTCTTCAGGTCGGGATAGTTGGACCAGGCCATGTAGGCACAGATGGCCCACATGATGCCCACTGCCAGGGACATGAGCAGGTCGAGGGCGGGCAGCTTTTTCTGCACATCGTAGGCCTGGTGCTTGAGACAGTAGAAGATGATGGCCGCGACGCCATATGCAATGGACACGGCCACGCTCAGGGTGAACAGGTAGGCGGTGGGCGCGAAGCCGGTGGCGAAGGAGTCCGTGACCGGAATCGAGGCCTGCGAACAGTCCGACTTGGACGGCACGTGGACATAGTCGAACGGGTACTGGACGTCGTACTTGATGGACGGCTCCGTGTTTCCGGGACAGAACACTTCGACCGACGAGGTCACCTTGAGCGTGTACGCCTTGTAGAAGATGACACAGGCCAAGATGATCTGGATGATGCGCACAAAGGCGATGACCACCAGGTTGGCCGACATCATGGTCAGGCCGCTCTGGATGGTCGACTTCTCCAGCTGCATGTACGGTTGCTTCTTTTTCTTGTTGGCCTCCAAGCCAGGAAACGGTGCCAGAGACATGGAGCTCGAGCCGACTGTTCTAGAACTGTTCAAACAATAATCTGTCGTGAGTGAGGCTCGATCTTGCTACGGTCAGTCTTCGCTTGCTCTCTAACGACGCACTTTGTGTCGTTGTTTCGCTTTCGCTCTCTCGCTCTTTTCTTTCACAATGTTTTGCTTTCGGCCCAAGTTTGTCGCCGTTGCCGCTGGATACTGTACAGTTCTAAATGTACAAACACACACCGTTCTGTTTTCTGGACATAATGCACTTCAATGGCGATGACAGTTGCTGGCCTTGAATGTTCGATCCATTTTTCCAAGACCATTGGAATTAAAGCCTTCGCAAAGCGATCTCTCTCTCTCTCCCTCTCGTCTAGAATGTTCTAATGCCGAACTGTTCTAATCACAAAGGTTCTAAAATGGATATTGAACCAAGCATGGGCTCCTACAGAAATGTGCATAACGAGAAGGAACCCTTTATTAGTTGCAGTTCCAAATTTAGCACATTTAGTTTAGGCTAAGGCACATACGACTAGTCGAGTAACGGCAATTAATAGTGAACCGATAAAAAAGTTTAAGTACAATTAACACTTTGAATTAACCGGTAAGAACGTTTTTCGCTCAAGCTTATCTCGTCACTCAACTGTCAAACTTCAATCTTGACAAGCAAAGGTCAAAGGCAAGGAAGGTTGTTTTCGACAGAAAAAGAATAATATGCAAATTTAAGTAGAACGGCAAATAGTTGTCAGCTTCCGCTTATTAAGTAACTAGTTGATCCAGATTAAACTCATCAAAGTCATCCTCGTGTAGTTTCAATTGCTGAACGCCGTCAATTAGCTGCTGATTGTCGCCATTATCACATGCACTAGAGGCTGCCTTATACTTCTCGGCTAACATTTGTCGCCGACTTGGTCGGGTTGGCTTTTCGGCGTTGATGGTTTCCATGATGGAATAGTGAGAGGCCCACACATCACTGTAATCAACTTGATTCAAGGTCCTGAGACCGTTCTGAGTGAATGATGAAATGTGAGCGCTGACCTCAGGCTGTCTGGGTGATGAACAAACCACTTCCGGCATCTCCTTTTGATCGGCATCCTCCAGATCAGTTTCCAAGTCTTCCAGTTTAACTGAATAACAGCTCTTTGATTTGACGATCTTATCATTGACCGTAGAAATTTCAGTCCGAATTTTCGCTAAGTGACTCTTGAAGACGCGCGACTCTTCAAAGTATGGCCGCGATTTCATGATGGCATATTTGAACCTGTCTTCAAACAAGGCAATTGTCTCTTCACCGTCTAACAGCTCCTTCATGCACTGCTCATGGCGCTCCTTGCAGTCGGCTTTGCAGCGCTCGGCATCAAGCACTTTGATTGTTGCCTGATTGAACATTTCCTGCCATGATTCGTCGAAATCGCCGGTGGACTGATTGCGCAATGTCCGCTCGACGGAGTCCACCTCTTCCTTGGCACGAAGTAAATCTTGACACGCTTGATCGTAAGCTAGTACAGTTTGTTGGCATTCTTTGCGACACTCTTTGGCTCTGTCTTCCAGTTCATAATAAGGCCGAGCTTCGGTCACCAGCTTGGCTCCGATGTCTTTAGCTAAATTCTTCAGTCTGTCACTGTACTCAGTAAGGAATTCCAATTCAATTTCAAGCTTGTTGATGCGACTCGTACTCTGATTCAGTTCCTCCAAGATGTCTTCTATTCGCAAATTTTCCTCCTCTTCGTCCGACGACTTACTGGCACTCACTCGTATATCCTGTTCATCACATTCCGTACTCGTCTTCGACTCGGAAGTGTGTCCATCGTCCGAAGTGTCTTCACTGATCAAAGAATTACTTAGAGACGATTTACGAAATCGCCCATTGATAGAATTCATTCTCTCCTTCTTCTACATCTTTAGAAAAGAAATTTGTCAATAAAGGAGAGAGAGAGAGCTGAAACTGAGAAAGCGAGCGAGAGAGAAAGAAGGGAGCGAGAAGGAGAGGGGGAGAGAGAGAGACGCTGAAAAGGGTGGCAAGATAAATATAAAACAGGAAATATGAATGGCAATTACATTTCTTGTTCCTATTCACAAAATGTAGAGCATACACGTCCGCTGTTTCGCTTCGCCGGGCTTCACTGGGCCGGCCGTGACCGTGAAGAGAGGGAGAGAGAGAGACGGAGAGAGAGAGGAACACATTTTTTAATAACTGGCCCGGCCATGTTGTTGTCATGGCGACAGCCCACTTGTGAGCAGCCAGCTGCTCACTGGCTTCTCCCCTCGGTGGGCATGGGCTGTGAGCTTCCACTTGAACAAGCTGCTCAAAGGCTGAGCTTTATTGTTGTTTTCTCAAATTCCAACTTCTTTTCGGCTTCAACTTGTTTCTCTCTCTCTCGCCCTCTCCCTCTCTCGCCCTCTCCCTCTCTCGCCTTATAGCTGCTGAAAAAGGGAATATATACCCGTTTCTATGACTTTCATGATGCAATGACTCGTTCTCTTTCTCTTTTCATCTTGTTCTTCTTGAATGCCTGGATTTATGTTTGTTAATTAGGAACAGTCAGGAAAGTTGACCACGGACGACCATTAGCTTGACAGTTGATGAATGCCTTCGAGTGGCGCCTTTCTGACCTAATGAGCGTCTCGGCAGAGCGAACTAAATTACCGCATCTGACTGACTTTACGCCGAGCGGGCCAGTTATTGTTTCTATTGTATTCATTTGCTGTATACACCAACCATGCCTCATGGCGTCGGTTAATTAGACAATGATATAATTGGATTCACGACTGCTTTAAACCAATTGGCTTTGCAGGAGAGAATTGGTCAAGATTGAGGTCATCAAGATTAACTAGCGCCCACTTTCCCTAAAGAACTTGTGATCATTTGAAAGTGGTCAACGCATTTGAACCGTTCGAGCGTGTGGCTGTAACTGTAGTTCCTGAATTCATGTTGTGAAAAAAGCTCATGCCAGTCACTAATGAAAGCCTTAAATGCCGGGAATCCGGTTTCATTCAGTGCTGATTGTTTACTATTTTGAAAGCAGTATTTAGTTGCAGGCTTCAGCAATTAGTTTCCGGCTGAATTAACTAGACAGTCACGTGAGAGAGAAAAAAGATTGTTGGCAATTGGTCTAGTGTCAAACTAGATTACATAAATATATCTATATCCGATTTCTGTTCTAGTGAACTAATGATTCAATCCAAGTTGACTTCAACCAACTCTTCGTCTTTTATGTTCAGTTGCTCTGTATCTTCACTTAGCTGCTGATCATCATATGTATCACATGTCTCAAACTCTTCTCCCGAAGGATCATTACGACTTGAAACACTAATTGACTTTGAATGTTCACTCTTTGAACCAGGGACGGAATACGGCGAGGTTTGCAGGTCCAAAGAGGAAATATTTAGTTCTGGAACAATATCAGTGTAGTTGAACGTTCTGAGAACATTCGTGGTAATTTCAGCTCCGACTCCAGGTTCTCTCCGAAGTGAGGTCATTAGTTTAGAGTTTCGCCTCTCGTGGATCTCTTCGGAGATATTTTCGAGATCTTTAAGTGTTACCGCATAACAGCTCTTTGAAGCAACGATCTTTTCGTTCAACATCAAGATTTCTGTTTTGATCTTTGCTAAATGACTTTTAAATCTGTAGGATTCTTCAAAATATGGCTGCGACTTCTTTATAGCACTTTTAAGCTTCTTCTCTAGGGAACCAATTGTCTCCTCGGCGGCCATGAACTCTTTCATGCACCTTTCATGGTTCTTCTTACACTCCTTTTTCATCTTCTCCGCTTCATGGAGTTTAATTGTTGCTTGATTGAACATATCCTGCCAAGATTCGTCGAAGTCGCCAGTTGAATGACTGAGAAATTTCTTTTCGACGCCATCGACTTCCTCCTTCGCAAGCAGTAAACTTTGACAGGCTCGGTCGTAAGACAGAACGGTTCGCTGGCAGTTTTTCTGGAATTCTTTAGCACGTTCCTTCATCTCGTAATATGGCCGCGCTTCGGCCACACACTTGAACCCGATCTTCTTGGCGAGATTCTTGAGCTTGTCACTGTACTCAGTGAGAAATGCCCTGAAATTATTATTGGCTTCCTCGAACTCCAATTCCAGTGTATTGATTCTGTTTGTACTTTGATTCAATTCTTCCAATTTGTCCTCAATGCGAGGATCAACTTCTTCGTCATCAAGGTCCTCTGACTTGCAGGAATTGCTTCCTTCATCTTCCTCACCAAGATCCAATCGAATAGCTGCCTCCATCAGTTGTCCGTCATCCGAATGGTCTTCACTGTTAACTGAATTACTCAATGACGAACCACACGACTGTTCATACACGGAATTCATTTCTCAAAGGATTAAATTGAACCCAATCAAAGCATCACCATCATCTTGAAATTGCTTTCTCTCTCACTCGTTCAACTTGTCGTCCGTTTCCATGGCAACCACGTGGCGCCAAATTTGGCGTTTGCGTAAACAAGCAAGCTTTGATCTCTATCGCCTCTCGCGATATCTATATGTACTGAAATATATAACATTTGATTACTCAGTTCTTACTCATAGATACCATAGTTTTATCATTCAGTACAGTGATTAGTATTGTTCTGAGAAGAGAAGTCAACGTCGAAAAGATCTGGAAAATGGAAACTTCACATCGTGGAAACGGGCTTGTGGTGAAGTTTGCCGTTCACCTCGACTGAAAGGTCAATTCTAGATGATGGTCAGGTCGTGTTAGAGTTCGATATCCGTTCTATCAACCAGACTTTAATGATTCCATTTCATAGTAGTTTCGATCATCTCAATCCAAATGTCCGAATGGACTTATTCTTCTGCTCTTACAGATTTTCTACATCATGAACCTGATTTGCAAAAGAAGAGAACAAAGGAAACAATTTTATCCCTCATCTTGTTCTTTATTTCACTGAATTGCATTCTGAGAAGCAAACCCAGCTACAGTTGACATTGAAGGAAACTCTCTAGTTGTTACATAGTAAAGAGGATCCTCTGACGTAAATGGCTACCCGTGACTTTTTAGCGTGTTTTGCATAGAAACTCGTTGAAGGCTAATTGCATTTTAATTTGACCAACCAAGTAGATCGATCAACATTCAGCGTCTCTGGGCTCGTGGACTTGGAAGCTAGTAGAAGTCTCTCCGCAATTTGTAGCGTAAGTGTCAATCAATCATCACGCCGGACAAGCCACTTGTCCTTGATAACGGCTAGGACACTCGAGTTACTTTGTTCTCAAGCAGTTTTTCCGAATGACGCCATTTTTAAGTAAACCCCCTTGAAAAGGATGGAAGATATAAAAGGGTTGCCAGAGCTCAGGATAGCATCAGTGTGATTTGACAGTGACTCGAACAACTAGAACCATGAAGCAATCAGTGCTAATCTTTGCCCTTCTCTTCGTCGGAGCGGCCTTTGCTGCCCCAATGGCCGAAGGAGAAGAGGAAGCCAACCGCTGTTCCAGTGACATGGCCGACGACTGTACCAAGGACATGCTTTCGTTCCTCAAAGACGAGCCGCCGACCACTGAGGAAGGAATCCTGGCCAACTGCGAGTAAGTGGTTCCTATTACTTAACATGAATCAGTTCTAAAGTGTTCCCTCTTCCGCTCTCCCTCTCTCCTGCCCTCTGGCACGATGTTCAGCAAGATGAAGAATGGTAGCCGATGTGCCAAGAAGTTCCTGAAAGAGTGTGCCTCCAGCTCTGCCCGCGAGATGGCCAAGACCATGGTGTCCGGCATCAGCAAGGTGGTCAACAGGCACTGCTCCGGAGATGGGCCAAAGAACCTATTGACCCATCGCCCTTGCGCCGCCCAGGCCAGGAAGCCATTGTTGCAGTGTCACATGCAAGCTGTCCGCGACATGTACACCATCCGAGGAGCCGAGAAGGAGAACTGGCACAAACTGGCTTGCTGGTAATTACACATTTGCTAGTGCTAATCAACTGATCTAATCACCCTTAACCATTCGCAGTTACGCCACTCGTACCAAGGAGTGCGGTTTGACGGCCATCCAGAAAAACTGTAACGCCGAGTCGGCCGAATACTTCAAGTCGGAAGCCGTCGCCCTGGTGTCCGAGCTGACCGAGACTTTCTGCGCCGTGGACCTGGTCTGGGGCTCCAAGGCCTGTGCCGACCTTACCATTGACCTTCCGGAACCGGATATGCCCAAGGAGAAGGCGCACACCGCTTTCCCCATTATGCTGGAGATCATTTCCGGACTCACCAAGCAAACCGAAGTCTAATGGACGGATTGAATTCAAATTCAAGAATGTTTGTTTTCCTGTTTTCAAACCCTATTACATGTTACCGCAAATAAAGTGAATTTTTTACAAGCTAAACTGATCAGTATCTTTGATAAGATTTGAAAGGCAATCAGAGTAGAGAGCGAGATCTCCTCTCAACCGATACCTGAACCCCGGTGACCCCAGTTGAACTTGACCATCGAGTGACGACTCGAAAAGGCACCACCCGACTGACAACAGGTGACTACAGGTAACTACAGGTGCGCACACTGCGGCAAGGCAAGCTGGCGAGCCAGCGAACCAAAATGGCATCCTTTGACTCACTCGGCTCCCTCGGCGCCCTTGACCAAGTTTTTCAGGCTCAACTGTGCTCGGTTGACCTTCGGTTTGAACTTGAAGTGTCCCAAGCTGACCCACATTACGTCGCCGAGCACTGCAACCCACTCGCTTGCTTCAAGGCCGTAAGAAAAGGGCTCTCTTTTCGGCCAGAACTGGTTTTGGAGAGGCTTTTGCGTAAGCAGAGGGGAAAGAGGAGAGAGCGAGGGGAGAGAGGTAGAGCAGAGAGAAAGCAGTTGATGTCAGGTCACGTGAGCGCGTTTTTCAGTTACATAATGAACACTTGCTTGCCTTTCACTTTCCTCGTGAAGTGAAACAATTCCGTCTACACTTGTTCCAAAGTGACAAGTGGGAAAACGTCTACATCTATGGAGTTAATTAAGTGCCCGAGACTGGCCTTCCTGCTAATTGGCGTCTTGGTCAACTTCAATCAGGTAAATCGCCTCTCGGCCAAGGACTACGAACCATACACGACCGAAAGCCGGTACAGTAAGGAAACAGCTGATGGCACGGAATTCTATGAAGATTACCGAATATCACAAGGGACTAGTGACATAGGCGTCATCATACCCCATTGTCGAGGGGCTTCCTGTTTCCGGCCGAAAGAGAGCGCCGGAAGCGGTGTGCCACTGAACCGCCGCATGCGCAAGTTCCTGTCCGGTGGGCCGGCCCAGTTTCTGTGGGACAAGATACTGGACCACAATTTGCTGGGCAATGTGAATGTTTCCTTTGAGTGCATCAAGTCAATGAACAGAGTACAAAATGGCCTCAAAGATGGCCGCGAGTGGGCCTTTCGGTTCCTGGACGCTTCGGCCAAGACGCCCACCTCGATGCTGGAGTCCACAATGGTCAGCTATGGTGACTATGACGAGTGCCTAGAGATCGAGGTGGACACCTTTGACGGAATGTACTGCACAGTGGACATGTTCGCCGTTGGCCATCCTCTGTACCAAAGACAACACGAGAAGGGAAAACTTAATCTCCATGACAACATTGTCTTCAAGTCGACGCCATACTTCTTTGGCTTGTGTCTACCGTCCAGGTGCTCTCAGGCCGATGTCCGCCAGCTGGCCATGGCTGCCGTCCACGAGCTGCCCCTGCAGGTCAGTGGGCTGGTTGTGTGCGACACACGGGACTCTGTGTCCTATTTAGTTCGTCTCAAGAACCTGACTGTGCAACAAATGGTGGCAGCGTAAGAACTGTCCACAATGTTCTACATGTCCAACTTAATCAACTTTTTCACTTAGAACCCTTATAACATCATTTGTGGGACTAGTACTCTTCGCTACAGCTAATCACGCCTTAAACTACAAGGAGCCGTCAACTGAATTTATGCGAGGCATGTCAATTTTTCACAATGGACTGGCACTGGTCACCGTGGACCAAAGTTCGGTCAGACAAGGCCCAGTGGACATGTTCAAGCTCGTGGCCACCATTGCGGCCGCCGTTTCGCATTACATCGCTTGTTTAGAGGTACCTCTAGGTATCATGGTACTAAGTGAGTTTACCACTGGACTAAATTAATTTAGCCAAACTAAATCGAATCGTCCATTTGCAGGTCGGCAAACGTTCTTGCAGAAAGTGTTCGAACAACCTCATTTGCAGCCAATGTTCAACGAGTCCGGGCTCGGGATGCTTCTCTTCGTCAGTGGCTATTACACATTCAAGATGGCCTATCCGGTGGCCGTGAGCAAAAAGTTGCCCTACTTGTGGGCCTTTGTTGACCGCTTTTTACGCCACTTTCCGGCCACTGCAGCCGTGGTTGCCCTGGACTTTCTATGGCCCGCTCTTTTCTCTGGTCCAATGTACACTCGAGTGGGCGATTTCATTCTGGACAAATGTTCTAGAAACTGGCTTTATTCGGTTACCTTCTTGAGCCCACTGTTGTCGCCGCTGGACATGTGCTCAGCCCACACCTACACTTCCGCCGTTGATGTGCAGTTGTTTGCCACAGGACTCGTCATTCTGTACATTTACACCAAGAAGCCTGTGATCGGTGATCTTCTTTGCATTGTGGCCATAGTTTCGAACTTGTACATTCTGGGCCACATGTCATTTGTCAACAATGTGACGCCATCTTTGTTTACCGCAACAAATCCCACTGGTCAAAAGACAGTGGACTACTTGGAGACGACGCACATGAAGACTTACGTCTATGTCCCGGCCTACTTTGGCGGCTTCCTGTTGGCCAGAGCCACCGGAAGTGGCTTCAAACTCAACTTATCGTCCAACTTTCGCAAGCTTTTCTGGTGCGGAGTGACCTTTGTTCTTTTTCAAATCGGTCTCTACTCGCACTCCGTTCACAATTCGTTCAACCTCATACCGGAGGAATATTTCTACGTCTACATTGTCGGCCTGAAGATTTTGTTTCACATCTCAGCTGCCCTATTCATTTTTGTCGTCCACTCGTTCGAACAAAGTTCTAATGAGAGTCCCAAAGTAGAGAGTCCAGCAAAACTAGAACTCTGGCACCTGGAGGGCTTGGCTTACTGGGCGTTCAAGGTTGCCACCAGGCTCGCCTTTTCCGTCTACATGAGCAATTACCTTTTCATCAGGACGGACTTTTTCACTTCCAGAGTTCCTTATCCGAACCTTTGGCCCAACTTCATTAAGAGAACAGTTACTGCGCTCACCATTCTGGCTGCGCATTCGACTTGCTTTTACTTGGTCTTTGTTGCTCCATTTGAACATATTCGTAGGACATTGTTGGCACCGAAAGGTTCGAAGGAAAAGTCGAGCTGATTCGGCTAAGCAGAGCTTTAATCGCGTATTCTTGAAAAGTTGTACAGTTTCTTTGTAAATGAAATACCTTAAGGCTAAGTCGACCACATCCGGTGCGCGTCTTGATGCAAATGAAAATAAAAATATCGGAGGGAGCATGGATGGCATTATTTGTGTTGATGCGGTGGACAATGATCAAGGGTAGTTGGCGATGAGCTTCTTGTTCTCTTCTAAGCATAAGCGCAGAACTTGGCCAAGGTCTTTCTTGGCACGGAGGGCCGTAGGCCGGACATTTGGATTGGTGTGCCACGCTTCGCACATGAGTGGCACAATCAGGCGCAAGTAGGGACTCTTGAGGAAGCGGATGGATATTTCCGGTCTCGTGCCATCGATGCACACAAGCTTCTTCATGTCCTCAAAGCTGGGGTCATTTGGCACACAGTCAAAGTATGGTACTTCGTAGTCGTCCACATCACCTTCCAGTGAGCACCGTCTAGCAATTTCCCAGAGAACAAGGGCGAAAGAGTAGATGTCTGCCTTGAGATAGGATGAAAATTTGTTGCCCTTCAGAGTTTCATCGAGCACTTCGGGCGCCATGTAGCGTTTAGTGCCCACTCGAGGATTTGGCGCAATGTCTATTTCATCTTGTTTACTGTCGTATCGAACTGAGAGCCCAAAGTCGGCAATGACACACGTTCCGTCCCTCTTGACAAGGATGTTCTTAGACTTGATGTCACGATGGGCAATGGCTGGCTTCGCCAATTTGCTCGGCAATTCAGTGTGAAGATGGCATATGCCAGCACAAGCCGAATACATTAGACGAAGTGCTGCTATTTCGTCTAGAATTTTGATTGACAGGTAATCATAAAGTGAACCACTTGCGTGGTAATCAGTGATGAGCAACATTTGAGTTATTCCGCCAGTTCCTCTGATGTCAGCAGCAATGTAGCCAAGAATGTTTTCGTGAGGCATTAATGTTGTACTGTAAACTTCCTGTTCCCGGCGCCATGACGCTTCCTCTGTCGTTACGAACACCTTCACGGCTACGTCGTCGCCACGCCATTTAGCAAGTATGACCTCTCCGTACCGACCACGTCCGATACTCTTCACCATTTCCAGCTGCTTCGAAATGGTACGCTGGACAAGCAGAGGCAAACCTGCCCCACTGCCAGAGCCGAAGGACATGTCGTCATAGCTGTCATTGCCGTAATTTTTCTGAGGTGTGCTAGATTCTGATCTATCGTAAGCGTGCTTCTCGAAGTCGATTATACTACTTGTACTTCCTGCCTTCTTACGAGACATTTTGCAAGAGATCAGATAAGCTACGCAAGCAACCACAATGACTGCAGCACAGAAAATTGGAACGATTACATAGGCATTCAGGTTTTCATACGACCATTCTTTGAAAGGAAGAAAAGTATTTAGCAATTACTCTGAAACAGGAATTTGCTTTTACCATCTGGAGTGTAGAGACTTGGCGTGTACGTAGGCTTCAGATCGAGGTTGCAGAAATCGTTGCTCTTGCAACATTTGATGCCCATTGGATACAAGTGTGGCGACAGATCTCCTTTGCACTGTAAATATTTAGAATCAATATTGACTGATACACTTAGATTCAGAGTCATTTACCTGCATGTAGCCCATTTCATTCGGCGGCAGGCAGCCGTATTCCCACTCTTGTTCAAGGGCATCAATGGCCGTATTTAGAACCTCCTTGGCGGCAGCATAACAATAGCCACCAACTTGAACCACACACGTTCCATTCAGCTCGTGGTGCGGACAATATCCTTCGCTGCAATGACATTCCAAGAGACGATCTGTAGTAGAGGGAGAGCAACGAGTTAGTGAGAAAGTTTACAATAGAGCCAAAGGCGATGCCAACAAAGACTGACCTGCCATGGTTTCGTCGTTAGGGTATCTTCAAGATGCTTCTCAAGCCATTACAATAAAATTCCAATCAACAGGAACATGAATCAAAGTAAATTAAATTGGCAAAACACAACAAGCAAAAACTTGTCCTTGTCTATCAACAAGATGACACAATTAGTTTAACAACATTCAGTAGAAGTAGACGATAGGAAGAAGAAGCACAAGCGCTAAGCATCAAGTTCACTTGTCTCTCTTTCTCCTCTTTTTCTTGCTCTCCCTCTCGCTCTTCCTTTCTTTGCAGAAAATTCTCTCTCGGCGTCTTTCTATCCAGAAGAAAGCAGAGGAATAACCAGAGCGGCCAAGTTTTTCTTCCTTTACTCTGCACTAGACATGGGCAACAGCCGCTTGACAGGCGGCTCTAGCCATTCTATGCGCCATCCACAGGAAGTCTCCACTCTCTAGCGTTCTCAAACGGCGCCAGTCGGCTCAAAGCGCGCCGAGCCGAGATTTGCTCCAACACTGCAAGAGGAAACCTGGCGACAGCCAGGCGCCAGCTGTAAATAAGGCGGAGTTGCCTGACGCCGTCGATAGTATCGATAATCGGCCTTCAGTTTCAGTTATCGTAAACAAACTTAGCGGCTGTTGATCTGAATCTTCGCTTTAATTGTGAACGAAACGGCCAAAGTCCACAAAGTGGATCGCCTTCACGATGATTTTTTCATATTGCCGGCTTGCTTTTTTACGACAATGTCCAACATTGAAGGCAGTTTCAGTGAGATATTCGTCGAATCAACCCCGACTGACGACTCATTATACAATTTATCCTCGTGACAAAGATGAACGCTGGAAGGAAGTCAACATGGAACGCGTTGCCGATGAAACCGATGTAGTCATCGTTGGCGGTGGGCCAGCAGGGCTGTCGGCAGCAATTAGGCTGAAGCAGTTGGCTGCAGAGAAGGGAACTGAGATGAGAGTGACGCTGGTGGAGAAGGCCAGTCAACTTGGTGGTCACACTCTGTCCGGAGCTTGCATTGAGACAAAAGCATTGGACGAACTAATCCCTGACTGGAAGGACAGAGACTCGCCACTGAAAACACCTGTGACTGAAGATGTCTTTAGTTTCTTGACCCAGTCGGGAAGGTTCAACTTGCCAGTATTTAAAGGATTGCCGATGTACAACCATGGAAACTACATCGTCAGGTTAGGCCATGTCGTCCAGTGGCTTGGAACTATTGCCGAAGAGCTGGGTGTGGAAATTTACCCTGGCTACGCTGCTGCTGAAGTGCTAGTAAATGACAACAATCAAGTCTATGGCATTGCTACTAATGACGTTGGTATCGCCAAAGATGGTTCACCTAAAGAGTCATTCGAACGTGGAATGGAGCTGCAAGCAAAATGTACAGTTTTTGCCGAGGGCTGTCATGGACACCTCTCTAAAGGAATTATCAATAAGTACAACTTGAGAGCGAACAGTGAACCGCAAAAGTATGGAATCGGATTGAAAGAAGTTTGGGAAATTAATCCAGACAAACACAAGCCTGGAAGAATAGAGCACACTATTGGCTGGCCTGTGGATAAGAACACATATGGTGGCTCGTTTTTGTATCATTTGAACGAAGAGCAGCCGCTAATTGCTGTTGGCTTTGTTGTAGGGCTTGATTATACAAATCCTTACATTCACCCATTCAAGACATTCCAGCAATTCAAGACGCACCCATCTATAGTCCATTACTTTGACGATGCCAAGGCTAATCGAGTATCATATGGTGCACGGGCACTAAATGAAGGAGGTCTTCAGTCAATACCCAAGCTAACGTTTCCTGGAGGCTGTTTAATTGGTTGTTCACCTGGATTTTTAAATGTGCCAAAGATCAAGGGAACTCACAATGCTATGAAAAGTGGAATGCTTGCTGCAGAAAATATATTCAAAGCTTTCTCAGATGGCAAACTGGAGACCGGATATGAGCCTATTTCATATGAAGAAGACATGAAACAGAGTTGGGTATGGAAGGAGTTGAAAGCCGTTCGAAACATCAAGCCATCCTTTCACGGTCCACTCGGTTTATACGGAGGCATAATGTATGGTGGATTTGCTACACTTGTTTCGAGAGGTTACGAGCCCTGGACCTTCAAACATGGCGGACCTGATCATGCTACACTGAAGCCTGCGAAGGAGTGCAAAGAAATTGAATATCCCAAGCCTGATAATAAAGTTACCTTCGACTTGCTGTCGTCAGTAGCTCTTACGAACACTAATCATGAAGGAGATCAGCCAATTCACTTGACACTGAAGAATGATGATGTCCCTGTTGAACGAAATCTAGCCACATATGACGGACCTGAAGGTCGATTTTGCCCAGCTGGTGTCTACGAATACGTGCCGAACGAAGATGGCGACGGAAAGCATCTGGTGATCAATTCTCAGAATTGCATTCACTGTAAGACATGTGATATCAAAGATCCCTCTCAAAATATCAACTGGGTGACTCCCGAGGGCGGCGGCGGTCCCGCTTACGAAGGGATGTGATCTCTCATTCTCTCCTACAGCCGTTATTAAGTCTAATGAAGCAATTTATAGAGTAATGCCTTTTATTATTCACCTTTTACTAAGGAAACTATTTTTGTCAAGTCAATATAAAATTGTTATAAAATCAAACAGCTAAAAAATGACGAACCATTCGCCACCGTTTGAAGTTCGATCACTTCTTCTTGATTGCCGGAATCAGCTGTTTGCAACATTGGCAGAACTTGCGAAAGGAATTGGTGTCCGAGCACTTGCCACAGCCAAAGTCATTGACGCCACAGGAAATGGCGCACGAGATGTCATTCTTGCACGGCATGTAGAAGGGGCGACATTCGCCACTTCCGGGCTTGCCCATGTCGGCGTCCTTCTTGCAAACATTGACATGGTTCTTGAGCAAGGGAATGAGGACCGACTGTGAGAGGCCGAAGCTCTGGGACACGAAATTGTCGAACATGTCGTAATCTTGGCCACCGTGACCACCGTTCATGCCATCCTGGTGGTCGTCGTACTCGGCGCCGAAGCTGTTGCCGAACGGATTGTAGGGCCCATAGTTGAAGCCGAAACCGGAAATGGCCTCTGGGCTGAACATGATGGCAACTAGGAGACACTTTGTGAACATCATGTCGCACTCTGAAGGACAACTGGTGACATCGAGTGTTTCGTTTAGACTTTTTAAAGCAGGCTCATGTTGTTTGAGGTATGGTTTATTCTAATTTGACAAACAATTAGTCACTGCATTGGCTGCATTCTTTGTCCGCGTGTTTACAGTGATCTTTTAGAATTTTCAATACATCTCTGTTTTTCCGTTCTAGAAAAGTCCGTAGGTCATCACTAATTATTTGTCTCGACATCTAAATCGGATTCGAGTGAACCCAATCAACAAATCGAATCAGATTTAAGTTGAAAGCGTGCCGTGAATGTACACAAACAAGGCTGTGATTTTGGAGTCTGTTTCGAATCGGTTAAATGATTGATTAACAGCTTATTGAAAAGCAAGGTGAAAGGTGTTTAATGAGTTTCGAATTAGAGGACAGCCTGATGTCCAAGGATATCCGAAAGTGTTATCCTAATTGCAAACTCTTGATCTCGTCTAACCTTCACCTATAAAAAGCCTTATTGTCGCCGAAACCTGTTCTATAGGAAAAACTTTTTGTATCATGAAACAACCGTTGATGTCAATCTCAAAGAGGCCGAGAGGCCATCTTTGCCGCCCCTGGAGGTCAAACCTTTCCCTGTTGACCATGCTTCTCATTGGGCAACAAGTGAGTAAAAGTTATTTACATTCCAATCCTCATATTCTATTTTGTGTCAGCGAATACAGGAAGAAAGTCACTTCCTCTCTCCTTTCCTTTCGCGAGTGTTCTCTCACTGCAAGTTCGAAATGTCCACTGCCCCGGGAAGGCCTACTTTGTACATAGAGCGAAGTCAAAGCCGCGAAGAGGAAGAGTCGCCCGTCCGGGCCTTCTATAGGCACAAGTCCATCCTGGTCACGAACCCTCACGAATTTAGCTGCAAGCTGCTGATACTGAAGCTCCTGCAGACATGTGATGTCACCTATATCTTTGTCTTGCTTCGTCCGAAGAAGACAAAGTCCTTGAGTGAAATGTACGAAGAGTACATTGGCAGTGAACTCTTTTCCTACGTTGGCAATACCAAGCTACTGGAAAAGGTTGTCCCAGTGGCGGCCTTCCAGACCCTTCCGGCCCTGGGGCTGGACAGCCGGGACCTGAGGCTGCTATTGGCCAATGTGTCCATTGTCTTCCACTCCACTGACACCTAGCGACGGTAAACTTAATCGTCCGCTCAAGTCGGCCGCCAATAGTCATCTAAATGTAACCAAGAACGTCGTCGAACTGTCCACCAAGATGAGCCATTTAGTCAGCTTTGTCTACGTGTCGACTTTGAATGCATCCTACACCGAAGGGTTCCTGGAAGAGGAAGTCTACCCTCTGAAGTCCTACTTTTATAAACTAGATGCCGACGCTTTTTGGACCAAAATCAAAGACATGGACGCTCGATACGTGGAGAAGATTAAGCCAACATTCTTAGGTAAACATCGCAACACCTACAGCTTCTCCATGGCTCTTTCGGAGAATCTTGTCTGGGACAAGAAGGCCTCCCTGAAACACGCCGCCATTGTTCGGCCATCTTGTCTGTCAGCTGGACATTCGTCGCCTGACCATGGCTGGTTCGACAACATCCAGTTGCCCACCTCTCTGATGACGGTCCACTCCATGGGCCTGGTCCGAGCGGTGAACGAAGACGCGAATAAAATCTTGCCCATTGTGCCCGGTGACATGTTGGCCAATGGGCTGATCAACATTGGCTGGTACATCGCCAACAAAACCAGTTCCAATTGCCTGGTCTACAACTTCAGCTCGGACGAGTCAAATGGCGTCAGCGTGGGCCAGATTCAAAGGTTCGCCTCGGACAACTTCTACAAGTTCCCCTCGCTGAAGGCCATCCGAGAACCCGTCGAACCCAAGCCCCAGAATGTCCTAATGTACAAGATGAACCGAATTGTGTCGGAAATTATGTTTGCCTACTTTTTTGACTTTTTGCTCATTTGCACTGGAAGGAGCCCCATGCTGGTGGACATGATGAAGAAGATGCACCAGTCCATGACGGAGATCTCTGCCTACTACTTTCGTGACTCACACAAGTTCAGCGTGATCAACTTGAAGAGACTCGCTGACTCGCTGAGTGACGAAGACAAGATAATGTTCAATTGTGACTTGAGTCAAATCAGCTGGCCAGAGCACTTTGCTGATTGTTACATGCGATTCCGGAGGAATGTCTTGAAGGAAACTGATGACAATGTGTCCGATGCCATAAAACGAGTTTACCAGTGAGTATATTTTGAAAAAGGGAAAAGTTTACATGATTCGTAATGCGTTTGTTTCAAATCGTTCTAAAAATAGCTTGAAGAAAGTTTACACAACGATGAAGTACGTAGCTGGCGCCGCCGTGGTTGCCATGGTTGCCATGTCTGGTCATTATGTTATTAGAATGTTTGGTTGATCATGTAGGCGACCTTGATTTCAAGTAGTCCTGATATTTATGATTTGGAAACAGTTTACTTGTACATAAAATTCCACAGAACCTGAACGACGTGTTTTTCTTGATTCTTCGAATGTTTCCGATTAAGTTGACCTTTGGCTGGTTGCTGATGGTTCGTTTGACGGTAATTAGATACCTTGGGCTGCTGCATAATGACCCGCACATCGTCAAGGTCAATCTTTGGCATTGAAAGCCAGCCAGGGGTCAGAAACAAAGGAGAGATAAATCTGCGCACATGCGCCATGTTCTTGACCTGGATTGCAATGCTATCATTTTCAGTTTCGTCAATGAGAACGGCTTGAAGCCGATTACATCTACTCCCACGTTGGAAAGCCATTTCCCCTTTAAGACTCAAACTGAGAACTGTATTTACGTTGTATATACAACAACTAGAAATGTTTCATGCACGAAGAGTTGCAGGTTCATTTTCCTGCTTAACTTGCGAATTCGTCTTCGCCTTACGAAACTAGATTTATATACATTGATTAGTTACATTCCTGCTTCAGGCGAAATTTAAAGCTTGCATAGACATTGCAAAATCAATGAAACGAAAAAAAACTTGCCAACCTCAGCGCCATCTAGCGGTTCCTTTCCTTTCCTATGACGTCATTCTGGTCAGCGCGATTATCGGCTGTTTTTTTTGTGTTGATTAACCGAAGACTGATTCGAATTACATCCCTGGACTTTACTCTAATTAGTTACTTTAATTGGTTAAAACCAGATGTTTTTCCGTTCCAATGCCGGCACGTGACGATCAAGGAAGAAGAGCTGACTGGTTAATTGGCGACTCGGAATGAAGCTTTCGTTTCTGTTGATGGTCTTTGAGAAATGGAAATTAGAAGGAAAGTCAAGGAAAACAATTCCCTGCATCAAGAGTTGACCTTAAGCTATATTTCTCTCTCAGTTGGTATCAACTTCAAGACTGCTCTGTCGAGATGCTTTCATTGCGCTGCTATATTCGTAGAAGCATAAACGGTTTCTTTTTTCAGTTGCGACATGAAATTCGCTTCGTTGCAATGATGTTGACATTGAAAAGTGAAAACCGGTCACAAGGTACAAGGCAGTGCTAATGAGAAGAAGTATCATCTCACCGAGAAAGAGAGAAGGAGGAGAGAGTGCAAACGTGAATTGAGAAGGGGAGAGGAGAATCTTTCAGGTAATTTGCTCTTGTAGAATAACTTGCTATGGTTTATCCCTGAGGAAATCTCATGCGAGAAGGAGAGACGAAAACAGAGACGTTCTGCCCTCTGTCGTCTTCTTATTAGTTGCGAATTAGCCTATAAACGAGTAGTACTTGCCAGTTTAGAGGGAGAGAGAAATTCCCCTTCTTGAAACACTTAGTCTTCAAGGTGGGATATAATATCTAGACTACGTCAGTAGCGAAAGTCATTAAGATATGTCATAGACGTCTTTGCGTAAACAGTGCTAAATCATACTCGACGTTATTCTTGTAAAATTTCGCCAGTGTCAGTTCGCAGATCTTTGACCAACTAAATTAGGCTCAGGTTTCCCAAGAGCGAAAAGGAGGGAGAGCGAAAGCGAGAGTGGAGAGAAACCCTGTTCGCCTCGCAGTGCCTCTTTAAGTAACAAAAAAGCGTCGCCTCTCATTCGCTTACGTATCACTGTATAGTGCGCATCAGTGGCTTCAACTACAACCTCTAGTACATTTGAGTGAACAGTTCGTGACCCCTTTGGTTGTACATACCACCATGGAGGCACAGCGGCCCCAAGTGGTCATCAGTGGCATCTCTGGCCGATATCCGCAATCGGACAACTTGGAGGAGCTGAAGAACAATTTATTTGCTGGCGTGGACATGGTCACTGCCGACGATTCAAGATGGCCGATAGGTGAGTCCGGACTTCAGGAAATAATCATCTGGACACCTTTCTTATTTCAGGACTGTTCAACTTGCCGTCTAGAAATGGAAAGATTAAAAGCATGGATAAGTTTGACAATGAATTTTTTGACATTCCAAAGAACAAGACGGACCTTGTTGATCCACAAGAGCGAATTCTACTTGAACTTACATATGAAGCCATGCTTGACGCAGGTAAGTTAATGAAAAGTGCGCAATAGGATTTTCAATAAACCGCACTTCGTCAGGTGTTGACCCCAAGAGCCTGAAAGGCACCAAGACAGGTGTCTACTTGGGACAGTGTTTCGTGGAGACTCACGAGGACTTTGATGACCCGCAACGGGCACCGGAAATGATGAGACAGAGTGTCACTAGAATAGCAAATCATTTTGAGTTCAAAGGCCCAATTCTCCTGGTTGACACTGCCTGTGGCTCCAGTTTGTCTGCATTTAATGAAGCCTTTCTCGCCATTCGGTACGGCATCTGTGACCAAGCAGTTGTGTGTGGTTCCAATACTCTGTTCCGACCTCGAGTGTCCATGCAGTTCAAGGATCTGAAGATGGTGAACAAAGATGGCTGCTGCAAGTGTTTAGATGCCTCAGCCAACGGATATGTTCGATCCGAAGCAGCAATCTCATTGCTCTTGCAAAGATCGAAGGATTCGAAGAGAATCTACGCAAAAGTACTGAACTCAAAGTCAAACTCTGACGGCAGCAAAGTGGAAGGCATTACTTTTCCTTCGCGCGTATCACAAGCCAAACTGTGCCGTGAAACTTACCAAGAAGCCGGCATCAATGTGAATGACATTAAATACGTAGAAGCGCACGTGACTGGCACCTCGGCCGGTGACCCGGTCGAGATGGGAGCTCTTTTTGATGTGATCTGTCAAAACAGAGATGATCCTATCCACGTTGGCTGTATTAAAGCAGCCATCGGTCACACCGAAGGAGCCTCTGGCCTGTGTGGCATCTCGAAGGCCTTGATCGTCATGCAGAATCAACTTATACCGCCAAACATTCACTACCACAGTCCTAACCTCAATATTGAAGGTCTTGTGACAAAAAAGATGTTGCCCGTGACTAGAGCAACTCCCTTGATTGGAGATATCATTCCAGTAAACTGCTTTGGATTCGGTGGAGCCAATACTCACGTAGTGCTTCAAGGTCACTTCGACAAGTCTAGAGAAAACAAGGTTTCCGGTCCCCTTCCGCGGCTGATCCCTATTTGCGGTCGAACAGTCAAGGCCACAAAGCATCTCGGGTCAAAGCTCGAATCTGAACCCGTGCACTGGACTAATGAATTTCTGTCACTTGTCAATGATTTCTCAAGGTCAGCTAGTGATAAATTTCCTTTCCGAAGTTATTGCATCATAAGTGAACACGATTCAACCAAAGCGTTCTTCAAACAGGAGCCTGAGCAAGTTCAGAATTCACCAGTGTGGTTGGTTCTGAGATTAGAAGAAAATAATGGACTAGACATGAGTCGCCTACTTGCGTTAGACTACATCAAAGACACCATGGTTGGCTTACAAAAACCCCTCGAGCAATTCAATATCAACCTTGAGCAAATTTTGGGTGAAAACCAGTCCAAGTATGAAGATGAATCAATGGTGATCAGATATGTGAAGACTATGGCCTTGCAAGTGGCATACATTAAGTTACTTAAATGGCTGAACTTTCAAGTTTCAGGCATTGTCGGCTACTCGGTTGGCCTTATAGCCAAAGCTTACCACGATGGTCAGCTGGAAAGTGATGAGGCCATCTTGTTAGCTTATTATGCAGCCTTATATCATGATGATGAAATCCGAATGAAGCAGAGTTTCCAGCAAGTTTTAGGGTCAAGCGAAAATAGTCGGTTGTCGAATGCTCAGCTCTGTGATATTATAGAGTCAGTAGTCAGGCCGAGTCAAGGTCTCAACGGGACGCCTAAAGGCGTGCTCGTCATTGAAGCCGGGGTGAACGGGCTCCATGAAAAGGAAAAAACGTGTACCTTTAAGCCTTGCCCGCTCATGGTTACCATGAAAACGTTGGGCCAGCTGTACATGAACGGCAACTTGCTGGCGATTGAGAAACTATATCCGGCGGTCAAGTATCCACTTCCGTCTACGACTCCTTCACTGAGTTCCTTGATCCAGTGGGACCACTCAGCGACATGGGCAATGAAGCCATATTTGATTCAGAACACGAATACATATCAAACGACAAAGAAGGTTAAATTTCACTTTGACCGCAGAACGGTCGAAGATGTCTTCCTGTTTGACCACAAAATTGACGATAAGGTTTTATTTCCGGCCACTGGATATCTGATGATGGTATGGTCAGCTTTCTCGAGTGTAACCAATTTTGCCATTTTCGAGATTCCCATTGAGTTCAGAGATGTAGTTTTCTGTCGCGCAACTGTGATGAACAACCAAGAAACCTCATTTGAAATCACCATCAGCGAGACAAGTGGCAATTTTGAAGTTAAAGAAAGTGACACCGTGGTTGTGAAGGGAAACATTCGAATTGATGCCCATTCACTAAATAAAGTAGAACCAGAGCCAGTGGCTGATGACGTGGTCACCTTGTCCGGCAAGGATATCTACAAAGAGTTCCGTGTTCGCGGATATGACTATGGCCAATATTTCCAGGGACTGTCTGAGGCAAAAGCCAACGGCCGTGAAGGCAAGATCACATGGCGAGACATCATTTCCGAAAGCACAAAGGATACGCTTAATTTAGAGCTGGAAGCTGACTTTGCTAACCTCTGGTTACGAAGCTGGATTCCTTTCGTCGATGCGATGTTCCAACTTGACATTCTGAAAGAAGAGAATGACTCTAGGTCCCTCTTTGTGCCGACTAGGATTGAATCAATGCGAATCAACCCAGCCAAGATGCGACAGAACATCGAACAGTCTCCAAAGTTCTTGGATCCTCTGACAATGAATCAGAGCAGTGTTCTGAATGTGTACGGACGCTTCGACAACTTGACCTGGACCGATGGTCTCTTGGTCAAGGGTCTCAAGACCACATTGTTGAAGAGACGACCACAGCAGAACAGGCTGTTCAGGTATTCGATGATTCCGTATTCAGACAACAACGCCATCTCGGATCAAAAGAAGAAAACAATAGACTCCTATGTTCTCAACTTGTCAAGATGCCGTGAACGGCAATGTTTCATTCGACAAAATTGCTTTCGACTTGAATGAAAATTGCCATTCGTTGCTGAGGTCAATTCTTTTAAGTTCGACCGATTTCACTGACCTTTCTCAAGACCTACTGATTGGGGCCAAAGATGACTTGACAAATATGAATAGTGAACTGCTCTACTCTTTTGTGGACATGGTGGTCAACAATGTAGACCTAATCCATGGTCAGGCAACTACCATCGATTTGCTTGAAGTTACATCCTCGAGTCAACTGTTCTACAAGACTTTTGTCGAATGTTTCCCAGATGCCTTGGTCAAAGATTTGATTAAGCAAAATTATACTTTACTTCACTCGAATCCGGATGCGATAGAAGCAGAACAAAAAGAAGGGATTGCTGATGTCCTGAAGTTGACAGACAACAATATGCCGAGTTTACCCTCCCAGAACATGATTGTATTCAGATGCGAGTCGGCTGAAAAGGCTCAAGTGATGATTCCTAAGTTGAAGGAATTGCTTAAAGATGGTGGCTTTCTGTTGGTTGTCTATAATTCGAAGATGCAATCGGGGCCTGCTGATGACTTAATCAAGACTCTCAACTTGAAGGTAGACTTTTTTGAGGATTCGAAACTTCAGAGCATTGGGGAAGATTGCGGCATGGTTCACATTTGTGACAAGAAGTTGAGCGCTACGTCTCTGCCTGTTGGCTTGATGATGTTTAGAAGAAAAAACAAGACAATTTGTCGCAACAATACTAAGTTTGTTCACATCGGTGTTCAAGATTATGAAACATGGTTTGAACCATTGAAAGAACATCTCGAGCAAACGAACGAACTCAATGATCAGCGACTATGGCTGGTATCAAAGTTTGATGCTGAAAAAAGTTCTAAATTTGTGTCTGGGCTAGTTGGTTTTGCTAAATCGCTGAGACTCGAAGAGAATGGAAATCAAATTCGATGTATCATCGACACAACGGTGGACAGGGTTGACCTATTCAATTCTAAGTATAAGAAAATAATTGAACAGGATTTAGTGATTAACATCTATGATGACGAAGTCGGCTGGGGAAACTTTATACCTGTGTCCATTGAGAAGCAAGTCAACAAGTACCACGATAACAACTATTCTTACCTCAGAGCGTTGAAACAAGGTGACATGTCATCTTTGACATGGGTAGACAGCGATATTGGGTTTAAAGTCAAAAATTCAAACAAGAAGTTGATTGACATACACTACAGCGCCCTCAACTTCCGGGACATCATGTTTGCTTCCGGTAAACTTGATTCGGAGGCCATACCCGGTATCCACCCTAATATAGCCCAAGATTCCATTCTGGGTCTGGAATATACTGGTGTCGAAAAAGCAACTAATGCGCGAGTGATGGGCATCACGCCATACAAAGGTTTGGCCACTGCCCTCCAAGTGACGAAAGAAGACGAAGACTTTATCTGGCCCGTTCCCTCTAACTGGTCACTCGAAGAGGCAGCTACTGTGCCGGTGGTTTACGCCACTGCTTTGTACGCTCTCATCCTGAGGGGCAGGTTGGTCCCTGGAGAGTCCGTTCTCATTCATTCTGGCTGCGGAGGTGTTGGTTTGGCAGCCATCAATATCTGTATGTCCATGGGTTGCACAGTCTTCACCACAGTCGGCTCCGACAATAAGCGACAGTACTTAGCCGAAAAGTTTCCAAAATTAGTGAATCCAGTTAACAAGATATTCAACTCACGAGAGATTTCATTCGAAGCAGATCTACTCAAAGTAACAAACGGCAAAGGCGTTGACGTCATCTTAAATTCACTTGCTGAAGATAAGCTGCAAGCAAGTTTAAACTGCTTAGCCGAAAATGGACGTTTCCTAGAAATAGGAAAAGTCGACTTTATTCAGAACAACCCACTCTTTGCTCATCAACTATCAGCCAATCAGTCATTCCATGGTGTCTTATTGGACGCCCTATTCAAATATGGTGACCACACTTATTTGCCTACACGCTTATTGGCGGAGAAGAAGAAACTGAAGCAACTTGTACTCAAAGGAATTGAGGAAGGAGTGGTCAAGCCGCTGGACCGAACTGTCTTCGAAAAAGACAGGGTAGAAGACGCTTTCAGGTATATGTCCACTGGTAGACACATTGGAAAGGTCATCGTCAGAGTTCGCGATGGCCAAGCCAATGCAACCAGATCAATGAAGACTTCATATTGCCACCCTGAAAAGTCCTATGTTGTACTAGGTGGTGCTGGTGGCTTTGGTCTTGAAGTTGTCCAATGGCTTGTGCACAAAGGTGCGAAGAAGATTGTCATTTGTTCTCGGCGAGGAATACGTGAACCCTACCAGTTTTATGCAATTAATCGAATCAAGAACAAGGGTGTCAAAGTGGTGGTATCCCAAGCTGATGTAACAACGAAAGATGGCTGCCGAAACCTCTTGATGCAAGCCGATAAAGAAGGACCGGTTGGCGGTATTTTCAATGGCGCCGTCGTTTATCGCGACAGTCTTTTCAAGGACCAAACTATTGAACAGTTCAAAGAAGTTTGCGGACCAAAAGCCGAAGCAACTTTGTATTTGGACCAACTGTCCCGTCAGCTTTGCCCTGAACTGGATTATTTCGTTGTATTTTCATCCCTTTCCTGTGGTCGAGGCAATGCTGGCCAAACAAATTACAACTATGCCAACGGTTTAATGGACAGCGTGTGCGTTGACCGAGTCGCCAACGGCTTCCCTGGGCAATCAATCCAGTGGGGTGTCGTGGGGGACGTGGGCATCGTATCAGAGACATCGGCTTCCAATGATGTCATCCTGCTTGGCACCATGGCTCAGAGAATGCACTCCTGTCTTGACACCATTGATAAGTGTCTCCAAGATGGCGCTCCCATTCACTTAAGTTACGTAAATGCCATAGAAAAGACGGGCGCCTCGGCCGATGAAAACGGTGACATTCTGAATGTGGTCACTCGATTGCTGGGACTCAAGGACATATCCAACATCGAGCCGTCCACTAGCTTCGGTGCCCTTGGTCTTGACTCGCTGATTGCCGTGGAAATTAAGCAAATTCTTGAAAAGGCAACCGGAAACACGATGACAGTCAAGGAAATACGTGATTTCACTATTGCCAACTTGATGCAATTGTCCAAGAACCGAGCGGCGCCAGCTGCTAGTGAAGCAGCCAACGAGGAGGTCAAGTCAAGCTGAACGGTCAACCTTTTGTCTAGTTGACATTATCCGAGTTGAACTTTGTGTATCGTTTTCTTCCAACTATTTAATAAAGAATCTACTTTCACTAATGGCCTTACATTGACCTGATTTCGACAGTAGGTTGGTTACGCTACAAGCGACTCGCATTTCCAAAGCGAAAAATCCTTGACACAGTCCTGCGCAGTTAACATGTCTGAGCGCAGATTAAGCAAATTATAACTTCGTTTATTGCCGTAAATACTGAAATCATTTCTACTACTGGTCACAGTAAATAGTGTTTCTCAATGACTAGAAAATAAAAAAGGGGAAATGACTGGAATCATGTGACGAACAAGAGCTTTTGCCGCACTTCCGAATGTTCGGGCAAGGAGAGGATCCACTTGCGAACGCTGGTCAACAAGACACAAAATGTAACAATGAGAGCCCCGGAAATGGACCACATATCCGGAATGTCATTGAAGAACCACAACTGCCAGATAAAGGCTAAGGCGATGTCCGTCGCCGCTCTCACAACACTGACCGGACCTGCGGCCTCGAGTTGCAGGGACCTTGTTAACAGAATTTGACCAAAGAAACTGAACACACCCAAGGCGAGGATGTAATACCACTCCCAGCTGTTTTTCGGCCATGAGAAGCCGTCCATCAGGAAGGTAATGATTACTGTTTCAATTGTTGCTATCCAGCCAAAGTTGAACATTATCACGTAATGGTGGACACTCTTGGCTTTTCGCACAAAGATGAAGACACTGGCGCCGAATATTGTTGAAGTTGCAGCGGCTAGGACGCCGTATAGGTGTTCTAATGACCCTGCCGGCGGTGACATTGTGGTCGAAGCTAGGAGGGTCATGTTTGAGGACATTAGTGACGTCATATTGCTTTCGGCGAAAAGGTCAGAACTTGACCTGAACAGCAAGGGGACCTTGGTTGTCAATCCGAGGCCGAACATTGTCAGACAAACTGACAGAAACTGGAAGATGCCACACGGTTCCTGTCAATTTTAGATTGACATGATTGTGAAAAGAATAGAACTTTGTGTGTACTCACATTCAGACACAAGCAGGCAAATATTGATACGAACACTGGCACTGAGAAGATGATCACTGATGCGTCAGCAATAGGCAGATAGCGGAATGCAAAGAACCTCAGTGACAGTGACGTTGCTCCAGCAAGTGCTCGGAGGACCAGAAAATGGCGCAGGTTAGGTGGACCCAAAATATTTTCTCCGCTTCTTAAAACGAGTGGTGTCGTTATGATGAGTATTCCGAGAAACCGAAAGATTGCGAGTTCACTGGGATGGATGTCCTACATATTAGAGATGTAGCATAGAACACTAACTGAATTGACTGGTTACTTACGTCCAGCTTCTTCACGATGACCGAGGACAGCGAAAAGAATAGACTTGATAATGATGAGTATATGATTCCTTGGAATATAGAGAATTTTGTTCGCTCTTTCTCAAACAGTGACTGAGTGTCACTATCATTGTTAAGTCTACTCGACTCGTCGTCAGCGTCACTGTACTCATCGAAGTTTCGAAACACTTGCAGTTGTCTCTCTTCGAGAGAGAAGCTTGGGTCAGTTAGAACGGTGCCATGACCTAACTTGCCCCACACTGGTTTCATAGCTCACACTGTGATTTCGAGTGAATTCTGAAGTCGACAGGTTCGTTAAAAACAGCGAACAGAGACTAGAAAATGTTGGCTTCCGGTTGATCTGTGGATTAGGATGTCCTGGCAACATGGGCGAGGTTGAAGGAAAGCACGATTAGTTCTAGTTGGCGATTATTTCTCGCTACTCACCATTTACAGTTGAAGTTTGTCTTCGGCAATGTTGTTAGCTTCAAGGGAGTACAGCAAGTCAAAGTACAGACTGGAACCATTTAGTTATGAACGTAAACTGTATCGGCGTCAAGTCAACAAATCATCTTTCTAAATACCAACTTCTTTGGTTTCGTTTCAAGGCTTCGAGCGTCAGTGATGAGTCTCAAATTCACATGGAATGGTCTCATAAAGTCATTAAAACATGACTCAGCTGAACAATTAAAGCAGATTTTTCCACATCAACAATGCATTGCCTAGCAATGCAAACTCTTGCTCTTTCTCTCACGAATTGTATAACAATATAACTCAAAAGTGAAGTAGGAAGCAATTCGGCAAGCAAATGTTAAAACCGGTTCACCCTATATTGAGGACAGATTGTTAAGTGCATCAAATGGAAGGCGAAGGCGAAATTGGAATGCTTCTCTTTTCGTAAGGTCGGGTTCTTAATGTTCAAGTTCGAAGAGGGGGCGGTTTCTAAAGTGTTCAACGACACATGCACACACTTCGAAGGCGTGGGTTTTCGGCATTCTTACGCACGGCTACATTGTAAAAGGTGACGTCAATGGTACCAATCTGATAGGGCGTGGGATCACGACAGAAATAGATAATTATAGTCGTAAACATCGGTCGCAATGTTCATCTTCGAAAGGTTCTAAAGTATGCTTGATCACATTTCAGATGGAAATTCCAATTTTTCATGTCCATAGACAAATATTTCTATGCACTAATGAAACGGTCCCTCTAAACATGTGTTTACCAGATTTGCCCGCGCGTTGAGGTTAGGCATGAATGAACCAGTTTCCGTTAGCGAATTAGTTGATGATGATGTCGACCAGTTTCTTGATGACGAAGAGGACTCGATGGATTGGGATGCCATCATGGCTGCTAGTACCGTGCAAGCTGATTCTCAGGAAGGCACCACTGTCGATAGCGAAGAATCCGAAGAGATAATTACGATCACTCAAATTGTTAAGAAAAAGGTTCTGGACTTAGACCCTAACAGATTTCACCGATTTCAAGTTCTTGAAGTTAAGATACTTCCTGATGAAATCGTGTTGTCTTTACAGTCGTCGAATAGCTGTTGCTATATCTGCTACGTAAGGGGTCTTTGGTGCACTTCGATTGTCCGAAAAGGTGATTATGTCAGTATAAAAACTCCGAAGTATGCGAATGGAACGCTTGAAGTTGACAATTATTATGGTATCTTAATTGTGAATCCAGATACACTGATTTCAGCTACTTCAGTTGCTGGGTCGGTGTTTTGTATGCGAAAATCATGGCTAGGTGAAAAATTTCGCGGATGGTCGGCAGGAAATAAAGTTATGCTCATCGGAACCATGGTTCACGAATTGTTTCAAGCAGTTTGTCTTGATGGAATCAGAGATAAAAATGAACTAGACAGTTATATTAAAAACTCCATGAAGAGTAGAGGATTTTTACTTGAATGTTTCGCAAGTGATTTAGACGAAAAGAAGGTGATTGAAGAGACTCGTGAGTTCATACCACATATTTTGGACTGGAGTAAAAAATATATGGATGGCGGTCCATCAATGTTGCACGAAGATACAAACAAAATAGAGATTCTCAAAGTGCATGACATCGAAGACAATATCTGGAAACCTGAGTTAGGTCTCAAAGGCAAAGTCGATGTTACCGCTGAAGTTAAGATACATGGTAGAGGAAAAGTAAGACATGAAGTTCTTCCCATCGAACTGAAGACTGGCGCTTCAAGTTTCTCGAATGACCATCAAGGGCAAACAACATTGTATGAACTGATGATGGAGAATCGCTATGACGAAGAATGTAACTCAGGTCTCTTGCTGTATCTCAAGAATGGTGCTCAAATGAAAGAAATTAGTTTAAAACATTCCGCAAAGTCAGCTTTGCTGCAGCGCCGAAACGAATTGGCGTTTTTCTCAAACAAATACACTGAAGGTCCAGACTTAAAAGAGAGCCTTCGTTTTTGCTCTAAATGTGAACACTTGCTCGACTGTTGCTTAGTCACGAAATTATTTGAGCCAGAAAAATTATCTGCTTCTCAAGTTCACCAAGCTCTGATGCCGGACGTTGTAGGACATCTCAATGAGAATCATATGGAATTCTTCAAGAAGTGGGTCAAGTTGCTTAGCTACGAAATTGAAGCTTCGAAGGCAAAAAATGTACAGAGAACTTCGGAAGCTCATTTTTGGAATGAGACTTCGCTCGAAAGAGAGAAGAAAGGGCTATGTCTTGGAAAACTGGAAATCGTAGACAGTGCGGATTTAGTTTATACCTTCCGTAGAAGTGTCTCTCACTTCGATGACTTTCCTGATCTCTTGGATTCATTGCGTCATATGCAGCTTGGCCAACGAATCGCCATTAGTTTGGACAGAGATAACATGGAGCCAATGAACGCCATGGCTTTCGGTTATATTCAGACAAATGAAAGTGATATGATAGTAGTTTCCCTGGATAAGAAAATTCAAGAACGGCTCATCAAGTCCTTGTTTCGATTAGATGTCCTACTTGACAGCTTGTATAACTTCATGACAAATTTCACCAATTTATTGCGCCTTATGACACCCGAAGATGCCTTTTGTTCCAAATTACGCTCAAGTATTGTCGACAAAACTGTTCCTCAGTTTAGAAATAAGTTCAGCTCTGAAATTGTTAGCAAGGGCAAAAAGATTCTGAAGCCGCTCAATACGACTCAGCAAAGAGCAGTCCTGAAAACGCTATCCACAAGTGACTACCTGTTGATTCAAGGCTTACCTGGATGTGGAAAGACGCAAACAATTGTTGCCATTATTCGCTTGTTAGTCGCTCTGAAGAAGACAGTTCTTGTCACTTGTTTCACTCACTCTGCGGTGGACAACATATTGCTCAAACTGAAGGCAGAGAGTGACATTCCCTTTATACGACTTGGTCGCAAGGCCAATATTCACAAAGACATCTACGAGAATTCCTATGAGTTACTGACCAATGGCTTCGAAACCGTTCCCGAGCTCGAACAGTTCGTAGCAAAACAGAAAGTCGTCGGCAGCACGTGTCTAGCTGTGTCTTCTCACGAACTTTTTGCACGAAGCAAAACCTTTGATTACTGCATTGTCGACGAAGCCAGCCAGGTTCAGCTACTGACCTGCATCGGACCGCTGTTCTACTGCAAAAAGTTCATCCTTGTCGGTGACTTGAAGCAACTACCGCCGTTGGTTCACAGCAAGCAAGCTCGTGACGAAGGAATGGGTCAAAGTTTATTTGAATGGCTTCAAACGCAAGAGAATACGGTCAACCTGACCATTCAGTATCGCATGAACAATGAAATATTGAAGCTCAGCAATCAGCTGACCTATGAGAACGCTTTGAGCACAGATTGCAAAATTATAGCCTCGGCGACCATAAAAAATGAAGGCGCGTCTTTCGGCAAAGAATGGATCAAACAGGCTCTTGACGAATCACTGAAAAGCTCGGTTAAGTTCATCAGCACTGACCAATTGCTCATGTCCAGCAATTTAAACATTGAAGGAGCCGTCGATAACACCATTGAGCTAAATATAATTAAGGCACTAGTCAAAGAACTCGTTGAAGTTGCGAATCATGATCCGCGAGAGATTGGCATCATTACGCCCTACAGGAAGCAAGTGGAGAAAATTAGGCGGACATTGTCCTCGATAGCAACTCTGAAAGAAATAGAAGTGAACTCAGTTGATCAGTATCAGGGCAGAGACAAGGAAGTTATCATGGTTTCATGCGTCAAGTTGCTTGCCAACGCGAGTGGTGAAGGCGAAGGCAGTTCCATTCTGAGCGATGCAAGGCGCCTCAATGTTGCAATTACGCGAGCTAGGAAGAAGTTAATCATTGTCGGCAGTCGGTCCGTGCTCAACACTTACGGTCCGTTTAAAGCCTTGCTCGATGTTCTCAGGGACGACCAATTTATCCATATGCAAGAAACTGATTTGTAATATATATATATTTTATGCTCTGTGGTGCGCGGCTCAATACTATTCTCTTGTAAAAATCAAGTGTGCTTTAATGATTCGTATTTTAAAAATGAATTGCGTCGTTTTTTGGAGGAGTTCATTGAGGAGAACACTAGTAGACCCGCTTTCCGTGAACTCGGAAGCGGTATAGGCACGTGTATTCCGGATGGCCGTGGTTGCTTTGTACGACTAATTCGATGAATTGGTAAGATTTAGGATTCGGGTCTTGTATGACGAAGTTCTGCAAGGGGTGACCATTGTCTGCATACTCGTAGTTACCAAGAACATCGCCCAGTTTGTCATCCTCGTGATCAAGGCCACGAACTTGAAATTTAGAAGGTGCTGAAGCGATTTTGCCGTCTCGTGAAATTTGTCTAGGTATGTGCTCGTAAGTAAAAGAGGTGGGACGTATTTTTTCGGACAAACGGATCACTAGATGACCCTGGAAGCCTTTGAAAGCCCAACATTCGCCGGGCGAAATTGTGGGCTGGATGACAGTACGTGGCGAATTGGCTGAACTCCAGACAGGGATGCCCAGAATTCTGTACTGGATTCCGGTGGGATCAAAGGTTTCTGAGCAACGAATATTAACTACACTTCCACCAGCCGGCTCTAAGGCGAAGTCTGGCAAACCAGTCTTATCTGCATCATATATTTCTAATGATGTCCTAATCAGTTGCTTCACTTCGTCTATAGTAACACCAGCTGCTTCGTTCCGATGTTCAACCTCAGCTGCTCGTTCAGTCACAATTTGATCAAGTCTTGTCAGAACGAACTTAATGTTCTCTTCGTAACGCTTGTTAAGCTCGCCAGTGCTTTGCTTGACATCGATATTCACTTTATGCGCTGTTTGTAGCATCAGAGCCAGTAATGCGTCCTTAACTTGTTGCGCGAATTCCACTTCATTCTGGGAAGCAGATAGCCCGGGAAATATCTGTGACCAGAAAGAACCAATTTGCTGACTAATGAGTCCTGTGATTGCACTTTGATTGCTGCAACAGTTCGATTTCACATTATTCAGCTCTTCATTCAGAGCAGCATATTGCGTGCGTAACTCTTCGTACTTCTCGTTACTTTTGTCTCTGTCCACATTTGTGCTAACTTTGACTTCACCAGCTTCAGTCTTTATGCGATCAAGTTCGTCTCGAAGAGCTTGCATTTCGGTGTTCATGTTCTCAACTGCCTGTTCAATTGCTTTCCCACAAGCAGCTGAGCTGTCAAGTCGACCACCGAAATCAACGGAAATGCCAGGCTTTGAAGGCCTGATGAAAAAGCTTGACGCGCTTGACTTAAGACTAGCCAGGCCGGATATTGCTGTGGACACTAGGGAACCGACAACTTGAGGACCTCCGGCATTGTAAAATAAAATGGCTACTGCGGTTACCAGCAATGAATACAAGATCCAGGTGGGAATTGCAGAAAAAATGGTGGATGTTAATCTTTGAATGGGCTCGGGTGTAAAACTCTTGACTGCGCTGGATGAGCTATGGACAGTTCTTTGACAGATACGAGTGATTTTTCGGACAATCGTAATTTCTTCGTCACTTTCATCATCGTCCTCAGCTCGTAGGTTTCTTTGGCTGTTTTCACTCAGTCGAAAGCTGTTGATCTGGGTGCGAGCCATTCTTCGCGCCAAAGGTAAAGGCGGAGGTATTATGGGAGTGATTGGTTCAGAAACCAAATCGTCGTCAGAAAACTCTGTGAAGTAATATTGTCAGACTTAAACAGAACATATCATTCCAATCGCGCGCTTACCGAAATCATTTCGCCTTTCTTCAACCATGGACTCTTCAGTTGTTACAGAATTACTGTCTCCCGATCTAGGTTTTTTCTTTCTCTTGGTTTTATGCAATTCACAATCAGCGGAGCACTTCTTGCCACCAGAACATTGACTTCTTGTAAATACCGTGGATGCATTACTGGTATGATTGTGATACGAATTCATGGTGGTTTCCTTCCGAATCCGTTCGACCGATGTCTTAGAGGATAGGTTTGTAGAGACATTGACCGACGACTCACTTGACGATGACAGAGTATCGTCTTCGAGTAAAGCTTGCTCATTCTCACGAACACTCAGCCGTTTACTGTTAATTCCAGCCCGAGACATATTAGGAACAACCCAGTCGTAAGGACTGCTTCGATCCGCAAACGGATTATAGCTTAAACTTTTCGCATACGTATAGCCAGTCTTTGTAGCATTCCTATAGAACAAGGTAAATAATTAGATAAGCGAATGACGCAGGCATGACGCAAACTTACTTCACATCATCCGTTTGATTCAGGTAATCGACATATATTTGATGTACTCTTGAATAGGTTTGTCTTCCCAACGAATCTCCAAAGTCCTTTAGTTTATTGAATAAATTGCTGGGAGAATGTCCTGATTGGTCTGATATCGGTGTACTAGATAACGTATCAAGTCTGGGTCTTTGAAAGGCTTTAAACTTGTCAAAAGTATGTTGTATACTAGTTTCTTCAGCTGTGAGCTCTTCTTCGTGGTCAGAAAATTCCGATCCCTCGCTGAAAAGCGAACCGTTCAGTCGATTCTTGCCTTGTCCTTTGCCTTTACACTTCCTGTGATAATATCATACGAATTAGGATTGGTCATCTTAACAGTTACATCAGCAAAAAAGATACATGATAAATCATAGCACCAATGACTTACGCGCGCATCGTTAATAACTGTGATTAAACTCTGCAACAACACTAGCCCTTTATGGTTCACAAGAATTGTTGAACACGATCTAATAATTATTTTTAACCGAACACTCAGTCGGCACTTAGTCATCAACACAACGCTGTCGAGCACAGCTGTAAATTTTGCCGATGTCATACCTTATCTAAGGAACCAATGATTCACCTCTACAGTTTAAATTTGCACCAATGAAATTCGAGATAGGAAGCCGAAATTAGGAAACAGAGTCACTAAATTCACTTGGGATTTAAATCAAACACATGAGAAAACAGCTTTCGAACATTTGCTGTCAACGGCGCAAGTCAAAAGAGGCGGACGCTGAAAAGCCAGTCGCTCAGTAGGTGGCGCTTATATCGATGGTCGATGTCAAACATCGATACCGTCTTTCCTTTTCCTTTCTATCGTTGTAAGCAATGGCCGAGTAAGTACATGTGTTGTTTAAATCACTATTTTAAACCAATTTCTGTGAAATTTTTTGTGAATAACGGAGTAACTATTTTCTGCCATCTATCCTTATCTAGAGTTGTGAAAGAACCAATTCAGAGCGTCCAGGTTTTCGGCCGCAAGAAGACCGCCATCGCCGTCTCCTACTGCAAGCGCGGTAACGGCAACGTCAAAGTCAATGGTCGTCCATTGGACATGCTTGAGCCGCAAGCCTTGAAGTACAAGCTTCTTGAGCCTATCCTGCTCTTAGGACAAGAAAGGTAAGATGACATTGCTTCATCGCTGATACCTAATTCGGTTTCATCTAGATTTGCTGGTGTTGACCTAAGGATCAGAGTTAAAGGTGGTGGTCAAGTAGCCCAAGTGTATGCCATCCGCCAGGCTATTGCTAAATCGTTGGTTGCATACTACCAGAAATATGTCGACGAATCTTCAAAGAAGGAGATCAAAGATATCTTGATCCAGTACGACAGAACATTGCTTGTGTCCGATCCGCGAAGATCCGAACCCAAGAAATTCGGTGGTCCAGGTGCTCGTGCCCGTTTCCAGAAATCTTACCGTTAAACTCTGTACTTGTTTGTGTGGCCATGCCATCGTAATAAATCAGAATTTGACGCTGTAGATTCACTTTCACGACGAAATGTCAAGTAAACGCTGATGTTTGGCGAAAATTCTCACTAAACTTTTTACTTGCCTCGGTGTTGATGGTCTCAATCTGCTTGTAAACTGGATTCCGGGTCCGGCACAACAATCAGACACTCCTTCGTGATGGCACGAACTGCGCAAAGTCATGGACAACTCGGACGAACATTCACTATTTTTGTCCGATGTACTCTGTTCGTAGCCACTATCGTTCTCCAAGTGTTCAGTCCTGTCTGGGCGTGAGAGAGTCCAGCTGTTGTCATCACTGTTTAAACTGGGAACAGACATGCTGGCTTATTTCAAGCAACATATCCGGGGCGTAGCACACTGTTGTATTCGTGATTAGTTGCACTGTTCTGTTCTAGAGCCCAGTTCGAAACAGAGACAGAGCGGAAGGGAGAGATGAAAAACCAGGGCCTAGATCAGAGATGTGTTTTGCCGTTTAGAGCACACCAAATGGAAAGTGTTTGTTTTTATGTTTGCCGAACGGCGACTCCAAGGACAGAAAAGGAGATGCAATTGGGAAGAGGGGGAGAGCGAGAGGGGGGAGAGAGAGGTTAACACAGTGTAGGCGTCCTTGGTCGGTGCACATACGAGTGTTCTCTTTATGTTGAGTATGATGCAGTCCCAAGTGGTGGTTGTCGAATTTAGGACGCACCCACCATTTTTAACTCAATGTTCGGCAAACACTTCAGTCACACCGGAACGAAAGGAGAGAGAGAGGGAGAGAGAGAACAACTTGACACTCTTTCATCATCCAGTAATTTTCCTCTTTCGTCGACTCGGCCACAAATTCGAAGGGTGAGTTGCTAGGATGTCGAATAACAGCAACGATGAGCACAGATGCTCTCAGAACTGTTCGGTTGAACAGTTCGTACCAAGGCTCGCCCGAGACAACAGAGTGAGTCACTCACGTGAACCAAGGACGAGAAAAAGGCACGCTATGGAGCAACGTGTTTTCAAGTTCGAACTGTTCACAACACACAGGTAAGGCTTGCTCTCTGGGCGTACCTGAGAGGCAACGGACAGAATAGTGTTTCGCTCGTATTCTCTGGCACAGTTCATTTCCATCAGCAAAGAGCGAGGAAGCGAGAGGGAGAGAGGAGAGGGAGAGAGAGAGAGAGCCGGGCGTAACCAATGCCGCTGATGGAAGTCTACCATTCTTTTTCTTTGAAAGATAATATGCATGAACTGGTGTTCATATAATATTATACTTTCGCATTGTAATGAGCAAAGCTTATTCTGTCCGAGCAAACCTTTCAAGCATTTGCGAATTACTTTCGTGAGTCAACGGAATACAGAGTGCCTGTAACTGGATTTGCTTAACCACAACAATGCAGGCTCACCCTAATCCTGCCCATCCTTTGGAATTGTAATTTGCAATCAGTGAATCAATCAGCGGTGGCCGTTGACCGGAATTTTCGAGCTTGAACCAATTTTGGACTAAATTTGATTCGCAGCCTACGCACACTTCTTTTTTGATTCACTGTCAGAACATTATTCATGTTTCGTAACAGAATTACTGCAGTTTTATTACTCAAGCTGAGCCATAATTAAGCGCTTAAAGAAGAAAAATTAGTTAAATCACTCAAACAAGTAGAGTAGGTTTTTTTGCATCCTTTTTAAGACAACGTTTATCTACTCGCACTCGAAAAATTCGCACGATAAGTTAAAGGCCAGTTAAGGACACTGTTCATCCGGTATGTTTAGCTGGGTATTCGAGCACCAATTAATCCGATTGGCAGGCTGAATTGGGGAACCGGATTTAGCGACGACTGTTGTCAATGATCTTGGCCTCCTCGCCCAGGCCGGGCAGCCCTTCGACCACATATGAGGACCTGAGATGCGGTGGTAAGTTCTTGTTCCTCTCGATAATGTCCTGGAGCCTCTTCATGCTCTTCTCCTTCACCTCTTCGAAGGTCTGCTCCACTGGAGGTTCGGGTGAACTGGACAAGCTGGACATGTTGGACACATGGGACAGGTCGGCCTCGTTGGTGTCCACTTCCTGGGAGTCGGTCACGTCGGCCTCCGACGAGAAACTGGTGTCCAGTAAACTTTGCTTCCACTCGGACGACTCGTCGAAGGCGGTGTGCTTGAAGCGACGGCGTCTATTTCCGTTTCCGGGCAACATGAGTGCAGATAAGGACATGAATATCGAACAACTGGAACTTGGCTTTGAACGCGAAACTGGACACAGATCTGGAGAGCACGGCTTCTTACTGTAAACTGAGCTTAATTCAGTTCAGTTTTCAGGCTATAGCAAACTTTAAAGCCAATGAAAGCCGAGAACCTGAGAGGAGGAGGGAGAGAGGAGAGCGAAAGAGGGAGAAACGAAAGGTAACTTTCCACGGCAGAGAGGGAGCTCTCTATTTCCAAGGAAATCTTCTCTGCTATGCGTAGGTAATATCAATGAGCCAACAAGTGACTCCTTTAGCTCTTTTATACCTGTCCTTGTCCATATTAGGACATGCAGCACATACCTGGGTAATTTGAAAAAGGGGCAAAACTGGCTCTATCTTACTAGATTATCTCTCCCCTTCACCCTCTCCCCTCTCGCTTGTTATGGTTAAACCTTCCTTGTCAGATCAGGTTTAGAGGGGTAACCAACTAGACAAATGGGTCTCTTAGCCAGAAATTAGATTCGCTTTTCAACAATGGGCGAACATGTTTTCAGTAGTTAGTCTGAACAATTGGCGTATCATCGTTTCCGGTGCGGCCGGAAATTGATCACCAAGACTGTCTGCCATATATCGAAGTGGAACCAATCATGCAACATAGACCGCTCTTCAGGTGCCCTTGCCGCCATATTGGGATTTGGGTTGAGTTCCTCTCTTGACCATGTATTTCCGCCATTGCAGTTTGTACTACAATGAAGCCAAGTTTGAGCAAAAATGTTTGTAAGGGTGACAGTGACATTCAAGTGGTGACCTTGAGACCACTTTCTCCAAGTTAGTTAGAAACGAAATGGCATGAATGGCAAACATCCTCCTCATCGTACTTGAGACCAGTAGGAAAGTGGGCGGAAGATGCCTCTCTTGCTCTCTCTCTCTCTCTTCCTTTCTTGAGCATTCATGGTAACACCCTGTTCGAACAATGTTAAAGTTTCACTTGTGAAACCTATTGTCTACTTGAGCACATCCACAATTGGTTAATTAATGCGAAAAATCATATAGGCAGGTGTTCACTCTGCCTTCTTACGTAAACGCATGTTTTTTTAATTCTATTTGCAAACTCTCATTTGACTCTATAATGACCATCTAAACGAAAATACTTCTAATAGCAGCAATTAATTAAAGATTAATCGTCAAACGAAGGGGAAATCCTAGAATAGAATATTAACTAGGCAAACAAGTGGCGCCATCTGAGAAACGTCGCTCATCAGCTGTGACAATGTTTGCAATGATGGCTTTTTGAATCTTAAATCCAGTTCCATTGTACCACCTTTAAGTTATTTTCGTCAATCCGATCACTTGCCGCAAGTTGACCTTGCAACAGCGCCATGGCCTCCAGTGTTTGGGACAAACTGTTTACTTATGAAACGTTGACCCACGCTTGTGCCGGCTCCGTAGGCAGTATGACAGCCATGGCAGTTTTCTACCCACTGGACACGGTAAGGTCAAGGCTACAAGTGGAAGATGGCCGAAAGTCCAAAGACACGATGAAAACTTTGCAGGAACTTGTCCAAGAAGAGGGACCGTGAGTGTAGATAAACAAATGGAGCCCTGGTGTCGTTTTCGCACATTAATTGCTTTCACGTTCCTTGTAGAGAATCCCTGTACCGTGGCCTTCAGCCCGTCCTTGTCAGCCTCTGTGCATCGGGCTTCGTTTACTTCTACACCTTCCACGGTCTGCGTGCCGTGTTCACCTCTAGAGCTGGTCACGAACACTCGGCCGCCAGGGACCTGGTGCTCGGCGCCATTGCTGGCGCCATTAATGTCCTGCTAACTACACCTGTGTGGGTAGTTAATAGTCGCCTCAAGATGCAGGGAGCAAAGCTGAAGCAAGGGGACGAGAGCATCAGGAAATACCCAAAGTACAAAGGAATACTGGACGGACTAATTAGAATAACTGAACAGGAAGGTCTGCCCACTCTGTGGGCCGGCACAATGGCCAGCCTTTTGCTCGTCTCGAACCCGTCCATTCAGTTTATGATATACGAGTCTCTCAAGAGACGAGTCATGCAAGTTCTCAAAACGGAATCTCTAGGCGCTGGCTCGGTGTTCGCCATTGGCGCTCTGTCGAAGAGCATTAGCACAATTCTTACTTATCCACTGCAGTTAATTCAGTCGAAATCACGGTACGGGAGCTCGGATGTGAAGAATAAGCGGATTATGGACATTATGCGGATGATTGTGGAGAAGAATGGTCCAACTGGTTTGTACAAAGGACTAGAGGCAAAGCTTTTGCAAACAGTTCTCACTACAGCTCTGATGTTCATGTGCTATGAGAAAATTACGCAATTTGTTTTTGCAATCATGTCAGCTAGACATAGGAAGGTCTCATAGAATTCCATCCTCATTACTCAGGTTTTTTCTTTTTTTTGGTTTACGGCGACATATTGAAAGGTGAATCGGCTTTTGATTCAATGAAACAACGACTAAATTGTTCTTCCAACAAATTGCCTTGTTTCCTATCCGTGCCCATCAATGGTAATCACCGAGAAACTAGAATGGGAAATCTCACAGGCAGTATTAGTGGCAATCAGTGCAACACATCGTGACGGCTTGAGATAGTGGTCTACTGTTGAACTTAGGTCACCAAAAGAAGGACAGAAAGAACAATTATCCAAAGAAGATTAGGAAAGACAGAAAGAGGGACAAATTCCACTTGATTGTTCATTATAGTCAAAAATAAATTATTTTGTGCAGGTTCGACTCTAATGTAATAGCACTCAGTGACTACTAACTGGCTCCCTAAGCTACCTAAAGTGGTTTGTTAACAAAATTTCGCCTTAGAAAAGTGCTTCCAGACTTGATTCAACATGAAGACCGTTCTTGCTTCATTTGCCATCTTTGCTCTTGTAGCTGCGTTGCCGACTGTCAAGTATCCCGATAACATCACAATCCCTGACCATGGGACCTACGTCAATGACGCAGCTAACTTTGTTCAGGTGTATGCAGGTAACTATGTTACCCTTGAGGTCGGCGACCACATCTTCGTCATTGGCGGAGACTATGGCAACTACAACTTGACCAGCGATGCCTTCGTTCGTGCCGGCTTAGAGACAACATTGACCACTGGTGACAACGCCATCGTCAGCGTAGGAGACGGAGCAGACATCACGACTGGAGATACTTCTAGAATCAGAACTGGTAACAATTCCAAGGTTCGTTCTGGTGACAAGGTCTACCTGATAGCAGGAAAAGATGCTGACATTGTTGTCGGCGACCATGCTTACCTGATTGTGGGCCAAAATTCGAAGATTGTCAACGGAACCGACGCAACAATCATAGTGCGTGACTACTAAAAAATGTATCGCTCAGTATGTTCATAAACGAATGACTTGCGTCTTCTAACTTTTGAATTAGAAGCTTATGTAAAGAACAAAATCCACTTTCTGACAACGCCATCTAGCGTCGGACGCTTCCTTCACCGTCCGTCTGCTCACATGGTTTTGTTTATTATTTTGGAAAGTTTTACATCTAATTGCGCTATCGAATCACATTATCTAATTGGTAAATTGGCTCAAGTGAATCAGCTATTTCTCTTGTATGAGGTCACCTGTGCGGTACAATGAGATTGTGGTGATATTTAATCCTGTTCAATCAAGAGCACCGGTGATATTAGAGTGAACCCAGTGACTCAACAAGCAAAGAGCACAGGGGACAAAAATAAACCCTGGACGTCATTCAAGCTAAATCAGTGACTTGCTTATGTTCTACGTCATTGCAATCGAATCTACAGTATTTTGTTTCTGCCAAACAAGTCTCAGAATCATTGAAAAATTTCAATCATGGTGGCATTCAATCCGGAAAAGCCGACGGACAAGACAAATACGGACCGCTTCCTAGCCGGGGCTACCAGTGGCTTCGTAACTCGCGCCATTGTTCAGCCGTTGGATGTTCTCAAAATTCGATTTCAACTTCAAGTTGAACCAATCAGTAGTTCTAGTCAGACTTCGAAATATACTGGAATGCTTCAGGCAACGCGAGTCATGATTGCCGAAGAGGGAATAGCTGCTCTCTGGAAAGGTCACGTACCTGCTCAATGTTTGTCCATTGGCTATGGTGCCTTCCAATTCTCTGGTTTTCATCTTCTCACCGAACTTTATGCAAAACACATTGGCTACGACAAGAAGACGCAGCCCATTATACATTTCATTTGTGGAGCAGTATCTGGTTTGTCGGCAACAGGGGCCTCTCATCCCTTTGATGTCGTCCGAACACGTCTAGTCGGCCAGGGAGAACCTAAGCTATATGCAAATCAGCGAGATGCATTCAAGCACATTGTCAGCACTGAGGGATATCGAGGGCTCTACCGAGGCATCTCTCCCAACCTGCTACTAATCGGTCCTCAGGCGGGGGCCATCTTTCTTTCCTACAATGCCCTGAAGACGCTATGGGACGAGTCGATGCCGTCCGCCATACTGAACGGTTGGACGGAGAGCCTGGTCTGTGGTGCCCTTTCCGGTCTATTTGGAAAGAGTGTCGTATATCCACTCGACTCCGTCAAGAAAAGACTCCAGGTGCAGGGTTTCGAGCAAGCTAGATCCAAGTTCGGCTACACTCCCAAGTACAAAGGACTGGTGAATTGTGTTACGAAGGTTATCAAATACGAAGGCATCCTTGGACTCTACAAAGGCTTCTATCCTAGCTTAGTCAAAGCGGCTTTCTATACTGCGGCTCAGTTTTCTTTCTATGAATACTTTTTGAAATATTTTCGCAGGGTTAAACTTTTACATCAAAGTTAGAACATGACGTAAACAAGGTGAGGGGAAAGAGAGGTAGAGCGAGATGGCGAGCATCAAGGGGGAGAGAAACTCTGTGTATGAACATGGCAAATCTACGATAATCTGAATAGTAGAAGACTGTCTATGCTTGTTAGTGATAGTCGTATAATATAAGCGAACTTCCTGTCTAAAATTAATTATGACTAAGTTTCACCGCCGTTGGAACCTAATTAAAAGAGACCCATTGATTAATGAGGAAGCAAACTGGCTACATTTTTGTAAGATTAACGGCCTGCTTCCATAGTGCCCATACATTAACATACATTTGCCGTTCACTGCATCATACGCACGCCTTGGACTTACTGCAGTTCGACTGAACATTGTCCGAACTGTCCAGAGGGAGAGCGAGCGCGAAAGAGTGAGAAAGAGAGAGAGAGAGAGAGAGCATTCGAATATTTTACTGCCTGGTTGATACCTTATCATTGGTAAGCAAGTGCATCTCTCTTGCCGCGGAATTTAAGTGGAAAAAATGATACTGTAAATGGTTATTCCGAAAGGGAGAGATGAAGAATTGTGTGATTGCTGAGAGAGCAAATTGATGATGCTGCGCCGCTCTCGCTCTCTCCCTTTGCCTCTCTCTCCCTCTCCGGAATAGAGTGATCGATGTCGCGAGTTACTTGTTACGTAAATGCAAGCTTGGAAAGTCGTAAGGAAAGAGAAATACCAAAGAAAGAGAAGATTCACTTAAATCTCGGTTTCGAAAGACAATTACTGTGGACAAAAGCGAAGGAGAATGGAGAGAGATAGAGAGAAACCGAATCGAGTTCTAGAACATTCTTGGAAAGAAGTGACACAGAGAAATGCCAGCTGTTGATTAATTTGGAAGTGAAAGGTTCAAGTAATACAAACCCGTAAACGGTGAAATCCAAGGCTCTCCTCGCAATGTACAACTTCGTGGGCCACAAAGGGTTCGAACCTTTGCAAGTGCGTGAGCACTAGAACTTTTCGAACGTCTCAGAACTCGCGCCACTCGGCATTGTCTTTGACGAAGACAAAGTGCAATTTGTTACAATTGGAACACAAAGTGACGACAATGGTTCTCGCTCTTCGAAGGGCGAACAGTTCACCGTTGTGTAATTGGTTTTATTAATGAAAACTGATACTTTGAGTTCCTGGGGAAAAATTATCTCCATCAAGGCCACTGTACATTGTAGAACATTAGGCTCGAACTTGGAGCTACTTTGACCTTAAGGAACAAGGTATTCCGAATGGAAATGGATCTCATCTATTATTGCAGCTTTTCAGGGGTTTAATTAAAAATTCACGACCAAAGGTTGGCCGACGATAATGAATGCCTGTCTCGTGGACAGTGTGTTCATTTTTCTCTTCCAATGACAGGCAACTTGTTCGAACTTGGACATTGTGTGTGTGTATGTTCGTGTAACCGGTCCAAAGTGGCCAACTTTGACCGCATTAGCGGACCGTTGACCAATGGAAAATTACGTCCACCCGGCCGTGCGTTGGTTCGTTCGAAAACCTTCAACAGGCAAGCCTTGTGTGTGCGAGAGGAGGCAGCGTTCGACAAATGGCCTAAAAGTTGAACAGTTCAACCCTTACGTAGGTCTTTGCCGGCGTGGGCGTGGGAGAGAAGATGCAACTTGCAGCTCGTGCTCAGGCAAACACACTCACTCACACACACACACAGTTCACCTTTTGCAAAAAAGCCAAGGTAAGGTAAAGAGCCAGAAAATGTCAAATCGATAAAAACTAGGACTATAACTAGAACTACGGTGACTGCTTTCCAACTATATAGTCCAGGCTTGTACAGTTCTATAAACGTTGCCGCTATTTCGCGCAAAACTTTCCCTTTCGCCATCTCTCTCTCTCTCCGCTTCCTCCTCTCTTCATCTCAGTCTGTCTCTCTCCTTCCCTCCCGCTGCTGGCTCTCTATTTTCTATAAATAAGGAAAAGATATCATGAGCTGACTTTGTCAAGGGTTCTCTCTCTCCCTCTCCTTTGCTCTTCCTTTTCATTGGAATAACAGCCCATACTGTCAAAGCAATTCACAAACCCAAAGTTTGCCCATAGTGGACAAAGTGATAGCATCGAACCAAACCCACCTAACCGTTAGAATCGACCTTCAGTCACTCGCTCTCTCCTCCTCCTCTCCTTCCCCACCCTCTCTCCCTATCGCTCTCCATCTCTCTCTCTCCCCCTCATCATTTTCCATTTCGAAAGCAGTCTTCTCGTCCTTTCGTCCTGTGTATACATTTCTGCACCAATAAGCAGCCCCTCGTAGAAATGCAGCATGACCATCAAAATTCAATTCCAAAGCCTGACTGGCAGAGAGGGAGAGGGAGGGAGGGAGAGAGAGCTCTTTTCTGCGAGCATACACAGCATGATACACAGGGCAGTTGGGAGCGAAAAGAAATTCCGGTTCATTTAGAGAGGGAGAGTGAGAGGAGAGAATGTGTTGTTGCATGGCGAGTGTGCACGGCGACCCTTTCCACATGACGATTTGAGTGGAGAAAAGTTCATTTCTTTGTACATAATATCTTGCGAAGGAATGTCATTGGACAAGTTCTTCTTTCGATTTCATCTCTTAGGACATTTCAGAGCTCCAGGGCATCCCTTCCACTTGGAGTTTTTCTTCAGGGTCTCTCTCTTTCCCTCTCCTCTTCGCCCCCTTCTGAGGCTGTCATCTTTGTGAGCGCCGAGCTTTCTCTTGTTGTTTCTCATGTCACTCAGGGTAAATGGAACGAACTGTTCAAAGTCCTCGGCTAAGCAACTCGTGGCAAGAACCATGTCCAATCGTTCTACATCATACTGTCTTTTCCTTATTTATTTGATTCGAATCGATCTCTTCTCGATCGCTTTCCTCTCCCTCGCGACGGCGAGAGGGGAGAGAGGGAGAGAGAGCACAGGAAATATGCGTGGGCAGAGAAGAAGAACGCTTTCTGGCCGGGACATGTTCTATCTGGTCTCCCGCCGCTTCATCAGTTCGTTGTTGAGCACTTAGAACAGTTCGTTGTTTGTTCTTTGCATTCGCTTTTCGTCGCCTTTACCTTTCTCTTGGCACACATAGCGGAGCAAGTCAGCCGGAGCAACTGAGCGGAGCAATTCCACAAGCGCCGGCTCGACTTTTGGGCGGCGCTGCGCTCTGGGTTTCGCCGCTTTGCTGTTGCTCATCCACTGCGGCGCCTGTTGCAGGCTCTCTTGCTCAGTTTTCTCTGCGTCTCGCTCTCTCGCTCCCCTTTCCTTTTCTTTTTTCCCTTTCTCTCTCTCTCTCTTTCTCTCCCTTTCATTTCCGTCGAGTTCTAGCCGCTCACTCTGCAAGGTTCCCAGTGCCGTATTACTCTCTATGTGGCCGTAGACACTTGCCGCTTCCTTCGTACTGTTTTTGCTGCTGCTACTCGCCGATCATATTTCAACGCTGCCCACGCAGAGAGCGTCGGCCGTGATACTTCCTCTCTCTCTCTCTCCCTCTCTCTCTCTCCTCTCGCCCTCTCTGTCTGGCCAGAACTTTGATGTGCTTCGACTTCTAGGTGACCCAACCGTCGATCAGACCACTGGAGAAGAGGCTTCCCTAGTGAGGCCAGTAGCGAAAGTAGTGGTCGACCGAAGCGCAGGCCAAGCTGTCCGACCGACGCCCAAATATGGGCCGTGGGCCCAATAGTCCGGCCAGTGCCGAACGGTGGAAAAGGGCAGTCGGGTCCCGGCCGGGCATCAGTGGCAAACAGCCCGCCCAGAGACAAGAGAGCCGTAAGTTGAATATCACACACATACACATGCACTTTAGAATGTTTAGCAAAGTTGTGCTCGAAAAAACTGGCCCGAAGCATTTGCTTATCGAACACAGTACACAATGTGCTTGTTGGTGATGCGAAGCCAGTTCTACTTTTTTGCTCTCTCTCTCTCTCGTCGCCATTGCACTGGCATGAAACTTCATCTTATCTCCCTCATCAGGTACACATGTACTGAATAGAACATGGTGTACAAGCAAGTTACAAGAGAATCAATATGAAGGAAGAATTGAGAAGTTGAATTTGCATTTTGATGGCAACAAGAAGAAAAAAAGAGGAAGAGGGGGAAGAGCAGAGCGAAAGTGAAAGCAAAGCTTGCCCTTGTGCCGTCAGCCACTATGTGTGTGTTCGGCTTTCTCGAGAACACATTTGCATGTCTTGAATTGCACATTCTACGGACATGCCAAGATGGCCCACTAATGAAAGAAGCCACTGCATACACAAATGTGTCCAGAGCACCCAGAGGAGAAGAGGGAGAGAAAAAATTCAATGAAGAGCACCTACATGTTGAAGAAGAAAAGATGGCTGGATTGATCGTGGAGATCAAATGCCAGCATGCACAATTGGCTCTTCCTCTCGTCTCAGGCGCTCACTTCCTCTCTCCCTCTTTCGCTCTCTCGTTTTTGCCGCCTAGGCTGCGAACTTCAGCATCTGAAGGACATTCTTGTACATCGTTCAAGAGTCAAATTAATCATCCTACTTATTTGATTGCACGACACTAGAATCAAATTAGTTTCACTATACGACAGGAAGAGGGAGAAGAGACGATAGGCTCCCTTTTTGTTTCCGAACTTTCAATCATGGAGAGAAGAAACAGAGCAGATGCTCGACAGGTGAAACTTTACCCAGGTACACCGGCTACTTACATCATTTGAAACACAATGCCGATGCGTAGGAGAGGAAGAGAGAGGGAGAGAGAGAGTGCTAAATGGAAAACGTAATCACAGCCCGACAAGTCAAATGAAGATTTCTTAGTCTTGATGTCAACTGTTTCGCTATACAAACAACTGTTCATGTTGATACGAGAAGACCCCGAATATGTGTCTACTCTCCATCAAGGAGCTATGACTGAGATGAGCGAGAGGGGAGAGGGAGAGAGAGAGGGAAAGGGGAGAGCGTTGAAGTGAACGTTGCATCGATCCCAAGATGTCTTTGGTGTTGGCGTACGATGAATTATATTTCTCCTTGGTTCTGGTTCTGTGGACCGAACCAAATCGACCACTTGTTCCTGAAGCTTGTTGCAAACCAATCTCGTCCACTCTACACTGTATCTTGTCTCCCGTCTTCCCTTCAGCTAACTAATTACTCCCAGAGAGGGAGAGAGGCAACTTCAAGAGAGAAGAACTACCTTCCCTTCGCTTTCTCATGAAATTCAATAACTTTGTAAAAGAAGCATTTTCTTGCTAGTACACAAGCACTTGCTCTTTCAGAACTTCTCCGTTTATCTCTCTCTGACCATTCATCTTGCTCTCTCCCTCTTTCTCCTCTCCTCTCTCCCTCTCCATATAGGAAGCAACATAATGGGCAAGTTTACCACGTCCGTAAAGAAGTTCGTCCAAGATGTTGAAAGTGGTAAGTGATGGGAACATTTCCTACTTGTCTTTTTTAAGAACATTCCGCGAATATTTCCATAAATATAGAATGACGGCGAACGCACTTAGATTAGGTTGTCTTCCTTCATTTCTTTGGCGGCCTATATGTAATATTATATATCTAGCTGAAAAAGTATTGAATTATATAAGTCATATGTGTCTAGAGATGTGTAACACTGGCAATTTCTTAACTTCATATTTGTTTGCAGTGAGAGACAGAGAGGGAGAGAGAGAGAGGGTGAGGAAAGTGATACGGAGCACAAATAATAGGGAAACACTACTAATACCTTCTATATTTTATATATATGAAAAACGGAAAAAGACTCTCTTCTTAGCAGGGCGCCATTGTGTGTGTCCTATAGCCAAGTCACGTGACTGAACAGTTCTGTGCAAACTCTGAAGCTGTCAGCGTTGAGCGAATACATTAAAAAGCAATTTCAGCTTTTCATATATATGTATGTATGTATGTGCATTCAGTGAATATTGCAAATAGTTTGTCACTATTGTTGGAAGGAACAAAGAGTAGCACCGTAGGAGACGGAGAGAGAGAAGAAGGAGGAGGGCAGAGGGAGAAGGGAAAACTGGAATCTGTAAATGTAACCGTGTTATACTGAAGAGAAAAGTTAACTCAAACTACTTTGCATAGTGAGTTTCAATGCTTAAACAATGGTTCTAGAACCTTTATGTTGACATGTAAGAACTGGAAACATGATATGTACACTGTGAGAGGGTAAGAGAGGGAGAGGGGGAGAGGGATCTCCGACGTGACGTTTCTATCGAAAGTGACAGCGACAGAGCATCGCAAACAAGATAGGGAGGAGAGGGAGAGAGAAGAGCAATAGAAGGTCTAGACAGCTGTAAAATTTATTTCAGTAGTGTAAACCGCAACTAACGAGGCCCCAGCTGGTGACTTTGAACTGTTCTAACTGGGCTTCTTCTTCTTTCCCACTGACATCCTGTTTGAACGGAGAGACTCCTTCCCTCTCGCAGAGTCTTCGGTGACTGATCGAGCAAAGGGCAAGTTAATTATGCTCGTGAACAGTTCGCATGTCCTTAGTTGGAATCGATGAAAGTCGGATTTGTCCGTTTCTCTCTCCTCTTCCCTCTCTCTCTCATTTCACTGGCAGCCATTTTGTCTTCTTTATCTCTCTCCCCTTCCCCCTCCAAGCAGCCAACTAAGTTTGGAAATTTATACAAATCACTCGCATCCTTAGCTTCGCCATTTTGGATTGTCGGCCCTGTCATGCTGATTAGCTTGAGACTCGAGTTAATTAGCGAGGAAGCATTTTGCAAAAATTGAAGCAGTTTATTATTATGCATGAACTCAAACTAATTTGGTTTTGTGCACGTTTTCACAAACTTTCGTGCAAACAGCTCCTCTCGAGTTCTGTGAACAGTTCTAGAACGTGCTGTTCGGTTGAACCGAGTAGACTTTAAAGCTGCAGTTCCACTAGTACACACCGTGTTCTCTGTCTGAATCTAATCAGCTTGAAGGGGTTTGTTTTGAATAGTAGTCAGACATTGCTCTTAAGCCGTTTTCCCCTTCTCGCTCTCCTTTTTGCTCTCTCCCTCTCTCTCTTCTCGCTCGCTGTTCTTTCCCCTCGAATATGCTCAAAGGGTGACGTGAAGGCAAATATATGTTCCACTTTCGTCACAAGCATTTCGAGCGACTTTTTCTAATGAGGTGCAAACATGTCCCTTTGCTTTCATTTTCTCCTCCTCCCCTCCCCCTCTTCTCCCCCTCTCGCCGTTAATATCCTGCGGCAGCGTTCGATTAAATGTTGTTTTTCGTCTCATCCAGCCATTCGATTTAAAGGTCAATTTAGGCAATGTCCTCTCTGTCATCCCTGCTGGAGAGAGAAGGGGAGAGAGAGGGCAGAGAGCCAGAGAAATCTCTTGAACCTAAGTGAAGAAGGGCCTATAGGTTAGAAAGAGAGACCCCGAGAGAGAGGGGAGAGCGAGAGGACGAAAAAGGGAGCGAAAGGTAGAATCTAGAAGCGTTCATTTACAAGATTACACCAGTGAAGATGCATCGATTTCTTTTTTAGAGCTTGAGGTCATTTCGCAGAGATGGAGGACGAGATAAGGGAGAGCGAAAGAGAGGAGAGAGAGGGAGAGAGAAGAACGAGAGAACAATGAGTGACACGAGATGTCCACTTGTCCCTGAGATACACTTGAGATGTGTCAAGTTAAGATCCTGGAAATGTTCTAATGAGTCCGAGGGCTGAAAGCCGAAGTCGGATGCGACAGAGGGGAAGGGCAGAGGGAGAGGGAGAGAGAGAGAGAAGGCTGGACGCTGATTGCACGCAATGTGTGTTATTTGATCTTCATGTCCTCTCGAAGTCTTCGCTTTTCATGTCAGGAAAAGGAAAACTTCCTTATTAAGCAAGCAGCACAATGAGACGGACTAGCGAGAGGGAGAGAGAGAGGGAGAGATCGCTCTAGATGGTCACGTGACTCGAAGAGACAGCGATCAACTGGCTACTTTGTCTCCCTATAAACGGTTGGACAGTGAGTAAAGCCGTACTCGGTAAGAGAGAGCTAGAGATCGAGAGGAGAGAGGAGAAAAGAAAATGTTTTCCATCACTTCGCGACATGCAATTTCCTAAGCAAACAGTTCCCTTCAGAGCTTGGACAGTGTGTAACATTTCTCTGCAATCACTCTTCTACAAGATACGATATATGTAGAATACATAAATGTCAGACATATATCACTTTAAAGAACCTCTATCTTAATGTACATCAAGCTCAACCTGTCACCGTATTTTCGTATATTTGTTTCAGCCATCATGATTTTGCTAAAACATGGGTCTCTCTTTTCCTCTCCCTCTCCTCTCTTCTCCTCTCACTGCTTGAAGGCAATGACTTTTTCTTGACGCATGACAAAGTCTAAGAGCATTGTCGAATTTTCTTAGACATATTCCAGTCGTCGATACTGTTCGCCAATGTACTATATTTGGCTTCGACTTTGATGCAAGACACGATCGACATCCTGTGTGTGTCTTTGAAGTCTTGAAAGGAAGCCGAACTCGAACTTTGATGACTTGGTATAATAATCCGAGTGTCACAGCACAGAATGGTTGGCAATGTTTCTCTGTTCAACAGCTGTTTCATTTAGTTCTGGAATCCGACAAGAGGGCGCCACCGTCGCGCTCAATTTGCAATTAGAATGGACAAGTTGCCTGTTTTTTGCTGATTGGCTTCTTGTTTTCGAACAGTTCGACTAGTTTCGTGTTTTTTGTTTCAGTTAAACGTCATTGATTCTGATTAATGCTAAACAGTAATCTAGCCAATCAATCGTGGCCGCCTCGACCTGGTCTAGCTCTACTGTTCAGCGTCACGAGAAGATGAAGTACAATTCGAATTGTTCAAACTGTCCAAGGTCATTGCCAAGCCTATGTACGCGTGTAGACTTGAAAATGGCCAGAAAAAGTGCTAGTTGAAGATTTGCAAAATGGTTTCTTCTAGACACGAAGATACGTGTAGGATTTCTTTGTGCAAACACGTGGCAGACATCTCAACTGTTTATGTTCTCTGTCGGACACGTGCATATGTCATTTCTCAGCTATCTACAAATATGTTTAGAGTATTTAAAGAAACAAAGGAACCTGCATATATGCAGCTCTCCCTCTCTCTCCTCTCCCTCCTCTCGCTTTGGGGCTCTTTGTCTGCAGAGAAGACTACTATGTCGCATAAATGCAATTTTGCACAATGGATGCCTTTTTTCTGAACAGTGATTAATTTTTACTTGCTTTTAGTGGATCAGGTTGACGGTGACGGGCAAAGGTGTGAGCTGGAGACACTTTCCGCGAGAGGGAGAGGAGAGAGACAGAGAGTAAGGAGCAGAGAGGATTTGTAAACTCAATTACTCAAGTCCTTGGCGATACTTTTATACCATGAAAAGCTAAAAGGTTTTTGAATGGTTCCATTTTCGCTTTTTTCACGTTAAAGTAAACTCAATTAGCTGAGTACTAAAGTGATGGTCGGCAAGAAGGCGACAGAGGGAGGGAGAGGGAAGAGATAGAGGGAGAAGAAGTTACCTTTGGAAAAGGAAAAGTGTCACGTGACAAGACCCCATATTTTATCTGGCGGCCATTTTTCTGGGCTATGTCAACAAAGCCTGTTGTCGGCGAAAGATTAAACAGTCAACATTGTCTGCAAAAATGAGCCATTTGACATTTTGATATGTTTGCCAGAACTGTGTGGCAATCTTCCCTCTCTCTCTCTATGGCCTTCTTGCCATTGCGTAATTTGCAAATCCGATTTGGAATTTGCATCATATAAGCTTGTGACTCTCTTATTAGAGAACTGTTCACCAGCCGCCATTTTTCTCTCCTCCCGAAAGCAGTTTTATGGTCCTCGCTAGAAAGAACTTTATGACTACATGTAAAAGCTTTCAGATAGAAAACACGCCAGTAAAGAGATTACCAATGCAAACTTTGAAGCCGAAGGGAGTGAGAGGGAAGAGGAAGAGGGAAAGGGTATGAAGCACACCTTTCAGTATGTGACAGAAAGATCGTCTCTCTCCCTCTCTTGTTCTACTCTCTCTCTCCCTCTCTTTTTTTGTCAAGTGAGAAGCCGTTATTTCGTCTTGAAATGTGTATCTCGGGCGACAAGTATGACGAGAGCAATGTGCTCTCTGAGGCCGACTTCCCGTATTTGGCGCCCTTTTGCAAGATGCAGCCAAACATCTAGAAAATGGCGTCGGAATGTTGCGTAACATGTAATTCGTGCTTGAAAGCTTTTTCGGCGAAAGAAGTAGAAAAAAAGTCGCGCCTGGAAATTGTCCATTTTTTGTTGAATAGCGAACGTGGGCACGTTTTTAATGCTTCCATGTTCTTTTTTAGTGCTCTCTCTCCCTTCGTCTCTCCCTCTCTTCCTCTCGTTTTGACGAAGCAATGTCGGACCCTTGAAATGTCCGGATATCATCATAGAGTTTAATATTATTCTCCAAATAGGTTCGCTCTGACGATGGGAAAACTTTTTCCCTTCCGCCCTTGTTTCGCTAATTTGCATATGACGTCATACTCACCGTCGCCAACAATGGCGGCCATTTTGCGCCCAAAGTGCACTTTCTATTTATCTGACATATCACATGCATATGTGAGCCGTCTCGCGCCTAATCTTGGCGGCCATCTTGGTTTCTGGCCATTCTTTCTTTAGCTCCTTGTTCACTTCTTCAGCAACTACGAATAAATATATTATATATACATATATATATATATATCTGACCATGAGTATGTATGTATGTATGTGGACAGTGGTCTTTCTCGCCATATTGTCACATGAAAGCCGCACACAATGGTCAAGTTATAATCATAATACTTTGCCATTGTCAGCAAAATTATTCTGACCTGAATCCTTGCACGAAATGTTACTCGAGAGAGGCGAGAGGGAGAGGAGGGGGGAGAGGGAGAGAGAAAGGAGAGATAGTACTAGAGACAATTGCGCTGCATGATTGATTGACCTTTCAGTATGATGATGCTGAGTCATAGAAACTTTTCTATGGTGCGGCTCAAGAAATATTATTATTACATGGAAGCCAGTATTATGGGCTCTCTCATATTAACAAAGTAGCCAACATAGCCAACATATTCGGCAACATAGTATATTTCGGCGACAGGGACGACTAAGTGATCAATGACCGCTCTTCTCTTACACGAACACGTGTCCGTCTTTGTCACGTGTCTCGGGCTGGCAGAGCTTGCAAGTTATGTCATCTTCGTCTCTGTCACTGTCATGGCGACCGGAGCTTGAAGTGTCCTGATGTACAAAGTGTCCAAGCTCGAGAAATATATATTGGCCTCGGAGCCAATCTCTGAACATTCATTCTCCAAATAGACAGCATTTTATTGGGTTTTGAGTAATTTAGTTCTCTCTGTCAGTCTCCTCTCTCTCCTCTCTCCCCTCTCGCTCTCTGTCTCACGGAGAGGAGAGAGAGAGAGAGAGAAGCAATCGAAAAACATTTCACCTAAAATGGCGGAACAGAATTACCTAGAATGAAGCGGAAAATTGCTTTTTTCCATTTGGACTCCCTATACGGCAAAATACTTTTTCCGGTTGTAAATTACTAGATTAAGCAGAGTGCGAGGAGGATAGAGGCTGGAGGAGAGAGGGAGGAAGGGAGAGGGAGAGGGAGGGAGAGACGGTAAGCACCAGCACGGCTTAGGAGGTTATAATGACCATAATTTGCCGAAAATAAGGCCAGTGGAAAAAAGAGAGGAACAAGCGTCGCTAATAACCGAACCAGAGGCGCAAATGAATTCTCTCTGGAACACTTTGCTCATCTCTCCCTCTCTCTCCTCTCTCCCTCTCTTTATGCACACATATGGCCCACACTTGGAACTGTGTTGAACGTGATAACGGAAAACTAAACGAAACTCACGACGGCAACTTGGCAGACCAAACAAGGGACGGTTGCGTTCAGAACCACGAAAGACTGCGATTATGCAATGCTCGTGTCCACGATTGTTACAGCATAATAAAGAAGTCACTGACAACACTGCACGCCAAGTACGAAGAGTCCAAGGAGGAGAAGAATGTTCTGAGAAGATATGCCTTATTCAAGGTGAGAGCCGGCATTTACCTTTCCGCTTTTCGCAATATGGGCTCAAATTACTAACATAAAGTACACGTACATGGCTTTATTGTGCCTTGCCTCTCCTCTCCTTCTCTCTCTCCCCTCTCCCTCTCTCCTTCGGTCTCCTCCCTCTCGCCTCTCTTGCCTGTCACAGACCATGATTAAGGCGGTCATAAAGTTGGACACGCAGTATTGGATACTGATAGAAATACCCAAGCAAGAGAAACAAGAACCAGCGGCTACCTACGTAATGAGATGTTGCACAGTTATTGAAAAGGCCGTCGATGCCCGACTCGATGGTAAAACTTCGTCCCTGAAGCAAGCCGAGGAGGAAGAGAGGATTAGAGAGAAGAGGCGACTTGATGGTCAGTAAAAATAAGTCAATTGCAGCCTTCCTGGCAATAAAACTCTTCTTTTTCTCTCTCTCCCCTCTCTCTCTCCCTTCCCGTGCCACACAGAAATGAGCATACCAGAAATATTCGAAGAGAACAATGAGAACACTAATGACCTGTATGCCTTCATTAAGAAGTACAACAACGCCAGGGACACTGTTCGCAACCTAAAGGTGTCCTACATGGACGCCAAGTTGTATCCCTTTCTTCCGCGCTACATCATGCTTAAGGACATGGTCAAGGGTGTCCTCAGGCATCCTGTTTACATGGAAATCTGCCAGGAAGACTTCATGGCCGCCGCTTAAGGAGGAGAGGGGAGCCCTCTCTCGCTGTCTATCTCTCTCTCTTTGTCGCTCCCCCATCGCTCTCCCCTTCGCATTTCACTTGATCAACTTTACTTGCCAACACACAAAGTCAGCCGCCGTTCTGTGAGACGAAGTGGAGCAAAGTTTATTTCACACTGCAGGTTAGCCGTAACGATTTGCAGAGAGAAATTGCTAAAATAATGACGTTCACGCAGTATGTTCTACTTTCAGTGGTTAAACGAGAGAAAGAGAGAGAGAGAAAAAAGAAAAAAGTTTGCATCATCAAGAGGAAACCAAGTTTTCCGGAAGTATGAAGTCACGTGACCCGTTGAAGCCGTTGTAGAGCAAGAGCTTGACTTTGCCATCTCATCTCTTTGAAACAGGAAAGCTACTCTCTGGCTTTTACTGTTATCCAAGGAAACCCGAGAAGCCGAGGACTGAGAGAGGAAGAGGCGAGAGCAGAGTGCATGTTCGCAAAATGGCACATTCATTAAAGTGCTTTCACGTGTTGTCAAGTCACGAAAATGAAAAGAAGAGGAAAAGCTCGGGCTCCCTCATTACCGTGACATGGAGAACTAATTAAGATGCTGAAATATCCTTTCGGCGCTCGCGTTCGTTCTCTCTCTCCCTCGCCCTTGCCTCTCGTCTCTCGCTCATGCTGTCACTACTTCATCATCCTCGGCAAAGGAGTGTATCATCATGCGCCCAACGTATCATATTCGCACAGAGAGAACTCTAACGTAGATTGGAAGGACGCGAGGCACATTCTCTATACGCACACACACACATACACACACTCAACACGGAGCAACTTGTCAACTCTATTAAACATTTGCTAGTCATAATGGATCTTCTTACGCAACACATGATACAAAATGTTGTCCATGTAGAAGATGGAGTTACATGAAAAAATGGCAAAGAAAGCCTAGGAGAGAGAGAGAGAGAGGAGGGCACTCTACTTTATTACTTTGCTGGGTCCATTATGAATGAATGGCATCAATTCACGCAACATTAATCCTTTGCACCACTTCATTTTCGGAAGAAAAAGAGAGCGAGAGGGAGAGGGAGCGCAAGAGGAGAGCCTCTCTCCCTTCATATTGATCTTCGACTTTTTAAGCTTCAACACAATTAGCCAAATAATGAAAGCGAGCTGACAAAGTTGACGCCATTGAAAAAGAGTATCAATTGCAAAAACCTGCTGCTAATTATAATAATCCGTTACACGGTTGCGAGATATAATAATGGTTACGGAAGAAACAAAACTAATTGCTATCAATGTAGTATTCGTCCATAGGAAGAAAAGCAAACATTCCATAGATCGTACATTCCAAGTTATTTATCTACATTGTTGAAACCAATGAGAGACGAAACCTTTCCACAAAAAGAGATCATGAGCGCAAGCTGAGAACAAACCAATGTCATGTGCTAAAAAAAGTGAAGCTAATTGTGTGTGCAATTAAAGTAAGTATTATGAACATTCAAAAAGAGAAGATTTTTAATTAAGAAAAATGTTACATTCAAGTCAACAGAACATATCATCAAAAAATTTGCGTAGCTTTTAAATTCAACATGTGAATCATTTAAGAAGTTTTTTTGCGCTTATGTTTAAAGAGAAACCTGATGATTAACTTGTTGATTAACTCGATGATTGACTAGATTATGAATTATCAAATATCACGTTGACTTATTATGCTCTACATGAAAAGAGGCTATTTAAACATATGCTGCAGGTGATGAGACTTCAGTTTTAGGTGGAGAGGGAGAGAGGAAGGGGAAGAGGGGGTGACGAGTGAGGCAAGAAGGCGATGTACAGATGTAGATCCGATTGAATAGAAAAGTCTAATTGTTGGTAATCAGAATAAAGGTATGTCTCTGGACTTGATGGATGATTGGAATTCTTTCGGGTTGTTTGCTCAACAAAGTTTTCAGTTGATTGGTTTCCTTCCTCTTAATTTGCTTTTTCAAAGGGCTCGTTGAATCAACACTCGCTTTCGCCTTCAATTGCCTTTCTCTTCTCGTAATCAACGTCCTCGTGGTTGGACTTCACTTGTCTGCGAATAGAATTCGGTTAGTAAACTTTCGGGATGCAAATTTAGCGCAAATAAAGAGCTATTACGAAACAAGATTTACATGTCTAAAGAGGAAAGCTTCTCTCTCGACGGGAAAGAGAGAGAGAGAGAGAGCGTGAGAGCGATTTGTCATCTTGCTTAGACAGGAATGCCGTTAATCCAGAAACTTTATGGCAGCACAGGAATAGAGGATTAGTAGATTGTTAGTTGGCACAAGAATTAGTTTTTGACAGCTCTAAAGAGAACTACCGACAGATGCAGAGCGAGAGGAAGAGGGAGAGCGAAGCAAGCCTTCGTATCGCACGAAAGTGACATACCTGACTAACATTCCGTTGGGATTAGTCGACAAGTCTCTCGCTGACATTCCTTGTGACTCTGAGCAACTATGGTAATTCCGTTCCGTCTGAGTTGCCGAAGAACTCTGCTCTTCTCTGACGCTGTTTGCACTGTCGATGTTCAGGTACTTTGTCTTTAAGATGAAGGGAAAGGGAAGAGAGAAAAAGAAGAAAAGGTTCAGTCTACTAAAGAGCGAATGCAATTCCAAAGGAATTACCATTTGATTCTGAAGTAATTTAATTGTCTTGTCCTTGTCTTCCAGTTGCTGTTGCAATAGAGCAAGCTGAAGCTTCAGATCACAGTTTTCTTGTTTCAGAGACAAACTGGGATCCACTTCGAACCCATCACTGGTGTAACCTTTATCATCAGTCAAATTCTTGAACGAGTTTGTTTGATGATCAAATGGATTCGTTGTTTCTACCTGAAAAGACCAAAGTGACAGGTAAGTTCAGTGGAGCAAGGCACAAATTTAAAAAAGAATAAAAAAGGGATAACGTGAACGCGGAGACGGTGAGGGAAAGCGAGAGAGTGTGATAATTACATTTTGAAGCAAGCCCTGGAGCCGGAAAAGTAACAATTTGACGCCGTGCATGTCTTGCATGAGAGAGCGATAAGACGTTCCATCAAAGCCCAAATTTCCTTCGGGCGATTCAACGAGAGAAAGGGCTCGCGGTTTAGTGAATTTAGTAGTTGAGCTCTTCGCAGCGCCATTTGAAGTGCTTCTCGACAGGGACGAGTTGATGGACGAACTTCTAGACAGGCTTTCAGGTGACATGATTGAATTTTGCTTCGCTTTCAGGTCTTCTAATTCACATAACGACCTTTCGAGTGTTCGTTCTGACATGGAATCGTCTATGCTGTGACTGATGACCATTAAATCAGGCTGATCGCTGATTTCATCATCAATTAGAAAGTCACGATCAACGTCAGTGCCCGTACTGCTGCCAGCACTGCCGAGCCGAGGTAAACTCTTAGCCGGACTGGTCATCACCGGCGTCGAATTGTCACTTGACACTGACGATGACATGGAAGCCTCTTTTCCGTATTCTCTCTGTTCAGTGTTGCGAAGGTCGTTGAGTGACTTTTCATATTCCTTAACAGCACTGGTCACCGCCGTAGACACCACTGGTGGGTTGTTTACGAAACTGGACTTTGGCTCAATGATAGGTCTCCTGATGTTTGTCAACTTTATGGGTCCCGCCGTGGCCTTCAAGGTAACCGGATTACAGTTAGCGTCAAACAAAGCCCGGTCCCTGAGACCACTTGTATGGCTTTTGTGGGCGTTACTGGTGGCGTACATAGTTGTCGAGTCGGCAGCATTCACAGCTCGGTTAACTGTCGTCGACAATTTCAGACCGGTGTCATGAGGTTGGGGCTTATCAAGTGATGACGGTGCATTGTCCAGCGAAGATGGCCGCTGTCCGATTGACTTGTTTGGTTGACTTGAAGTAGCACTAAGTAGACTCGGATTACCAATTGGTCTCCTATAGGGACACGTCTCTTTGGCCACGTAAGTAATGTTGTTTGCAGCACGATACAAAGGAGGCCGAACGGCGGGAATGCACTGAGCTGTAGACGTAGACGGAGGCTGCTGTTGGTGTTGTGTTGTTGGTAAACTTTGGTAACGATACACCGGGACGTTTGCACTTAGAGAAGAATGTAGCGAAGGTTGACTGGAAACTCCGTGTGATGTCCGCTGAATAGGTGGCCTAGCTTGACTGTGATGAGATGAAAGATACTCCGAACTTCTATTGTTGTGAGGCTTCAAGCCAAACTGAGAAGAAGATGGCACCGATTTATGAGCTCCTCCGACACCATTATTACTTTGAGTATGCTTTGGAGCAGGAAGTTGACTGAGACATCCTATTCTTCTACCTTTGCCATCGGCATCAAGTGCATCACTTGCCACAGCCAACATAGCTGGTTGTGAGACGTAATTGCCGTTCCGTGCATCACTGCTTTCACTCTTCATGTTTTTGTTTGATTCAACTCTAGTCCGTAGATTGTAGCTTGCGACAATATTTTGATTTGCAGCCTGGATATTCTTCCCTTGTGGTCTGGACTGCATTGTTGGCTGAGGTGCCATGTTTGGATGGGCGATTGGACTCTTCTTGTTCACCGGAGTCCCATTCAGTGGACCTAGAAGACGCGAAGCTTTCAATGTTGTCGTAGACCCACTTGACTTAGTGGACACTGATGACTGACTGAATCCACTGCTCATAGAGCTGGTGCTAGATGAGTTGGCAGTACCCACCACTGATGGTTTGAGACGACCAACTGAGGTGTTCGACAGTATTCTCTTTGGTACAAGAAGACCACTTTTTGGGGCTTCAGTGGGACGAACAGGGTTAGGTTCACTGGTGTTGACACCTTCTCGGTAACTTTTAACGGGAGCAATTTTACTGGCACCAAACCGAGGAAGCATAGAACGTTTCTTGGCCACGTCCGAAGCAGTTGGCAAAGCAGAGGAGCAAGGATTACCGGTAGACATATTGGCTTGACCGGCAAAATTTTGAGAAACACCTTCCGCACAGTTAATTATCGCAGAACCGGACTTAGCTTTCCGTTGTTGCTCGTCTTCAACTTGCCGGCGGTGGTGATGGTTGGTTTCAACGTAGTGGCCGTTACTGAGCAACTTGTTCTTGTTTTCCTCACGATTACTACTTTTTTGACTTGGCGAGAATGAGTTATTTCTCTTTCTTCTACGTCTTCCCTTAATACTGCTTAAATTTGGCTTTTTACTATTTGGCCGTGAACTTGGTAATGAAGTTCCCTTAGACGGATGACTCGAATAGCACGACCCCATTAAGGCCGCTGTAATTGTTGATGGCTGAAAACACACTTGAAGCCGTCCACTGGACAAAGAGACGAGAATCTGCAGAAAGGGAAATATCAATACGAAAATTAGACACGTTTTCTCTGGATAGTTGATTTTTTAGACTGGACAAAGTTTAAAATTTGAAAGGAGAGACACAATTAGCAGTCGGGTCACAAAGTAAACATGTTTTCCTTACACAGATAACTGATCACTCTAATTAGTAGGTTTCAAACTACATTATCATTAGCAACTCATATCTACCGGGAATCAATGAGGCTTAGGGCGCTCGGGAAGTCTCGAGTCAAAGAGAGGTGTATGCATATTTCTCCTCTCCCTCTATCTTTCGCTCGGAGTCTAAGTATAGCATATAAAATATAGTACAGGTTTGTACTAAATGACGGACGTTGACTCGGCAACAAAGTAAGAATGAGAAGCATATTCACGGCAAACCTGAAACTGCCCTGAGAATCCTTCAAGCGTTCATCAACAATGATTCCTTTCCAACTCTCTCTCCCCCTCTCGCTGCCGTCTACCATTGCCTCTCTTCTTAGCATTAGTTGTCTACTCTTCGTTTCTTTCTCTTTTCGCTTCTCTACGCTTTTGTGATCACGAAAAATATATACAGTAGCCACTGGTAAAGTCCACGTTGACTCCATTTTCTTTCTTGTTTTCCCATTCACCAGATGTGTCAGCGGGAAAAAGGTTTTTTACTCGAAGGGAAGGGAGAGAGAGAGAGAGAGAGATTGGAGGACATTGTTTGAGAGAAGGAGTGCTAGGGAACCCATTTAAAGCGAGGCATTCTTCAACTTGGCCATGTCCAATTTAATTCTTCCTCCCGTGGCCTCCACTGTGCCTTCTCTGCCTCAACAAAACCGCCTCTCTTCTCGTGGACGGTACACACACACATGCCTTCTTCTTTCATTGTCATCCCAATCATCAGAAAGGGAAAAAATGTTGACCATTACATCACAAAAAAAGGAACACTCACACAAAATGACGGCCATTGTGAAACAACCACACCAACTCTTCTCTCTCCGGAACAATAGTACGACTCAGGCCTCTGATGATAAGCAGTTGCAGACCGCGATGCAAACTTCACACCAAGGAGCACAGTGACTGAGAGGAAGCTTGTCAAGGCTGGTGATTTACAGATTGTTCCTCCGGGTCAAGCTCACTATGTGGCCAATGATGCTCCAAGAGAGTGGATGTATAATATACGTCTATAGAATGTAATAAATTCGTGTATTACATGAAGGCTGGCCAAGCAGGTGTTTCTTGTTCCCTTCCTCCTGTTCTGTTGTCATAACAGCCAGAGGACGTATCTATGGGCGGAGCTTGAGCGTCTCCGGCTTTCGCTCTCACTCCCGCTTCTCCGGCAGCCTTTCCAGTGCTACCTCTCCCAGACCGGAAGTAAATGTATCGCAAATAGAATAGACTTAATGGCATTTTAATAAGTAAGAGGGGAAAGAGAATGGCATCGTATAAAAAATTGTTTCCTTCAAGCATCATGGTTGGCAAATGCCGTCATTTTGTGAATTTTCTTGCTGAAGTTTGAAAGATGGCAACCCTTTTTTAGGCATATAAATTTCACCAATGGTAATAATTAATAATTAGATGTCTGATAACGCGGGAATATAACTATTTGAAATTGAGATAAAATCTATGTGATCCAGAGAAGGGTCAATAGGCATGATGGTCTCTGAAACTAAAAGTATCTGGTCAGGAGGTGCTTAAAAACATAGGTACAAAAAAGGGAATTTTACGTAAAACAAAGTTGCCTGATAAAAAAGGGTTGCTCGCTCCATCATACTATGATCATTTGTCGTTAGTTCATTAACTTGTCATTTTCCTCAAATCAAGGAACAAATATAAGTCGATAAATTGTCATGCTGTTAGAACAGTTGTCTTGCGTTGTCCGAAATGTCAAAGTCGGACTCGTCAATTGAGAACTATCCGAGCGCTAGGGATCAAAACTTCAGCTTTTTCGGAACTTCCCATGAGAAGTTGTTGCGGCCGAAATGTCCATAGGACGAAGTTTCACTATAGATGGGCTTTCTCAGGCCAAGTTCCCTGCGAAGAGATAATATTTTAGTTACGTCGAAATCGGGGTTGTTAGAAGAACTCACCTAATGATAACACCAGGTCGAAGGTCGAAATTATCATTGACAATTTTCAACAGCTCTTGGGGAGTTTTCTCTGACGTTCCAAAAGTGAACACAGATATTGAGAGTGGTTCAGCGATTCCAATGGCATATGACAGCTGGAGACAAGAGGGAGAGATTAGACATTGCATAATGAGTCAGCTAATTTCAAAAGCCAAAGTGCGTTACGAAGTATACCTGAACTAGACAACGCTGGCACAGATCTGCCTTAACAAGTGACTTAGCGACCCAGCGAGCAGCATAAGCTGCCGAACGGTCAACCTTGGTTGGGTCTTTACCAGAAAAGGCACCGCCGCCATGAGCACCCCAGCCACCGTAAGTATCAACAATGATTTTGCGACCAGTGAGACCAGTATCACACTAGAAGCACAAAGTTTTAGACGAACACGAAATTCTTAGAAAGATGAGATTACTCACCAATGGGCCACCATTTATGAAACTGCCACACGGATTAATGTGATAGATAGTGTCTTCATCAAGATACTCGGCTGGCACCACTGCCTTCACCACTTTTTCGCGAACCAAAATTCGCAAATCATCTAGACGCATTTCAGCGGTATGTTGGGTCGAGATAACAACAGTATGGACACGCTTCGGAACTGCAGTACCATCAATAAACTCATATTCAACAGTAACTTGAGATTTGGCGTCCGGCAGAGCCCAGGCAAAGGTGCCGTTGCGTCGCAACTCAGCTAGTTTCTGCATAAGCTTGTGAGCCAGGTCAATGGTCAACGGCATCGCCTCTTCCGTTTCATTTGTTGCATAACCAAACATGATCCCTTGGTCACCAGCGCCAAGGGCATCTTCATCACGGTCAACGTGGACACCGGCAGCAATTTCTGGCGCTTGCTGCTCGATCGCAATAAGCACGTTACATGTTCGGTAATCAAAGCCTGCTTTCAAACGTATACAATAAATAGCTGACACGCCACAAAATTAGCCCTTGCCTTTTCTGCTATCATCATAGCCGATTTTCTTAACGGCGTCTCGCACAATTTGCTGATAGTCGACATGAGCTTTCGAAGTGATTTCTCCCAGAATCATGACCATCCCAGTCTTGGTCACTGTTTCACATGCAACTTTGGCATTCGGGTCACCAGCAAGATGAGCGTCCAGAACGGCATCGCTAATTTGATCGCACATTTTGTCTGCATGAGAAATTTAATCGGATGTTATCATTTTCAGATCGCTTGAAGTTTATTATTCCTGTCGTCATTTTCCAACGGCATAGTTATTTTCTAGTTTCCTTTTTCAACTTCTATGCAAGCAATTAACATTCACACGAGAAAGCATTTGTTCTCGTGTAGACTAATTGCCCGCTCATCTTTCAAGGACAACCAGTATAACTTCTACTAGCTGCAAAGGGGTCATTATAATTGCCAAATCGCACTAATCTTACCGGGATGGCCTTCGCCGACAGATTCTGATGTAAACAGAAAGGACCCTTCGTCCGCACACAGGGTATGCATCTTGCCAAAGCCGTTCGTCAACTTGCTTTCGTCCATGTTTGCAAATAATAATTAAGTTAAGGGTAAGTTCTAAAAACGCACGTGGTGTACCTGTAAATATATAAGCGAGAAAACCAGTTTCCGGGGTGAGAGAAGCACGCTTAACAGTTACAGCAACGCAATGCGAGGCAATGTGACAAAAAAGAACTAGATATACTTACCAATTGATCCCTCCTAGAGTGCTTCACTCTAATTAGCCGTGATTGGCTGCAAACTGCGATAAAAAGTGATTAAATTGCGGTAGTCGCCGACTATCTTGTACCGAAGATGGCGAGAAAAGGCATGAGTGAAGAGAGACTTTCACTTCGAACGCTTGTTTCCATTGGTTTCTCTCTGAAGAGACCGCCCCTTAGTTGTGACGCATTACGCAATAGTGAGACGGCCCCCAGCATGCCGTTGAAATTGTTTTGAGCGTTGATTGTTTCCTTTGCGTCCGTAATCATTTGTTTTTTGATTGATTCCCATTGCCAAATATAGAGCAAAGATCATTCAACTACGTCGCAAACTTGAACCCCACAGAATTTGTTACGTAAATTGTACTTTAAAGTGCCACAATGGCTGCGTATCAGACCTCTCCTCAAGTAGCCGGCAACCAAGTTCCACCGTCGTCATCGGCGCGAATAGAACAAGCTTGTGACGCCGGCATGACCTTTGCTAAACTGTTCTACGAGAAACTGGACAAGGGACGGACCTCTATGGTTGGCTTATTTCATGAAAACGCTACTCTGGTTTGGAATGGAAACAACGTCCATGGAAAGGCAAACGTCATTGCATTTCTAGAAAAATTGCCTGTTACAGAGACAACATTATCAAGCATTGACGCTCAGCCAATTTTAGACATTCCGTGTTTAGGAGGACAAGCTACAATAACTGTGATTGTTGGTGGAAGACAAAAATTGGGCTCAGGAAGAGAACGCTTTTTCACGGAAAGTTTCATGTTGACCGCCGAACAGTCCTCAGGCGGCGTTTGGAAAGTTGTGTCCGATAATTATCGAAATTTCGAATGAAAGATCTTTATTATATAAATTAGACACTCGTTTTCATGCCCTCCAGTTCGGAAATAGCCTTTTGTATATTGAAAAATAAACAATCATCTTCCTCAAGAGTATCCTGGAAAATTTGCAATTGTCTTTGACTCATGTGTTTGTATCTGTCATAACGGTATTTTTGAATGGCAGCTGTCGAAGAGATGAATGAGGAGGAAGTTGCAGCCAATTTGGATAAGCAAATTTGCTGAAGTTGATTCAAAAGCGAAGACGCATCTTCCTGTAGTGGAGGAAAAGCTTGACACAGCCTTATTAGAGCAGGTAACACAGGTATGAAAAATTGGCTTCTTTTGTTTCCAGAAAGAATTGACAGCAATGTGCTCGAGACGTTGAAGCAAAGCTTCGCAACGCTCAGGAACTTGGGTGTCGCGTACTGAATACACAGGTGTGAGCAGAGATCAATGGCAAACACCTAGAAGAAACATATGTTAGAACAAGAGTACAAAAAAGTTCTAGCGCATACCTGTTTCGATAAGTCAGGCTGACTCAATAATTCTGGGATGAATTCCAAGCAAATGTGCATAGACGGTACACTTTCAACGGTTAATTTCAAAAGGCGATGATTATATGTTTGAAAGTGAACCAGCTTAGCCAGTGTTTGGTCAAGAATAAACATTTGATGTAAGTTTGTACAAATTATTTGCTGAACTTCTTCAAGTGATGATCTAATCTCGTCATGCTCCTCGTCAATGACAGGCAAACAAGTTTCAAGTAATATTTGTATAGCGGCCCCATCTTGGGCCTTGATAAGGGCATTGCGCAACTCTTCACGATTCTTTTCTTCCTCGTGGTTTTTACTGGGCTTCTCGAGTAGATGGTGAGTAAGGTGAGTCTTCGAAGCGGCCAAGAAGGCACTCAACATGTGCAGAACAATTTTCATGACAACGGGGTTTCGGAAAACACGCTCGTCACACCGAAGGACATGATGAGGATCTGCGACGATATCATCCCAGGTCATGGGTCGGCTCTTCCCCACTCGATACTTTTGAACTTTTAGAACATTGATGGTCATGACCCACAAGCTGTCCGGAAAGATGCTATTTAGTCGCCACCAGATTCTCTCTATGCGATCGAGAACAGCTCGTGAAGTCGAAAGGCTCAATACATCAGGGAGTAGTTCTACGATGTCGGTGACCATTGACCAAAGTTTCGTTTGCGGTAACTTGAGAACAAGATTTAATGCTCTGGCTCTTCTCATGTCATCGGGAAACAAAAATGCGGAGCTCAGGTTTCGCTTCACCACGCTAACATCCAGTTTAGATGAAGTTAACCAATCATCGCTAGTGTGACTGTCGAGCCAGTCTTGAACGAGACATAAGTGAGGATAATGTGTCGACAAGAGCTTGAGTAGAATAGGGAAAACGGTACCATATTTATGTATATCCTTTCGAGCTTGCTGTACCAGATAGAATATCGGTATTTGAAACATGAACTCCGCGTTGTATCGCAAGATTTTTGTTTGAAGATTTTGCTTGGTGTGCGTTAAGCGTACATCTTTGTACATCAATAGGTACAGCAAAGCCAGAATTTGAGAAGTGAGATGACAAGCCGGCCCTGCATCAGCATCCATATTTTCATCTTCGTCCATATATAACCTGTATTTGAAAATCTTGATAAGATCTGCTTCAGCGATTGGTTCATTTCGATTGACATTTTGAAGATGAGATTTCGTTTCTGGCACAATAATGGAATGGACGTAGGTTTCAATCAAAGAGGGCAATACCGGGTGAATGGGAGCCACTGAGTTGCGCAATTGATTTAGGATCCAATCATGAATCGGCACTTTGTACTTCCCAAAAGCTCTTGATCTTAACAACTGATAAACACAGTGCACCGGAAGGAAGCCGGCGACTTCGCTACTCAGTCTTGGTGTCACCGGCACTTTTATGGCATGATGGGCTATCATTTCTTCGGGAAATATATCTTGCGTAAATACAGTTTTCATTTTGGCCAAAATATTTTGTCTCGTTTGAACCTTCACTTGCAGTGTTCCGCTAATCAAGTCCGATATGGCGTTGATTTGGTTACTGTGGAAATGGATGGCTATAAGAAGTAATAGCTCACCAAGGGATGACTTGGCTTTAACCAGAGGACCGAAGTACTTCTCTTCTTTGACCAGTGTCTGAATCCAGTTTACAGCTCTGCGCTCAGCTTCAAGTGTCGATATCAAAGAAGAACATGACAAGATTATGCAGAGTGAGATCGAAGCAAGTTTGATGCCCGCAGCAGTAGCTGGCGGAAACATGGTGACAATTTTCAGAATTAGACTATTCTCTTCATCCGAAAACTTCATGGAAGCGACACCACGTAGAGCACAGTATAGACGGAGTAACGAGCAGACTTTCACCAGTGTGTAGTCAGATACGCTTGGCGAACTAATTGTATCCTTGTCGATCAGATCCATTAGCCGGTTCTGCAACTCAGTTTTCAAATTGGTCAACGTCGCTGGCTGTCCTTGTTCAATTTTCTTTTGCCCAATTCGAATGTATTGTGTGAACCAGGTTCTGGTTTTATCTTCGCTTCCCAAAACTAAGCCAGTTACAAAAGGAACTATGTCACTGCCTTCACCATTAGCGTTCTTCAGATGATCCAGTGTCACCATGACCACCAAGCCTGGCATTTTACAACTGTCAACTGCTATTGTTCTAATCATTAGCGCACTTTGTGGATTCATTTGACACAGAACTCGCAAAGCGTTCATTCTATTTCTACCGACAAAATTCTCTTCATCTTGTTTGTCCCCGTTATAAATCAATGAGCTGCACACTTCTTGAAATGATTCCGGTGAGTTGGCGACAAGCCGTGTTATAAGGTGGCAGCCGTTTTTCACATAGAGGAAAGTTTCAGCTAGTTCGGTCAGAATTAGACTGTTAGGTAATTCAGCAATCGCAATGCAAAATACATCGGCGAGTTCGTCAAGGTAAACTTCGTTGTCAAACAGCTCGGAAGGCTTGATGCCATTGAGTAGTTGAGATGAACTCTGCAAGTCTGTTTGCCTACAAGCTGATTGAATGGCGAAGAACTCGCTCAGAACCAGTCGAAGCTTTCGAATACCATCGCTTCTTTCAAACTCTAGAGCTAAGCCATCAGTCAACGATGATATTAAGACACTGTCGCCCGGCATGACACCCATTTTCTGTCGCAACAAGACTTCCTTCTTGACGTCAATGTCCAGTGCGTGAAAGTCAACAGATAACAAGCTAACAATTGAGTTAGCGGTCTCATTGGAGGACAGTTTTTTCAGTATCTTCTTCTTCCTCTGAACCCAATCTTGACTGGAGTCGGGTGACATACACAACGCCATGCGAACAAGACTCGGCATCAAAGGCCTTATTTCACTGGCCGCCATTGATTCCATAGCATCGGCATCCAAGTCCCTCATTGCAGCGAATGCCCGAGGGCTGACACTCAGATGGCCAGCCATTATTCTACCCTGACTTGTAAATTGTCGCAATCAACTGTTTACTTCGGGCGAAGAAAAGTAAGCAGCTGCAACTGAAAACACAGCTTCCCAAGAGGGATCGTTTCCGCAGTGCGATAGACTGAAGGGTTCCATTCGTAGAATACTTTTTCATTTAGTTTAATGCGATTGATTAAGAACTAGCGAATGATTCTAATCTTCTCTCAGCATAAGAGAACTGTTCACGTAAAGGTGATAAATGATATCTTGTTAGTTTGTTTATTTTGTACTGAATTAACATGATTGGCAAAAGTCTGACTCTGATCGTTAACTCATCAGATCTGGACATAGATTAATACATTGTAAATAGTGACATATGTAGACGATCGCGTTTGATCAGCTCTTTAATTTACATAGGCTCAGAAACAATTCTTAAATCAACAGAGACTTTGGCTGATGGAGCTGCCTTCACTGGAAGAAAATTGCCGTAGCAGTCAATTCAAAGCAAAAAGCCGACTGAATTCGAGAAAGAAAAATAATCACCAAGATGGCGGCGAGTCAGAAAGAGAAAGAGAGAAAAGAGCAAGAGGGAGAGAGGGAGAGAGAAGCGTAAGCGAACAACTTTCTCTTGTCACCCTTTGATCGGAAAGCGATCGCTTAGCGAACGCTTGTCAAGTGGCGATGAGAGCGATAGCAAAATGGCAGAGGGAGAGAGCAAAGAGGGGAGAGAAGCGAATGCGAGGGAGCAAAGGGAGAGGGAGGGATGAACGGTTCATAGGAACTTCTACGATATGTTGCCATTGTCTCTGACTTTTTGGCGCACTTGTTGCTCGCTTTATGGCGGCTAAAGAAGTTTACTGAAAACCGTTAGCTTTCTCCCTTTGACGTCATTTTTTTGAATTATACTTTCTCTCTTTTCTCGGAAGTGATGCCCGAGATTTGTATTTTCCTAATTTAACTCTTTTTTATCAAGAGTTAAACTCCATCTTCTCTTTGTCTGTTTGAGTGCGAGAAACTAGAAATGGAATTAAGTAACCAGAAGCAAGAAGCTCTGCTAGAACTGATGGCCAGTTCCGGATATGACATTGTTCAAGAGAATGGCCAGCGGAAGTACGGGCCGCCGCCAGGATGGGGAGGAAGGAAGCCTCCGGGCAAAGGGTCGGAAATATTCATTGGAAAGATTCCGAGAGACTGTTACGAAGATGAACTTGTTCCCGTTTTCGCCCGAATCGGACCAATTTATGACTTGCGCCTGATGATGGACTTCAGCGGCAGTAATCGTGGCTACGCATTCCTCAGCTACTGTGAAGCCGAACACGCCAGGATTGCTGTCCAGGAGCTGGACAATTATCAAATTCGCCCTGGAAAGCATATAGGAGTTGTCAAATCGAAGGACAATTGTCGATTATTTGTTGGTAGAATACCGCGAGAGAAGAGCCGAGAGGAGATCATTGCGGCAATGAGCGAAATCACTGATGACGTAGTGGACGCCATTGTTCACCCGCTTTACAAAGACAAGAGCAAGAACCGAGGCTACGCTTTCGTCGAATATGCTAATCATCGGGCCGCTGCCATGGCCAGGAGGAAGCTGCTGCCAGGAAAGTATCCCATCTTTGAGTGCGAGATTCAAGTTGATTGGGCCGATCCTGAAATTGAAGTTGACGAGCAGGTGATGCAAAATGTAATTCGATCATATATTTTATGCCCTACTGTATGTCATCTGAGATTAATACCAACCTTTATGCAGGTCACGGTGCTTTATGTCCGTAATCTGATTCAACCTGTCTCGGAATTCGAGCTGATGAATACATTTGAATTTGGAAATCGTGGAACAGTTACGAAAGTGAAGCAAATCAAAGACTTCGCATTCATTCACTATGTCAGTCGGAATTGGGCTGAACAAGCATTAGAACAAGCTCAGAGTAAGAACTACTGACTTGGCTCGCAGTGTGATGAAATGTTCTCTTCTTAGATGACACCGGATTTGGACAATCACTTGCCGCTACGCCGGAAGGCCTGAGCGTCACATGGGCCAAGCCGCCGAACAAGGACAGGCCTCGGCGCAACAAGTTCTACAATCAGCGTGAAAATGACCACCAAAGCTTCATGTCGCCTACACCGCACCCGAATCTTGCCTATGGCCATCAAAATTACCGGCCGCCTTATCAGCAAATGCGCATGCCTCAGGCAGGTGATCCATACAAGGCGTACTCACCGCGTTACGATCGTCCCAGCAATCAGGAACAATATCAAGTATATTCGCCATATGCATACCAAGCCCATCAAGCACAGCAATCACCCAGGAAACCTAGCGGAGGCGACATCTACAACCCGTACTGCGGCCAGAACTTTACGCCGCTGCAAAATCAACTGGATTACATGTTCACCACACCGCCGCCCAGAATGCCGGTGAGCATGGGCAACCGGACAAACTTCTATGGCCAACAGCAATACTGGCAAGGAGCCCTGTAAGCGAAGCAAAGTTCTGCATCATCAACTCGATTATAACCGATAAGCGACTTGATCTTCATATTACAGTTGACAATTTTTAGATACGCTCACGCTATTACTCACTTTTGCATTTTCATGCTTCTTTCATTGCATTTTCGCCCACTTATGTGTATGATTTCTTGAGTTCTTATTTAACCCATACTTATTTTTTATATCTGTGAAGATGACATATATGAAAACTCATTCAATATTACAATTAGAAAAACTTTGATCTCTTTCAGCGGCTACGCTTGACTAGATGAGGATTAAATAAACCGTTATAACTTCGTTTTCGTTCGTCTTCAACCACAGCAGTTTGTTCGACAGATCTGTCCTTAGTTTGCAGCAGCAATTTAACTCTTTCACGCTCTCTTTTTTCCCTGAGAACCCGCTGAGATCGCAATTTATCCAAACCTTCATTGCTTGCTTTCAAAGTAGAATCAGCTAAATCACTTGAGCTCCTTTCAATCTCATCTTTTTTGGAACTTGACTTTTTGTGCTTCTTCGACTTGTGACGTCTACTGTGCTTAGACAATTTTTCTGCTTTCTCTTTCTTTCCCACCAATTTCGAACCATCACATGACGAAGCATTGTTAACGGAAAGTCTCTGATTGGCTGACTCACTCTTTTTCATTTGATCTAAATACACCTGCATCTTGTTGAGCGGATCGTAAGAGTGCTTCGCTCTGGCATCCTTGACTTCCTTTTCGTCGGCGGCAACGTCAGCAATTTTCCTTTCCTTCCCACTGAGCTTCATCCGGTCATCGTGAGACTCTAAATACCACGGCTTGTCGGCACTGCCGTCACTTAAGAACTGAAGTAGGCCAATCTGTTTCTCCCATTTGTCCTGTTCGTCCTTTTTCTCTCGGGCCCGCTCGTCATTCTTGCGTCGGTCACCCTTGCCTTCCTTGACGTCGGCAAAGATGTCCGTCACTTCTTTTCCATCAGCAACCAGTGATGAGGATGATTGGCTGTCAGCGTTGCCTAATTGCCGAGCTCGTTTTCTCATGAAATCAGTCCGAGCCTCTTGTTCTGCCAGATTGATTTTCGCTTCCAGTTGTCTTTCCTCTTCAGCTGCCTTAGCTTCATCCTTGCGCACCTTTTCAATGTTCTTATACGTCCGGACATGCCAGCTCTTTTTGGGAAGAATGTTCATTCTGCAAGAATGATGAAATGAGTGATGTCTTCTTGAACTTTTTAGACTGAAACTGAGCAATAACAAAACCTGACGCACAGCTGTCAGCCTCGAATGTGCGAAATAAGCGATAGAGGGCGCTGTTGTCGGCTGAAAATAAAAGTTGCTCGAACAGGAAAGTGTAGCTCAATGTAATTTTCTCAATTTGTAATGAGCAAAGGACGATGTGCACTTTCTTTTAATACAATGTCTCACAATCAGCTTTCAGAGAGGCCAGAATTTTAATTTGATTGACTTCCACCACAATTTAAGCGGCAAAGTGCCGTCACGTCGATTCAATGGACCGGCGAACACATTGAAGTCGCAATGCCGTAACCTATTCAGATATGTTTCTATAGAGATTAATGGCAAGAATATAGGCATAAAGGGCTTAATTTGTTTTCTATTGTCATCGACTATCCCATTGGCCGTCTCGACGTGCTGATGGACCAAGGAGGCCACGGCGAAGATGACGTCCTTCACTTGCTTCCTGTCACCGAGACCGCGCAAAAAGTCCTCATGAGTGGCGCCATGTTCCACAAGTAGCTCAGTAGGTATGTAACACCTATTGCCGTGACGGGCATTATGAGCAATGCCTCGCAATATGTTGGCCAGAGCTTGGGCACTGCCAACGTGACTAGCAAGGTGATCTAATTTTAACTGAATCGAATGGTCTCCTTCCGACCGTGTATCCGTGCTTTGTTTTGTAATATTGTTTAAAGCAACTTCAATGAGGAACAGGTAAACGGGACACACAGTCGAGCTGGCATATTCTTCCAACTGGTTAACTGTGGTGAACGGAAAGCTGCTTCGGCTATTAGGACTATTACGGGCATCTATCAGTCTTTTCAGGTTTCGCTTTGACAGCTTCTTTCCAGTGACTCCAGTTACCTGGGAACAGATACAGACATCAATAGAGTTATAAAAACAAAGCAAATGAACGAATTTAGGGAATGTGCATGATGTGAGAGCTGAGCAGTGTGATTATAGCAGTAATGGCTCATGCGTAACTTTTGAGCTTGCTTTGAAAAAGCAAACATATCAAAGCTGAGGAAGGTCAACGAGTTGTTGGTTTAAAGTGTGACTTCACTTGTTCTTAATTTAACCATTGTCTCTTCAAAACGTAAGAAGCACTCAGATGAGGAGCAACCTTTTCTTCTTATATTCGCTCGTCATCTCACCTTGTACAGCTCTTTGGCCACAGGTTGATTGACGTAATGACTTTCAGAGGACCTTTTTCCGAACACATCATCAAGGATTTCTGACCAGAACAAGTATCTCATTTGACTAATTTGCTGATTCTTGGTCAAATCAGGTATCTGGGAAAGTTCCACATTTAGGGCACGGACAGCAAAGGCGGCCCGCTTCACTTGTTCATTCGGTATGAGTAAGATGGCCAAGAAATTCTCATAGTCGTACTTCCTGATAATGTGAGAGAAGAAGCACAGCTTAAGTTCAACATGAAGGACACAACAATGGAAAAGAAAGTGTCGGCGTCCCCTTTCTCCTCGCTTTCTCTCCTCCTCTCTCCCTCTTCCCCGTCTTTTCACACTTTGCCCAGCATGAGCAAACTTAATGGGAAACTTACCTGACTTGATCAATGCAGTACCGGTAACTGTGGCTCCATGCAACCGAATGCCCAAATGAAATTGGCTTTAATCGGAGAAGCGATTTAAGGTGAAAGGCAGCTGACATACTTTCGCACCAACAACAACAAACTTTGGCCCAAAGACCATATGATTGCTCGGGGACCGTTTCCGAAGTGCGATTCCGCCATTAACATATTTTCCCCTTCCTCTCGTCCTTTCGCTCTCCCTCTCTCGCTTCCGGCGAGCCCTTGATATTCCGAGTACCTTTCCCCACTTAGTATTCGATGCTCGTCATCAGCTCTGTCCTCTGGGAATACCAGCATTAGCATGACAATGCCAAAGTCAAGTTCCGAGCCGGCATATCTTTTATGATTAACCAAACATATGGCATATGTATGAACGTAGGGGACGAATATGCAGGCAACAAAGAGCTTCCGGTCTGTCTTGCAAATGCCATTGTCGCCATGACAGATTTTTATGGACACATTTATCTCCCTATTATATATGCCCCTAGCTTTCTCGGGCGAGAGCGAGAGCGGGAGAGAGTACTCATATAGCACGCTTTTTCAGAGAATAATGAAATCGCGAGAGAGCCAAATTTTACTGACCATGAGCGTGAAACGGGTTTACGTCTAGCGAGAGAGCGAGAGGGAGTGAGAGGGAGAGGGGGAGAGAGCTGAAAGAGTACACAATATAATACGGAATACCGCTATAACGTATAGAAAAGTTGCCAGTAGAGCAATTGTTAGTAGTGCACTAACCGTTGCGAGAGAAACAACGAAAAAGAGCGAGAGACAGCCTCAGTCATACTCGGTGTCTCTCTTTCACCGTCTCTATCTCCCTCTTTCCCTCTTCCTTCTCGCTCACTCCCTCGCCTCCGTCACTTCGTCTCAGCTGATTGTGCGACGCTTACGTAAAGTGTATACTTCTCCTCTCGGTCATATTTATTCACAGTCGCGTCCTCAGCAGCTGACAGTATTAAGTTGCCATTTTGTGTCGAGCAGCTCTGTAAACTTGACGACAATAATTCTCCTCTACCTGTACTGAGAGGAGAGGAGAGAGGAGAGAGAAGCCCTGAAAGTCGTTGGCCGGTGAACCGTTTACTAGTTTAACATTTACCTGGTGCGTGTGTTTCGCTCATCGTCCTTCTCTCTCCCTCTCTGCTCTCGCTCTCCCTCTCTCTCTCAGTTTACCTTCATCCTAGCCGAGCATATGCGCTTCTCCTTTCCCCTCTTTCGAGAGCCTCTCCTAGAGACGATTGCGTGTCTTAACATGCTTCGGAAACTATGTATGTGTACTTGACTGATCGAGGAAGAGAACAAGAAAGAAGAGAAGAACAATTGTATTAGAAGCCCTTCGTTCCTCTTCACTCTTGACTTTGTGTTTCTCCCTTTCCGCCGATCTCTCTGGCCCTCCCTCTCCCGCTCTCCCTCCCTGTCTCTCTCTTCCTCTTTCGCTCGTACCCTGTGAACACTTCACGTATCGACATTCAAGTGTACACTACCTTTATTCGACATTGTACTTGTACATGTTCGCTCTCTCCCTCTCTCGCTCTCTTCCTCTCGCTCTCTCTCTCTCCCTCTCTCGCCCACATCGTGAAAGGCGGTAGTTGTGTGCTTCCTTGAGGACGTAAAAGTTCGAACTTTGCCGTCGAGCGTTTTCTCTTTTGAGCTCATTAGCGACGACGACGACGACAACAACAAGAACACACTGCATAGGCTTCCACGTTCTAGAACAGTTCAAAGCCCAAAAAAGAAGACCAGGTTGCCTTCCAGAACCTTCCAGCTGACTGGAGTCTACTTCTCAAGGAATATCAAAATCCAGTGCAATCATATTTCACAAAACTCATTCCCTTCAGCTACGTTCGAGTTGACATATTACACTCACTTGATATTCAAGTGCGTGGTCACGATTCGAAGCAACCTACGCCACGACCTTCTATTGTGACTTGACCCCTTCTTAACACCCTTGTCTCTACTCAAGTGTGTGTGCGTGTCTGTGCGTGAAGAGCGGCTTTCCTCTCAAAGACAATAACATCCAGTAATATTGCTCGCATATATAAAACTGCTCAAGTTAAAATATCATAACAATATATATGTGTGTGACTCGGTTTTTTCAACCTTGTAAAACTTTGAAAACCTGATGAGATGACCTTAACAATTCATCCGTGAAGTTGAAGCAGCTCTCTGCCATCTCTCTCCCTCCCTCTCTCGCTTCGCTCTTCTCTTTCCTCCTTCGTTCACTTGTATGTATAATGCATACAAACTATTAGTATATGACATACACATGATCAGCTTTGCGTAACCAAGATGCCGAAGAGAATGGTAATAGAATCACCGTCTCCTATTCGCCTCGGGGCGGTGATGCTTCTACTTAGTTGCAGTAACTTGAATGTCGTCAATGCCATTGTGCAATCGGCCACAATTAACGCAATCAACGAACCAAACTCAAATGTGGACATTTGCACATGGAAGAGCGACGTTGTCAACAACAAAAATGTCGCCGGGCTGACCTATAAATATGTGACTTCCGGTGAAACGGGATACATCGTCAGTCCGGGCAATGTCACCAATCGATACTCGGAAGTAACCTGTTCAATGGACTTGATATCATGTTCAAAATGCCATATCGTCCTGACATTCGAGCTCATCGATTTTGCTGAACCTTTCGAGCCACTCGAAGAGGAGGACAGTGTCAACAGTACACTCTTGACAACGCCGACCTCACACCAACTTGGACATTGTGGCACTCATAGCTCTTCGGTGATAGTGCTTCAAGAGCCTCCTTACAATGACCTAGGACTCAAGCGGTTCTGTCAAAATGGCGACGCCAACTTCCAGTTTGTATCCAGTTCAAAGTGGGTCTCGTTGACTTTTTCGACACTGAATGTGTCAGCTTCGCAGTTTCGATTACACTACAGAGTAGAAGGTATGTTGTACATGTTTCTCTTTTCCCTTGAATTACCATCGTGTTTTGTCCTGTCATTCAAAGACACAATTCCTCTTTGTGGTAACAATTAATCACGTCCCACAAACTTTCGTTCTCATTTTTGTAAACACTTGTCTCTTCCATCGCAGAGAATATCGAATTTCATTCCAACCCAATTAGCGGTTCATTCGCCTCACCGCACTTTCCGTCAATCTATCCGAGTGACTATTCAATTGATTACATCATCCGAGCTCCGAGAGTTGATCAACGGGTCCGCCTCATATTCAGCGACTTCCAATTGTCGTCTCCTTGGTCCGTCTTTGACATTGTGGACACCAATGGGTCCCTCATTGGCAGTTACCGTAATTCCATCTTCCGGCCACCCATGCTGGTGTCCAGCGGAGATACCATGAAGGTTACCTTTCGAGCCGGTGACCATGTACTGGACCAGCTGACCCGCATATTGGCGGCCGTGGACGTTGGCTTCTACAAGGCCAACTATGAGTTTGTTGACAGCTCTGACTTGATTGCTAAGCCAGCGCCAACCATGTGCGGCGACTACATTGACCTGTCCAACAATGGCGGCGGCGGAGCTATTCGCATTCATTCCAATTCGTCACAATTTACCGACAATTCGCACATTGATTGTCTGTGGATAGTGAAACCAAGGCCGAGGCTCAGGTATGATGAAGCCCAGTACTTCTACTATCTGAGTTTACGGGTGGCCAAGTTCTCGTCACCGTCCAATGAGACCAACATTGAACTGCGCGAAGGTGTCCACTCAAAGAGCAAGCTGGTAGAACGTTTAGTGGGCCAGAATGTGGGCACTCAAGAACATATCACCTTTGCCAGGGTTGGCTTCTACATTCGGCTTCGGGGGCCAATTAACGAGCTTTTCATCGTTTACAGCACTTTCAAGTACGGTAAGTTGACCAACCGTGAATTATTACTTTCCTGCTCTCTCTCTCTCCGCCTCTCACCTTCGGTTGAAGGTTACACCTTTATGCGGCGCATCTCTCACAGTATCTCTTTTCTTTCATGATTGCCATCACTAGGCGGTAGTTGTGCCTTCTTCAAGAACTTCCGGTGTCGAAATGGGCGATGTCTTCACCAGAATCTCCGCTGTGACGGCATTGACCATTGCTGGGACATGAGCGACGAACTCAATTGTCCCAATGGTTCAATGCGAGACATTGACTCCTACTTCTTCATCAATTCGACATCACGATCACCAGCTAATTACTTAGTGCTGGCAACCAGCATCGCAGGCCTGGGCATGTTCGTCGTGACTACGGCTTTGATTTTGGTTCGATTACATAAGCAACAGGCCAGGGAGATTTTCCGCACCGGCGGTGACTTCCTGGATGACATCAATTCTTCATCGGATCAGCCAAGTGAAATCAGCGTGGTCAATGATCTGCCGCCATCTTACGAAGATGTCATTAAGTCGTGCCCACCTCCGCCAAAGTATGAGTTGATATTCACCACAATGGCGTCCGGAAATAACGGGGCCTCAACCAGCGGAGTGTCCGGGGAAACTGTTCGAGGCCAGTCCGTTCCTTTGTCAGCTTCGAGTTCAACTGACGGAATGTCATTACCCAAGTCACTTGATCAGTGTAACTGTCATGGCGCCTGCGGCTGTTCTACACTGACTGCAGGGCAGCCGGCGGCTCGACGCAGCGACTTGAACAGTTCCAATACCTCGGGGAGAGGCCAAGATCCTCCCTCATATGCGTCCATCATAAGTCGAAGCATAAATTCAGTCAATTCGAGTTTGGACAATTTCTTTAACCGTCACCGCACTAGACAAGTGAGTGACCTGACACCTAGTCCCTTGCGACACGCAAATGTACAAAGTCGAGGCGACAGTTTCCCAGACAATCTGCGAAGAGTCCAGTCCAACGGGACCCAAGGCAGCTCCGTGTCCATCATAACTGAGCCAAGCAGTGTCATTGTCAAATTGGCTCGCATGATCTCCAGTAAAAGATGGAAATCAACTGACAATGTGATTTAGATAAGCAAAAGCTTAAGCTTGTGATGTGAAGTCATTTCTTGTTTCTCTGTCGTTCCTTATTTCTCTTGTCGTTTCCTGTTTTTTTTTCATTTTTCAACTTCCACATAATCCTCTTAAATGCATCACTTCACATTCCATGATTCATATGATATGACAGAGCCTTTAATTAATTTCCATCATGAAGAATAGTTGTAATTAGCTTACGCATTACGTTGCCTACTTTCGAGCAGTTCAATTAAATTCCCGTTCAATTGTTAAATGGAGCTTGTATGGCAGCCTAATCAGTCACCTAATGCCACCGTATATTTTTCGCTCTATCCCATTGAGACTCTGAAGAATAATGTTCAAACTCACAAAATAAAAGAAATAAAGATAGAAGAACCGATAAGAGACAAATAAAACCGCTTAAACTACACAAAAGGTCTCAACCTTGTAAGTCGGCGCCTTGTGAAGCTTCTTTGGCGGGAAATTTCAATTTGGCGCCAAATTTGTCGTTGCATTGAAAAAAAGGGAAAACACAAACACAATGGCTGCAATTGTTTTGTTTTTGCTGATTGTCTCCAGTCTCTTGATCAGTTGCCTTTCGGAGTACCGCCATTATATCCATAAAGGCTCCGATGTCAATGTAAGTGACCACTCATGTAGCCCTTCCATTCAAGTAATTCCAATTTATTCCCGAATGTTCCCAGACAAATTGCGGCTGTCCGCCGGACGCCGCCGTGTCCACGACCTTTGACACTAGAGCCTACGTGTTTTCTGAGAACAGTTTCTGGTTCTACGATTTATTCGAAGATAGTACTTCCGTATCTTACTCGAAGCTGACCATTGGCAAGGAATTCATTGGGTTGCCTTCCTACTTGGACGCCGCTGTCAACGTGTTCAACGACTTCCTCTTTGTGAAGGAAGATCAATTTTGGGTTTACAATCATTACAAGCGCCTACTCGCTTATGGCAACACTTCGGAAATGTGGACCAATTTTCCCGGTCACGTCGATGCCATGGATGTTGTTCGTGACATTGGCAATTCTACTCGGGAAATTAAAGTTTTCTCCGATGTACAACTGTACCTTTGCAATGTGACGCGCAAAAACTACGTCATCACCTGTGACCTAGATAGGTCTCTCTCGTTCAATCATTTGGAACAACAAGTCGGATTCCCTGTAAGAGCTTCCGTTACTCTCAAGAGTGGCCAGCGAGTCATCTTCGGCACCGATTTCATGTGCATTGCCACTTCCCCTTTCGAACAGGTCAGCCATGATTTCGTTTTCTAATCTAGATAATGCGACTAACCGTGATGACATGTAATTTGCAGTGCATTCTCCTTTGTCACTTCAAAATATTTCCCTGTCCTAACGACACTGGAAGCTCATTAATACAAATAGCACTCATTGGCTTAATGATGGTCGCTTGGATGATGATGGGCCTATTTTTCTGCGAGGCCGTAGTCAACAGCAATAGCATCTACCAGCGCCGCGGCTTCTAAAGGGCACGTGACAGCTGAATATTTTATGATTTAGTAACGATGTGTGTCTCATCTATTATAGGCTGCGCATTGCGGCATGGAGACATCACAAAGCGGTTAAACCGACTGGAGAAAATCAATTTTCATTTCAGTGCAAAGAGAGGGGGAAAAGGAAGCGAACAAAACAGGGACAATTTGTTGCTGGAACACTTGTGACACTTGTCCTTCACACAATGGCAACCTGGTTAAGACAGTTTTGTTCGCCGTTTCAACTGTAAATACAAATTGAAACACGCCAGATAATTGCATTCTTTGTGAAAGTAATTTGTCCAAAAAATTGACAGCTTACAACTTCCTAGAGACGAAAGCTTCATTAATTCGATTATGCGCTCGTAGCAACGGTTGCCAGGGTGACTGTTGAGAAAAAGAAAAACATTGAAAGTTCTGGAGTTATAAACAAAACGTGATTGGATTCGATTTTTGGTCCCTTTTTCACGAGAGAGTCAAAAACATCTTGTGTACGAGAGCGGAAACATGGCGGCAACCAGCGAAGCCATCAAAGGTAATCCCTCTTCAACATGGAAACGTGGAGCTAAATCAAAAAGCAGTTCAAGTCAAACGGAACCAATTAAGGTCAGCGAAGGTGTAATGCAATGTCCAGATATGGTATCTATGTCAACACAGTGCTCATTGGGACGCAAATACGGCAAAGCTGACGAATCAACAATTAACCTCAGTGAATTGGCGCAATTTCTCAAGCGGTCAATGCCATTATGTGAAAAGGAAATCAGAAAAAGTGAAGATCAAGCGAAAGCTTGGCTCAATCTTGAGAGGTCATGGCAAGCCAGTGACAGGAAGCCCGAAGCAATCCGTCAATTCAGTTCTGATCACGTTCTGACGATTCAAGACTCTGACAAAATTAAGGCCAATTACAAGTATAGCGTGTCTTGCATCACATGGAATTGTAATGGATCGGTTTTAATTGTTGCTTACAGTGCTGCCAAGCAGCACCAGGAATGGTGCTCGCACGAATCCTTACTATTTATCTGGAACTTGTATCGAACCTACGAGAGAAAGTCGAAGCCGACCAATGTCCTAGACATCGAAGCCGGCTGCGTGACTGTGCTGCAAGCTCACCCGAAAGCGCCATCGGTTTTTGCAGTAGGCACAGTGAGTGGCAAGGTTCTAATCTTGAATAGCCGCTATACCGGAAGTGGCGCTGCTGGTGAAAGTTACATCAGATCCTCTAATGCCCACTTGACGCACCAGGATGCGGTTTCCGTCATTCACTGGAGCAAAGGTGACCAGGGTCATGATCAACTGGTCAGCATGGGACTCGATGGCCGCATATATTTGTGGAAGATGAACAATGAGAATAAAAGTCAGTTGCAAGCAGTGAAAGTCTTCGTCATAACTGTTCAAAATATGCCACGGACCTTAGGGATCAAAAGTTCAGCTAATCTTGACTCTTTGGTCGGCATCACAAGCGCCTCCTTCAGCTCGGAAGACCCAGCCGCCTTCATCGTGGGATGTCATGGCGGCGCCATTTTCCAGTGTTCCTTGCTATCAACCACACCAGCTCCAGTTCATTCGTCCAGAGAGCTCAGTGTCGTTGACCATCAGCTCTTTTCTCCTCTAGTGAACACCTTCGCACCTCACAGAGGGCACATTATTTCGGTTGAATTTTCTCCGCTGCTGAGGAATGTCTTCCTGTCATCAGCAGCTGACGGCGAACTTCGAATCTATTCGCTACTGAACACAAAGCCACTGGTTCTCATCCATTGTCCAACCGGCCTTTCAAGGGCAGCCTGGTCAACGGTTCGTCAGAGTGCAGTTTACGTCCTTCAGGCCGACGGTCTAATTTCTGTCTACAATGTTACCATTGCTAGTCAAATCACCAAGCCGTCGCTCATTGTCTCTCTAGACACACCGAGCCGAGTGGTTTACTTTCAACCAAACACTGTTGACAACAATGATGAAATTGTTATCTACACCGAAAACGGAAATGTCACTTTGTGGAATTTCAAGAGAATATTTCCAGCGTCATTCGACAAGCAATTAGCACCGCTACTGCATGCCGCCCAAGATGATTCGAATGTTTAACATGTTAGCGATTTTACCACCGACAAGCCGATCACTGAACCGTTGATTTTATTGAGTTATTTATTAGAGGGGTGGTTTCATCAGTGCATAAAGTCCTCACTCTAATTCGATCTTACATGATCGCCTTAAACACAGGTCAATGACTTCATCTAAGCTTTAGACAATTTCTCGAATTGGATTAAGGAAGAATTAGTATGACATCCGCTCTTGTTTTGCTGCCCTGCGAAATCTAGCTCGACGATTCTGAAACCAAACCTGAAGTCTTGACGGTTCTAAGCGAAGACGGTCGGCGACTTCATTCAACATTGACCAATCAGGATAGTGAGTCGAGTTTTCGAAACAGTCCTCAAGATACTTAAGCTGTTCTGTGGAAAAGTTCTTCCTTCGGCGTTTTATTGCTGTTGTTCCACTTTCGTTGCTGTATTCCGATTCACTTGTTCGTTTCGTATTCTGAACAGTTCGCTGAAACTCGACATTCGGTGAACATTCGGACAAATGTTCACAGTCGAGCCCTGGCTTTTCGGCTACTGTTTGGCTCTGATTTCTACTTCCGGAAGCTGTATGTTCATTTGAATACATCGATAGGTGTAAAATCACTTGAAAACAAGGAAATTTGAACTGAGCGCTCCTTTGTTTGCAGGATAGTAACTTGCAATTCTAGAACATGAATGATAAACACAAAGGAATGACGAGGACGAGAGACTGTGAGAAAGGAAATCTCTTGCGAGAATACAGGACGTGCTAGTATTTTGAGCGGAACTGAAAGTTTAGATCGCCAACTAAGATAGTCGCTGTTGATGTCGAACGCCAGTCAACGAATTGTTGCGTAACTTACAGTGTCAACATCAATCAAGTCTACATCTGACTTTGATGTGGTTGAAACTTCAGATATACGATAAACTATGTATAGAATAGTCATCTGAAACATAGCTTACAATATGCTTGATGAACGGAATGTTTACAACTTCTCGAGACGACATTCCACAAGCTACCGTAGATTTTGCTGTAGGAAATATTTTACACTTAATTACTTAATGACACGTGTGACATTTGTCAAACATGGTCGCCGTTACTTTTCACGAACAGCTAGAAGCTAGTTATCCCTCTGACCACTTTGGCGCTGCTGTTCCTCGAGACGGCTAAGGCTACCTACTAGCGTCACTATCGGCTTAAAGGGCAACTGGCTTCTGGCAAGCTTGTTCTTAGAACGAACGAATACTCGGTGAGCTGCGACACCTAGCGGCAAACATTGTTTCTAAATGTCTTGGCAGTCTTTTCAGTATGTAGTGGAATTCCCAAACTATATATATTTATCTTCGGTTGTACGACTTGAAAAACTATTTTACATAAGCATGTGTAACAGATATAATATGACTTTTTATGCACAATATATCATACTATTCCAATATTCCTTTGTGTCGCAGTCCTCTGTCATAGAAAAATTCACATAGACTTCTCTTGTATGAACCTTGCCGGTCACGTGACAAAAATATGCACATAGGCAATATGATGGCAATGTCTACTTTGTGTGCCAGCTTGCAAAATTTTCTACGTATCAGAATATTATACATATATTATAAATTACTTTTTCGTGTCAGTGTATTTATGTCAATCAGTTGCAGAAAAAAAGAAGAAATTCGCAAACACAAAAAAAAACGAAAATGTACAAATTCTGTCTAATTAGAATGTCGTAATGATGAGACAAATTAAGCCAACGGAAAACATGGTGCACGGCGTTATAATTTATACTATATATATATATGAATTGTATGTGTGTAACTGTGAACAATGCAATGTTTTCTCAGTAATGTGTGGTAATTGATCAGAGATAATTCTTATTAACATAGACTGCATATGTGACTGTTGGAAAACATGTACACTGCCGTTGCAGCTTCCGAGAACTTGAATGGGATTCACTTTGTAAATAGTCGTCCCGGTGTCGATTGAAATCAAGCTTCACAGTTAACCTAATCTCGAACCCATTCGAGAGAAAGGCGTGCTGATATTTCCTCTTCATTTCAACACTTTGATACCAGTCTTCACGTAATGCACAAGCTGATCGAAGGTGGAATTCAGGCTCAGTGAGCCACACTCATTGTCAAGTGTATTAAAGAAGGCTTTGCAGGGAGGATGCTTTTCTATGAGTGAATCGGCTTGCTGCCACAAATCATGGGCTAGATTTAGCTGGCTGAAGATGCTCAGTTGTCGTTGCATGGCAGTCACTATTGACCAAGGTACAGTTGCTGTCAAAGCGCCCGCTGGTGGCTTTTCGGTGAAGTTGCTGATAATTTTCATGTTTTGATTGGTCTCCCTTGCTTTGAGTCGACTGCATTTCTGATGCAACAGCGATTGACAGCGAAAGCTTAACGCCATCAACTTGTGATCAGTGGTTGGAATTTCTTGTTGGGTCGCACGCGATTTGGCCAATAGGTTTGAAATGTGTCGAAGCAAGTTCAGCGTATCTTTATACATGGCCACACAAGCCCTCTCGGAGCCCGGTGTGTTCAAGGTTCGCCGTTCAATTGCGTTTCCGGTCAGTATGAAGTAAAGCACTGCTTCTAAGTATTTACATAATTGCAACGTCCGGTCAGTCTCTTTGTCGGCCGAGTGCTTGAGTTTTTTGGCCATGTCTCGAAAGTCGCCCTCGGTAGAGCCTTGCTCGGGAGTGGGGATGCCGCCATTGCTGCCGGGTCCATTGCGATAGGGTGGAAGGAGTAGACTCGAGGATACTTGGCTAATGATGAGACCATTTTCAGGATGATTACTGCCAATGTCCAGGCTGGGAGATATGATAGGAAGAATTGGTACGGGTTTTGGCAAACGATCGACACGTGATAGCTTTTCGGAAAAGGAATCTGCATTTCGGTTCAACTGGGCCGAGAAGGAATTGCTGTTGCTTGCTGGTCGCATAGGCGAAGGTGGCTCTTCTTTCACTGGAGGCACAGATTCAAAAGGCGACGACGATGATGTTTCCGCTTTCACGGGTTCCGGCGTGAACAGAGCCTCTCGACGCTCTTTACCTGCCTTCTCATAACTTGCATTCTTTATCGGTGTACTAATTTTATTACTGACAGCTGTTATTTCGGGACCATCACTGCGACGGACTTTGTTCTTCGAAGATGATGAACTGTGTTCTTTTCTCTTGCCGTTAGACATTGTTGACAGTTCTTCACTATGCTTCGACTTTCTCTCCTTGGACTTGCCATCTTTATGCTTGTGCCTATTACTACTGGACTCACTATTTTCTTTCAAATCGCTCGACTTGGTTTCCGTTCCGGGAACTCGTCTTAGTAACATCAATTGTATAGACACCATTAATTTCTTAGGTAAATCGTCAAGAACCTCCAGTTCTTCTTTTTCTTTGCATGTGTTGTTCACTGTTAACGCTTTTGATGGAGTTATTTCCGGTTTAACATAGTCTTTCACTTTTTTAACCGGCGACTTTACTGGTAATGGTACTTCCACTTCCGGTTCTTTCTGAATTTGGCTGCTCGATGATTTCGATTTGTTTATTTGACTCAACTCGGCCTTAGACGGAACTCTCAGAAAACCGTCAAGGTCGTCCGACTCGAGGACATCATGGTGCGACTTAGAATGCTTTGAGTGCTTAGAATGATTATGCTTAGTTGGCTTTGGCTTGGACATAACGACAGGAGACGGACTTTTCCTCCACTTTTTCTGAACAGGAGACATGGGTGGCGAAACATGTGGCGAAGAGGCGGCTGAAGAGGATGAGGACGAGGAGGAAGAGAGTGATGCTTTTCCGACACTGCCGCGAGCAACGCAATCTATTACGTCCGCCATATTGTCGCCATTTTTCAGCACGTCGGATGTCATTGCACTTGTCACCGATGCAACGCTGTTAGGTTGCCGGTCAGTCTTGGTGTCCATGAATGCTCTCAAACTCCATGAGCTGATTTCAGGTTGAGGCTCTGGTTTAGGTGGTGGTGTTTCTTCCTTCTTGGGTATTACAAGTTCACTCACGACAGGACCATTCTGAGTATTTGAAGATTTTTTCACATTATCTTCATCTTCACTCTCGGAAGAAGATGATGATGAAGACCCAGAGCCGGAATCTGATGATGAGCTAGAGGAGTTTGAGGAACCTGATGAACTGTCTTCTTTGGAGTGTCGTCTATCCTTTTTCTCGATGGACTTTCGCTTGACATGCACACTTTTTGCAGTACCATTCTGAAGGCGCTTTGTTCTATTAACGGCACTATGTTCATCATCACTAACATCACTTAAGGACAGATTTTGTTCATTTTTACTCTTCCTTTTAGGCACTTCAGTCTCTTCGCGATCATTGTCATTATCCGTTGTTTCTTGCTCGTCCAGGTCAGTGAGTGGCGGTAGTGTTTGCTTCATTTCAGAGAGAATCTGCTTAATTTTGGCCGTTCGGTCCTTACTGCCATTTATCCTGGTTATTTCTCTCGTTGAGATTCCAATCAGAGGCTTGTGGTCATTGATTAAAAGCGACTGAATCTGATCAAAGTCCCCCAGGGTGTTCTTAATTCTCTTGGTAGTCTCATCTTCGTGTTCTTGCTTAATTGGAGCACCGAACAACGAATTAGCTGATTGACCAGAATTGCTTAAATGAGGTACATTTGCTTGTTGGCGTTCTCTTTGAATACGTTCTCGCTCTCTTTGCCTACTGTGCTGTGACGATGACATCTTGATTGTTATGTAATTGCACTGATTTCTTCCTTCAGATGTTATTTTTCTTCGAAAATTTCCTTCTCTTTGCAGCACTTTTTTTCATATGGCTGACCCTAAACAGGGTATTATGTACAGTAGCAAACCAATAGCACACAGAGCCACCTTGAATTGACTCCAAATTAAATCAGTTCCAAGCAGCGAGTCACTGATTACCTAAATAACACAAACACCATTTAACCGTCGGTTCATTTCAAAAACAGCCTCAAAGCCATTTTCATGCCCATTGCTCACCTTATATTTCTCGGTGTGTTGTATATTTTTGTGTATGAAAGTTAGCTATATATATTGTGCAAAACTGCTGCTCGTCCAACTACATTATTCCACGGCAGGTTAATTCAGGTAAAATAAAATCACAAAAACTTAAATCTGTACTCTGCAAACAAACCAAATTAAAAGTTAATTATGCTTTCCACAGTAAACTTCAACTCTTCTCGGTAACATATATTTATTCGGGCCTTTTAGACGAAGCGAAACTCGCCAGCTGTCACTCGCTACTGCTAGCGCCATCTTTGGGCCACAATTTCCCTTCTTTTTCAAAATTATTCATTCCTATTCTGTTCTTTTTTCCACCGCTATCCCATTTTTGTTCTTTTTATTGTGTGAAAGTATGTTCTTTTTATTACTCATTCGGTGGTAAGTGTGCCATCTTGCTTTGACTTGCTTTTCCCCTCCTTGCACGCAGTGTCAGATTACCCGTTGTCGTACTCATGATATCAGTTTTATGGTTGCGGACAACTTGTTCTCCCCCTCCTTCCCTCCCTGTCTCTCCTCTCTCTCTCCCTCTCTCAGATTCATGTTTGTGTATTCACTCTCACAATGTAGGTGAAGGTCAAGTGTGACAATGAGAGAGGAGAGCTGTTGTCGAACAGATTGGAAAAATCAACGTCACCGATGACTTCACGACAGATATGTCTAGTGTATGACAAGCTAATCCGAACAGACCTTCCTCTGATTGGTTGTGAGCAAAGAAGTAAATTGATGTCCATTAAGGATTAGAAAATTTTTGCGAAGAAACTTGACGTTTTGACGCATAAAAGAAGAACAATGACAGGTTCGTGACAAGAATATTCCTTCGAAAATTTAAGAACCTTGGTTTGTTTCAGTGATGCACGTCATGTTCGCTCTGTCTCTCCCCTCTCACTCTCTTCTCCTCTCCTCTTCTTCCTCTCATCGTGTAGCCTTTGTATCCTTCCTGCGAAACGTTACAGAGAGGCGAACTATCGAGTCCTGTCCAACTAGGAACATATCTCTGCCCATATGAAACATTCCCTTCGTGTCGTGAACAGTTTATCCATTTAACTTGCTTAGAACTTATCCCTTTCCTTATTTTCTCCTCTCCCTGCCTCTCCTTCCTCCTTCTCCCTCTCACGCCATAAAATGTTTCATTCACTTTCTCCCTTCCGCCTTCAAGGTAATGCGATATATATAAATATATTTTTCTTCTCTTCTCAGGCATCCGCGGCATGATTGATTACACTGGTGAAATTTATCAACTCATGTAACCAGCCTCAGAGAGGAAGAGCTGATCACATCGGAAACTTGTATCTCGTCAAACCTTTTCTCTTGAAATTGGGAAAAAGGTAACCATGTTTCGCCCACACTGTCGCCCATCTTTGTTACCTATTGAGGCATGAGACTGCATATTATCTCTCGGCAAGTTGCAAGCGAAATAGAAAAAAGTTCTCGCCCTTTGATGCTCACGGTGCTAATTACCTTCCGCACAAATTGCTCTTCATCAACACTCACCCGCTTTTTGCTGGATCCGTGTCAAGGCTCTAATCAGCTGCACTTCCTGCAAATCCGCGCCTCACACATTGCAAGCCTGGAACTTTATTCGAAGCGCACTTGGATTGGCTCACCGAGTTGACTCTGGGTTCGAACTTGAACATTCTGAAGCCGGCCCGAAAATCTCTCGTAAGTGCAAACTTACTTAAAATCACATCTACGTAATGCAGTTCTCTCTCAACAATCAGATTTGCGCCCTTGCAGAGAAGTTGCCCTTTGGTGAAATAAATCGCTTACAAGATTTTCCACTTTAATAGTAATTCTAGAACAGTTCTGGCTCTCTTCACGCAAAGCATACAAAGAGAAAAGCAGAGAGCCCTGTGTTCGAAAAGATAAAGAATGTAATTTCAAACTTATTTAATGTTCCAAAGTGGCGTTATGCAAATTTCGGCGAAATCCTTCTTCCTCTTCCATGTGAGAGCACTTGAAAATGTGTGTCGCAATGACTTCCGTTTGCAATATCTGGAACCAGCGGCCATAATTTAAGCGAAAATTAAGCATGAGAAAAGAATAATTCGTGCGAACTGTGCAATTAGAAGTCAAGCGGGGCACGCAATAGAAGAGCCAGTCTTGGCATCGCTTCCTAGATGGCGTTCACGTCGGTGTCCAATCAATTATGACTGATGGCTTTTAGTCAAATCTATCGGGCCTTCCTCCTCCTATTCAAGGCCATCCTAATCAGTTCGATACAGTGTTCTTTCGAGTTCATGCTCTCTGCCTGAGAATGACGGGCTTGCAAATCTCCTTCAAGGCCACCTTGTCCTCCTCTTACGTCTCTTCTCCCTTCTATCCTTTGCGTGGGACTTTGTTTAGCTCAAAATTAGGAATTACATGACGAGTCTAAATTTAGCTTTTGCTTTAAAATAGCCTACTAATCCGCTATATAGACATCGAATTGCATCACGCTTCGATCGCAAAAAGAAAAGATTCGTAATCCAGAAATCTAAACAACTCGCATTACATTTTTATGCATCTTGAACTCAATCTCTCCTCTTTCTCTCTCCTCTCTCCCTCTTCACTTGAACAGGTTCACTGAACGATGCTCAGCGACTACAGCAACGTTGAATAAGTTATGTTCGAAAAACATTATTCACAATGGTTCCTTTTCGGCGAAGACGACTACAACATTGTCGAACGGTTCACAAAGTCGCTCATCGTTGTCACATTGTGTCCTCGCTATATGTGTTCGACCCTTTAGAACATGCCGGCGCAAATGGCCGCTCTTTCTTCGGACATTGTCCAGCTTGGAAGAGACGAAGACGAAGAAGCCAATGAGTGGCGACAGTTCCAGCAAGATGCGGACAATTTACTGCAGAAGCTTTGCTTCATTACGCAATCAGCTACTTGTACGTCACAGAGGCCACGGTCGACCCTTTCCCTGTTTGGGTCTCTGAGATTGCTCATCTATGACAAGACAACATGTCAATCTATCGACGATGGTATGCGAACATGGAAACTGCTCCTCTCTCAGTAGCAATCTACGTAATTTGAGACGCATATGTAGTGGGGAACTGGTTACACGAAACCAAGGCCGCATATTCCGGAGTCGACAGCGAGAGACGACATGCTGTAATATTATTGTAAAATTTATACATATACGTATATACATAGAAAGCTGACATGCAATCATATCTATAATCTTTTTACACACATTGACATTTTGATTATTACGTTCATACGTGCCTGTGCTTGAGATATGCCTGCTAGTTAAAAAGTGAAAATGGGCAATTTTCGCACAAACATAGCTGCCCAGTTGGGGACCTTGGGTGTTCGGAATACAAGTAATATGAATGGTATGCCATATGTGTAATATTACGCGATTATAGAGGTGGTACAACTTTTTTTTCTTCTTTTCGAAGCCAAGGGTTTTTTTTCAAGAAGTCGGTTGATCTCTTGAAATGTTTCAGAGACGAGAGACGAAGCTCAGGCAACTGACATTCAGTGTTCTATAATGGTTCTAACGACCGATGACGCTGAAAGGAAAGCACGGAATGGAGGAAAGAGGGAGAGGGAGAGAGAGGGAAGAGGGATAGAGAGGAGGGATAGTGTGGATACTGTACCATGAAAAAGAGGAGTTAATTTTTTCCTCGGCAAGGATCGATCAAGGTTGCTTTCTTTGCGAGAATGTACATAGAGAAAGCTTAGGGATGAGAGAGAGGAAAATGAGAAAGAGAGAAAGAGGGAGAGAGGGAGAGCGGGAAAGGGAAAGAGAGAAGGGAGGATGTCAATAATTTTTTGCTAGGATAGTCTCTCTCTCTCTCTCCCTCTCGTCTCAGGTCTCGCTATAGAGCATGGACAATGATGAACACCGACAAGTCTTGGCATGAGAAAAAGTAATCAAGCTCTTGGTGGTGAATGATGGCCACAGGGATGACGGCCATGAGAGGGAGAGAGGGGAGAGCGAGAAGGGACATGAAAAGATGTAGCTCAGATCAGAGGGCAAGAAAGGAGCCGATAGTGTTTCTAACATTGTACAAAACAGAGAGGTGTATGACTAATATTGTGCGAATTAGCAATCAGTAGCCACATGGTCTGTCGTGTTTCGCTTCCTATCTGTATGTTGACTTGAATGTACATAATGTGTGACTTAGAAGATACGATCACGTGATTGAAAAGGAGAAGAGAGGGAGAGAGAGAGACTCGTGTCTAGTAGTCCCTGGTGAGAGGAGGAAAGAGTGGTGGTGGTGTATTTGCGCAACAAATTTGCTTTCGCCGAGATAGACGAAGTGTCAGACACTTTACACATTGACTTCCGTTTCGAGTGGTTGACTAACCTGTTCACAAGGAACCGTCATTTCCGGTGAGCCATTGTGCTGACCCGGTGGACAGAGGGGATCCGGCCGACCGGGGCCCGAATCAGGGCCCAGGGCGGAAGTGGCCAAGGCGATGGCCACCGCCACCGGGTCACCTTTCACCGGGGAATAATTGGTGCAACAAAAGTTGTTTCCGGTCCCATTGTTGAACTGGGACTGCTTCCGCTGCAGGCCATAATTGGTGGAGAAAGAACTGCGCTGGTCGCCATATTGGCTCTGGTAGGCCTCCTCGCGCAACCGGATGTCCAGTGTGGAGCACTGCAGACAGAGCAGGTACTTGAAGGCGCGCCTGAAGTCCTGGTGAAAGGTGACATAGATCATGGGGTTCAGCATGGAGTTGAAGAAGCCGAGCCAATAAAAGATGGCCACTATCCAGTCGGGTATGGAGTTGACCGACTGTGAGAAGGGTCTAAGTAGGGCCAGAATAAAAAATGGCAGCCAGCAAACTGTGAAGGCTGTCATGATGACACCGAGTGTAATTGAAGCCTTCCGTTCTCTTAGGGCCGAAGAATGTCTCCGGCGACTGATGTTGTCAAAATGTCCTAAATGGTCAGTGTGACTTGATTGATGGTGGTACAATTTATCTCCGTTATTGTCCCCCAGGAAGCCCATCTTGGACGTGCTATTGTCATTCCGGTTATTGTCCAGTGGGCCTCTGAGGGCGTCACTGGGGACCACCGACTGCCCACCGAGCTCCAGGTCGGCACCTGTCAGGACCGGCGATGCGGCCTCATTCTTGAAGGCCAATGACCGGCCACAGTTGGCCTGCGTGGGCCTTCGAATCAGGGGCACACTCACCAGTGGCCGGCTCTTCGAGGGCTGAGTCTTGAGTTCGGCTTCCACCACCTTCTTGGCCGCGACGTAGATCTTGTAGTACATGACAATCATGACGGTCAGCGGAATGTAAAAGGCGCCCAGAGTGGCGTACATTTGATAGTACATGTTCTGGGACACCTCGCACGTCGGTCTCTCCTTGCCGCCGTGCTCGTTGCCAAACATAAACAGGGGTGGTATGCTAATGAGGCACGAAGCCACCCAAATGGCGGCAATGTAGCACAATGTTCGTCTCGTAGTGGCACTCACACCATAGGTCAAGGGTCGCGTAATGGCCACTGGCAGGGGAGGAGGGGAAGAGAAGAGAACAGATTGGCTTGACCTTAATTGCTCGGGTGTGTGTGTGTCTCAATGTGTGTTTGCTATCGAAACACAAATCTTCTACTCACGGTATCGGTCAATGCTGATGACACACAGGTTAAGTATGGACGCCGTGCAGCATGTGACATCAAACGAAACGTACAGGTTGCAAATTGTTCGGCCCAAGTGCCACCCAGGGCTCTGGGACCATGATGTAATTTCGGAATACAAGGCAAATGGCATCACCAGGGTGGCCACACACAGGTCCGAGATGGCCAGTGACACGAGCAGGTAGTTGGACGACGGGTGGCGCAATTTCTTGACCAGTAAGACGGACAACACGACTAGGACATTGCCTATGATGGTGATGATTATCATGAATGAGAGACTTGCTATGATGAGACTCTTCAGACCTTAAGGGGTGAGAGGAAAAGTAGAGGGAGAGAGAGGAGGCGGTGAGATGTAAACAGTTAGAAAAAATGACGGCAGGCTTGGCTTCGAGTCGAGACAACACGCGGCACTCTCTCGTGCTAAGTTATGCTAATTGGATTTGCCGCTTATTTCCCTTCATGGCTGCCATAACTGGATTAATTTTGATGACAAGCACACAATAAATTACCTGGTGATAAAGAACCAGTGGCAGTGGTCTCCTGTACACTTGCGACCATAAAGTTGGTGGCCGAGCAGAGCGTCGAATTGATTACTTCACTGGCCACAATGTTCACTGATTGCGAGTCAATCAAAGGACTTAACGTGGACTGGGAACTGTCTTGCAGTCTCATTATTCGCGCTTCGGCCGAATACGAGCCGGCCGAATAGCCGTTGACAATGTTGTTGTCATCGTTGGTCACAATTGCTGGCGTTTGTGGACATAGTATCAGACCTTTCATATGAGCACTTGACGTCTATGATGGGTTTCCGGTAGGAATGGCGAGATAGGAGGAGAGAGAGAGAGAGAGGGAGAGAGAGAGGGAGAGATCGAGAGAAAGGCAGAGAAGAAGCGCATAGAGTAAAGGAAACAATGTGTGTTGACATTGAAAACAGGCATTGAAATGAGCCGAACGAGAGGAAGAGAGAGAGGGAGAGAGAGAGAGGGAGAATGAGAGACAAACACACTGGCAGCGAATTCGAATAAACCGAAGGATGAAGGGGAACGGCAAAGGGAAGAGGAAAGCCAGAGAAACTGACAGAGGGAGAGAGGGAGCGAAGTGAGAGAGCGGGAGAGGGAGAGGGAGAGAGAGAGAGCGGGAGGGAGGGAGGACGATCTGTTAAAAGGTTGCCAATGCCAGGGATTGCCTGAATTTTCATCTATTTTTATCATATCAAAAGAGCTGAAGACACAAATATAATACTACTCACGGTCATAGCTATTGTAGCAGCGATGCTTGTTTGCTCACTGGTGACGATTTAATTTGCCTCTTGACAGTGACGATTTTTGCCACTACTGTTAAACCAACACAGTCTCATCTCTCTCTTTTTTTGCCGACAGTTAGGTCCAATTTTTATTCGCTGATTCGATGGTATTCAGAACTTTGACATTATCAGTCGAATGTATCAGTTGCAAGTGTTTTCACTATTCAGCCATATTGTCACGAACTTTGCGTTAGACGTGTAACCGTGTTAACTGTCGTTTAAAGTGTACTCACAATCAGTGTGCGCAAAGCTGTCACCCCGTTAATCTGGTTAGAGGCTGGTGAACAATGAGTCAGTTGATTCGGTTCTGATTGCACTGATTGCAGTCCGCTTATCAAATCAGTTTGACGCACTCACCTATTATTGCGTGTGTTTGCTCTTCTCGTCCCTCTCTCTCTCTCCCTCTCCCTCTCATCCTCTGTTCTTTCTTTTTGCACGTACGAAGCTGTCAGTGTGTGTGTGTTCGAGGCAACGTTCACGATCTTGAACTGTTCAAATTCACATTTGCTGCGTCGGCGACGAAACGTCAGGGATATGTGTAGCAATGCCAAGCCGAGCGAATTAGAGCTCAGCTGCAAATGTTGACGGCGGCGAATTTTGTACACAAAGAGTTGCAAAAAGAGAACGACTAGGGGAGAGGGGGGAGAGAGAGAGGGGGAGAGAGAATAGAAGATAGCTCAAGTGTCGCTAGAGACGAGTAAAGAGCGAAAGCGAGAGATGTCTTGAAAGAAGAGTCTCTTCTCCCTCTCGCTCTCTCTCTCTCTCTTCGCACTGTGGGACTGACTGGAAAGATAAAGGAAAGTGAGGGAGAGAGGAGAGAAAGAGCGAGAAAGAGAGCAAGACTGGCGAAGAGATCGAAAGTCGACGAGTTCAGAACTAGAACGTGTCTCAAGCACGACTGAGCGGCAAGCAGCGAGGGAGGGCAAGAGGGAGAGAGAGAAAGAGAGAGAGCAAGAGAGGCAAAGAATCGGAGAGAGGAGAGAGAAGGAGAGCGAGAGAGACTGGCAACGGGGAGCGCTGCGGCTCAACTGTTCGACGGTTCAAATGCGACGCCGAAGACTCTTTTTCTCCCTTGCACGCTTCGGCTCAGCTCTCTCCCTCCCTCTCCCTCTCTCGCTCTCTCCCTCTGCCGTGAACTGTACCTGTGGCAACTTACTGACCTGATTTGTTTCATATTCTAACGTTGAACTCGAACGGTTCTATTCCACTGAGGGAGAGAGAGAGAGAGGGGAAGTCTTGTATTCTGAACGCAAACCAACCTGCAAAAAGTCTCATACTTTACATTATATTTTCCATTTCAGGCAGACAAGCTAAAAAACTTTCTGACAGAAAAAGAGGGAGAGAGAGGGGGAAAGAGAGGGAGAGGGAAGAGCGAGTGAGAGAGAGAGCGTACCGCAGAGAGATAGCTGACAAGCCACGTGAAAGATGTCCAAGTGCCAAGTATTGAATCGCATTGCAAACCAGCCGCAATGTCAGCTTTTCCTCTCTCTCTCTCTCTCTCCCGCGCTCTCCTCTCCCTCTCTCGCTCTCTCCCTCGAATCGTGTCCTTCCCATTTTCCACAGACATCTCATGGTCATCCTACAGCACCTCGAAAAGTCGTCTCTGTCATAGACTATCAAATGTCCAACTTCTATGCAATGAACCAGATACTTATCCTAGGCCATAAATATACTACTTATAGAGTGAAGGGTATGTTAGAGAGGGAGAGAGAGAGGGAGGAGGGAGAGAGAGAGGGTGAAGGAGCTAGAAATTCCTTGTGACGATGCTGAGCATTTTCATTTTAAGCAGGTGCTTGTGATTTCTATAGGAGATAGAGAGGAGAGGGAGAGAGGGGAGAGACATGACGACATGAGTTCGGAGTATACTTCATAACCTAGAGCAAGAGAGGGAGAGGGAGAGAGGGAGAGGGAGAGCGCGAATCAGACACGAAATGGCGTTGCACTATCTCAACCACGTTCATGGTCAACTAGATATGTTGAAGTTTCAAGTACGCACAGCTTCGCACAAAGTACACAAAGAAATACTTTTCATATTACGGAAAGCCCTTTATGCACACTTTTAATTGAAGTTATTTTTAGTCAGCATACCATTCTCACACCTTGCTGGCGATGAAATGTTCCATTCATTGCAAATCCAATTGTCCAATCAGAGCACGTTTTCACTTAAGAAAAGTGAGGTCTTTGCAAATAATTCCATGGCCCTCTAGGGTCTCTCTCTTTTCACTTTATATCTCACTACCTCTCTCTCCTCTCTCTCCCTCTCGCTCCCTTTCCCTCTTCCGCCTCTAAGAGTCTCTCTTTCGCCAATTTTCCTAGCAATTAAGTTTCAAAGGAGGCGCAGAGACATCTCTCCTCCAGAGGAATGTCAGCCATTGGCAAGCCTGAGCCCATCTCATTCCGGTTCCTTTTCTGTATGAACAGCTTGTATGACTACCTTGTCTACAGAAAGAGAGACTCACCGTCATTCGTTTTCATCTCTCTTCCTTCTCTCTCTCTCCTCTCTATCCCTCTCTTATCTGGTGCTCAATCTTTCTCCCTTCTCCCAATGTGCCCGTGTAGGAAAGAAAGGGGAAGTTTTCCACCAGCAAACAATTTTCCAACACAATGTCTATTCCATTGCAACTTTTCATGACGGCACATCTCTCCCCTTCCTCCTCCCCCTCCTCTCTCCCACACACTCTCTCGCCCTCGTTTCTTTGTTCTCGGCGTCGATGTTACGCAACCGAACTAGTCTTTGATACAATTTTGAAAGCAATGGCGGTTTTTTTCTGGCCATTGTGCAAAGAATTCGAAAGGTGATAAGCGATTTTTCATCCATTCACATTACTTTCGCTATGCAAATGAAACCACCATCAAAGGGAAGCCCAAGAGGAAGAGAGAGAGAGAGCGCAGAGGGAGAGAGGGAGGGAGAGAATATTGAAATGTGCCGAAAGGAGCATCTTTCATTCGAGCCCATGTTCGGTTCGAAAGGACATGAAAGGAAATTGCCGAACCATCGAAACAATTTACATCCGCACTTGGCTACAAGTCGCTCATGATAACCTCCCGTAAAGATGGTGCACTTTCGCAGGACAAGCTGCTATCTCTCTCCCTCTCTCTCCCTCCCTTCCTCTCTCGATGACAGAACGGCACCACGACAGTAGCCTGTAATGAGCGGACATTAATTTTCCACAATGGTATTGATTAATACAGCAAAAAAAGAACAAGTCGCCGAAACAGCTGGTCGATTTTCGAGACGTCTCTCCCTCCTCTCTCTCTCCCTCTCCCTCTGTCTCGCTCTCGTTGGCGCCTTACTCTCTTTCCCTCTCCCTCTCGCCTACGTATATTCTTTCAGTGTCCATATGCACATTCATGTCCATGGATACATGTAACAACAAGAACAAAAAAGCGAAGGACAGGGGGGAGGAGAGGGAAGAGGGAGAGAGGGGGAGAGAGCCTCACCACAACACTCGAGTTGACGGTCAATATTTTTTGCCCCTTCGTCCTTCGCTCGATAATACATAATAGCAAGTTTGCAAAGTAAAGCTGTCAAACCCGCGAACACTGGCCAGACCTTGTCAATCTACTTTTTTTCTGGACCCTTCCGTGAATCGCTGGATTGCAATGTGACACACAGATTGGCCAGCTGAGGGGGAGAGGGAGAGGGAGAGGAGAGAGGGATGCTGTACCGCACAAATGCTGGATAAATATACTGTTCACATAGGTTAAGTTGAGAGGCGAAGGGAGAGGAGAAGAAAAGTTGTTTGCATACTCTGAAAAGTTTACTTTCACGGTACGTCTATGTTTGTCTCCAGCGAAGGAAGGGATATATTAAATGTCCATTACTCTCTCTCTCCCCTTTCCTCTCTCCCTCTCCTCTCTCAACTAAGGTACTTCGGCCCCCAGACCGAGCTGGTATTTCGGATAAGGGGCACAGGTGTCGCACCTGGCGACCAAAATCAGGTTCAACGGCAAGGCCGACCAGGCCAGCTCCTTGGCGATGGTGCCCTCGACGCGCCCCCTGGTGTCGGCGGCCATCTTGATGGCCATCCCGCTGGGCGTGTCGGTGAACTTGCAGCCCACTCGGCCCACGCACTGGCCACTGTCCATGGAGTCGAACTTGTAGCCAAAGGCCAACTGGAAGTCGGGCGACAGGCGGGTGGACAGGTAGGACTGAACTATGCCCCGGGACACCGAGGCGGACAAGAGTACGCCATCAAAAAGCCGGGCCCGTGCCCCGAGCCCGATGCCCCAGAGTGGCCCGTCCAGGGCATGGTAGGTCTCCTCGTCCACGAACCGGCGAACCTGGAACCCAATGTCCAGCTTGTCGGTGACCTGGATCAGGGACTGCAACTCGCACTCGGTCAAGTTCCGGGTGTCCAGGGCACCGGGGTACGAGTCCTCGATGGCCAACCGGTCGCCCAGTAGCAGGTCACGGGCCACCAGGCCCACGGTGAACTTTGGCCCAATGTACTCGGTGAGAAGGGACTTGAAGTTGACCGCCAGGCATGTGGGCAAATACTCGAGGCCGTCTCCGGTGACTCGGCCGCGAAACTTGGCCAAGGAGTCCATGAAAGAACCGTGAGAGCATTGTCTACTCGAACTCATCTTGGACATACTTGGACCATTGTTGGCCAGTTCGAAGTAATGTGGGTTCAGCGTGTCCTGGCCATTGTCAGAACCGGACCACCGGTAATCGAAGTTCAGTGCATTGCTACCTGGCCTGCTTCCAGGGAACATTTCCGTACTATAGGTCGAATAGAGCTGCGAATGGCGACAGAACTTGTTTGCAAAGGCAACCCGAAGGCCGGCAAATGTTTGAGGCAAAATGTTCTCACTTTGGCCGTGTATGTCCTCGAAAGAACCAGGTCCGCCGGACTGTCCAGAACCTTCGAACATTTGTTTTGACTTGTTCCCGAGAGAGCCACTATTTCCCATTACGAATTTCGCTCTCTCTCCCTCTCTCTCTCTCCTCTCGCTCTCTTTTTCTCTTTTCAACTATGCCTCTTCCTTCCTGGCTCTTCCGTCTTCCTATGTGGCTGCGAACTTGAACAGTCCAAGGTTTCTTTGTACACACTCAGTCTCGACTTTGATGATATGAGGGAAAGAGCAAAAAAAAGGAGAGGAAGCGAGTAGTGATGGGCTCAAAGCGGCGGCGGATAACTTTTCAACTGCTATAAGACTCTTTCACACTCTGAGATTATACATAGAGCTTGTTTTCCTTGGCTTGCCACAGAATGAGGTAATCAAGGTACTGGAAAAAATGCAAAGCAAAGCAAAACTATGTTCTAAATTGGAACATATCGCAGACCTTCCACTAGAACATCAAACGGAGCGCGCGCCTTTCGAACCAAAAAGAGCATCCAAGGAGGAAGAGAGATAGCGAGGGAGAGGGGGAAAGAGAAAGAGAGGGAGAGAAGGAACGCCAGAGGGACAGAACTGCTCGAATGTTCGCTAAGCTGGTTCTACTAATAATAGCTCATATTCCCTTGACAAGGTCAAAGATATACATCTTGACATTCCCCAGAGTCCAACAAAGTTCACTGATATGATAGACGAAAAAATGGCTGCTTTTGAGAGCTGATCTGCACTATATTGCCCGCAATGCATGTTTAGCTAATGAGGCTTCCTCTTTCTTCCTCTTTCCTCCTCTCCTTCCCTCTCTCCCTCTTTCCCCTCTTTCCGTCTCTCCTCTCGCTTGCTTCTTCCTACGCTTTTTGCCCCCGTCTACTTTCTTCTACCCCTTTGTGTTCAGCTTCGCATGAGAGAAAAAGTATATGTATATTCCGCCTTTTTTCCTATGAAAAGAGCAACTTGACAGGCATCACGAACACAGGATAGAGGGAGGGAGAGAGAGGAGAGAGGGAGAGAGGGAGAGGAAGGGCGAAAGCGTGGGCGAGAGAGAGAGAGAGGAAAAACAGAGAGAATGTTTCCTACCTATGTTGTTGTTGTTTCGCTAGAAAAACATCATTAGAAACGTAGTCACTAATCAAGCCTGAAGTTCTGTGAATGTTCGAAAAAAGTTCGAACAATAGTACATTCATGTTCGTGCAGTGACATATATCACTTCGTTTCGGGAAAAACGTAATGTACAAGCTTCGAGTCGACAATGTCCTTGGGAAGTTCCCAATGGGAACATTATGCGATTCAAACTTAGTACTGTGATGAACCTTTCATTTCTGTGAACACTTCGAAAAATGGGGGAAAGAAAAATGCTCTCTCGCAGGCCCGAGTGAACCTTTGAGTGACATGTTCATGCAAACACACACATATGTACATGTACACCGAACCAAACAATTTAAAGGCCAACTGTGTACAGTTCGAAGTCGAAGCCAGAGCAGATCTTGTCAGTCAGCCAGCTGTCTGGAGGCGCAAATGTGTACATATGTGCCGCCATTTGGGCCACTATTTAGGCCAAGGATACACTGGACAGTTCGAACATTGCTCAGAGGAGCCATTTACGCGCACTTGTCATCGCTGTCATTTATCTTAATTACAACTTGCTAAATTGTTTGCCTGCACATTGCTGCCATATTTTCCTAGTGTCACTTCGTGCATACATCTTGTCTTCTACATATATGTATGCACATATATGTATAGGCAAGCTTCTCTCTCTCTCTCTCTCTCTCTCTCTCTCTCTCTGGTAGTTAATTGCTTGTTAACTCAAGTTCAAAATCGGGCAAGTTCGAACTCGAAGGGAACAAGGTTTCAATGTTCTAGAACTGTTAGAGTGCTCTGTTCAATGGACAGGAAATTTGCCTTTGTGAGCACAAACAATAGTCGAGATCAGAGATGGAAACCTGTGTGAGGGAGAAGAGGGAGAGAGAGAGAGAGAGGAAAGGGAATCTCCTTCCATTAAAGGCGCTCTCGTGCTTGATATTGCCAGTTGTGCAGTAATGTTCTAACTGTACTTTCAGAACTCTGGGAATGCGGATATACATTTCCTGCCTTGTCAGCTGTGGTTAGCGAAGCAAAACTCGCTCGAATGGCCAGCCAGTAATTTCGAGATACATCCTTATATGGCCTAAATCATGCTGAGTAGGTTGGTTAGCTAATTTTTCTGGTCAAGACCGCTAGAGCTGGGAGACGAGAGGGAGAGAGAGAGGGAGAAAATAAGAGGCCCAGAGGGAACCAAGTCGTGAGAAGTAGGACATAGCTTAGCTGTATTGAAACTGCTATTGACCCAAAATGGCGGATGACATCCTTCAAACTAGTCCCAGACCGGAAGCTGGTTAAAAGTGATTCGTTGCTTGGGTTTGTCTCATGTATTATGGACAGAATTTAGAGAAACAAGAGAAAGGATGAGCTAGCGAAGATCAAAGGGAAGTAGCGCCGGTGGACACGTGGTGTACCCGTTAATTATTTAGCAATTCATTTAAGATCAGAACGATGCTGGATTAAAAATAAATATCTAGAATGCGAGAAGGAAGAAAGAATGAAAGTGAGATGATTAAGAGGAAATCCATCTCGTTAATTAGTTAACGGAAAGAGCAATTACTTTCCTTCTTGAGCTCAAGTGTTTAGCGTCTCTGCCGCTCCCTCCCCTCGCTCTCCCTCTCTCCTCTCCGCCGAACTAATGCCCCCATCACGACAGGGCTGTCGCTTTTCAATTTTCAAGGAATTGAGCCATCTTTTTTTCATGCCGCAAAAGCAAAGAAAGTTTGCCCAAGTAATCAAAGTCTCTGGGCCGGAAATAATGTGGCAGCTTATATTTAGACTTGGCTGCGATATAGGCCTGGGGAGGCCGTTCAAGCTGAGGTCATCGGCCGGGACAGAAAGGGAGGCCGAAGTCGAGCGCTTCTACGGGGCTAGGCAGGCCCTTGGCCGCCTGGAGAACTGAATGTGCTTCAGCTTCTCGCAACTGAACATTTGAAGAAAATCTTGATTGCGTTCTTTCGAGCTATTGTAGAACTAATAGCTGTAGATGAAACATTTAAGGGAGGGAGAGGGGAAGAGAGGAGAAGAGAGGAAAAGAGAGGAAAAGAGAGAAGTGTAACAAAATACCTCATAGAAAGATATTTTCCAGAGAATATCGCAGCTTTATTTTATGGCAAAACTTCACTACTTTCGGTTCTAAAGTAAGTCAGTACCCTCTCTCCCCTCCCTCTCTTCTCTCCCTTTCGCTCGGCCTTTTTCTTCTCTCTCTTTCGCTCGCTCTTTCTCTCTCCATTTCGCTCTTCCTTTCCCTCTCACTTTCGTTGTCCATTCCCTTGCCAAGCAATTTCCACTGTAATATATAACTGTAATCTACACACTGTAATATGCTTCTCCACAAATTAACTTTGTTGATCTACAATAATGGCCAAACTCGAAATGAAGTGTCACTAAACCTGGGTTTTGTACATATGGCGACCTTTGGTTGATAGCTTATCGATTTACATTCAAAACAATCTCACTGTGAACGCTGTTCTAATTCGATCATAATCATGTTTTGCAAATGTTCGACAAGCTACTGAGCCTTGAGTAAGCTGCGAGAGGAAGGGCGAGAGGGAGAGAGAGAGAGAAGGGGGACTTCCGTTCCCTAGGTAACGCGGTCAAATCAGATAATGATAGGATAAATAGGCTACGGCCAGCTGATCCCTGACTTCCTTTCTCTCTTTCCTCCCTCTCTCCTTCTCGCTCTCTTAGTGTTTATCGCTCCTTGGCCACAGCTGTTGATTGTAGTTAAGTCAATTCTGTTTCCTGTTTCAACTCATGTTTGGATTATTTAGACTTGCCAGCTGAACCCCAGAGCTGACTGCAATTTGCAAGCGAGTAGAAACTTCGATCCTCTCCTTCTCCTCTCTCCCCTCCTTTTCTCTCTCTCTCTCCTCCCCTCTCTCCCTCAACTCACTTTCGCTGCATGCATTAAGGTAATTAATCGTTACGTGACACTTGGAAAACAAGAAAAAGAAAAGCGGCGAACAAAGGGATTGATATTACTTAAAAAAAGACATCTAGAAAGTTCGTAATTAGCGCGCTTCGCAAAGTCACTGGCCTTGTACTTTCAGTTCCATTAATTCTCATTAAATATGTTTTTAATCTGGTTTTTTTCAATTAATATTCATGTACTACATTTTTACATGCAATTTAACAGGATTCAGGCAATGATTATTTCTGGGGAAAAAACGTCAAACAAAGCATCAAACATTGAACACGAGAACAACCCCAGATCAAAAGGTTGCCAAAGCCCGTGCCCATCTCTGTACACATTCCTTTTTTTAACCGCAGCCCACTTGAAGAGACTCGAAGTAGCTCGTGTACATATTTCAAAGAAGAGTCCTTCAGAAGCTGGTCTCAGTCGAACTCTGTTCTGAAAGGAACGAACTGTTCAAGTCCAAGTGGACCATTAAAGTTTACATGTGTGCGCATGTCGAAAAGATAATGAGATTGGCTGTGAGAGCGAAATGTGAGGATTGAGCAAGCTAGAGGAGAGGGGAAGAGAGGGGGAGAGGAAGAGATGCGAATCAAGCAACTTCGGGTAGAATTTGCTCTTTGCCGATGTAAACGTAATATGTATGCACTATGTTCGTGAGCCATGACTAGAGGCTACATGGGAGACTATTTAATCCTGAGCCATGTTTATTATTTGCTCTCCCTTGAATATCAGAGACAGTCATATGAGGGCGACCGGAGGACATCTTGCCCTTCGCTCTCTCTCCCCCCCCCTCCCTCTACTTTCCCATCAAAGACCAAATGAAGAGGTTATCTGATTTCACATGTCACTCTAACAGTTGCAGTTAGTCAACATTCCCCTTTTTGCTGGAAAGAGAGCAAGCATCAATTTCACCGAGTACTAGGTTTCTGCCGTTTATCCCTTCCCTTCTCCCCTTTCCTCTCCGGCTAGTGCTCTTCCCCTCTCCGGCGGATATCTACAAGGTTCAGAGTCGAGTAGAGTCCAAGCCCAACGTATAGTGCTCAAAGCGTGCTCCTTTCCTGTCCACAGTACTCTGGCCTCAATGGCGCCTAATTCCTTTCTTGTCTCGAGTAGAATGTACTAATGTCCATCCAATCTTGTCCGCTGTTAGTACACATAGTGCAAATCACGGCCATGCCAGGCAACACAATACCGAGAGAGATAGCCAAGAGAGTGGGAGAGGGAGAGAGAGAGATTGGCCACCTTAATAGGTAAGGCAAGAGCTGAGACAACTAATTCCGCAGACCAAGAGAAATTACTTGTCATATCCGTCTCATCTTTCACTTCATTTCCAAGCTTGAACATTGCGAACATTGCGTAATCCGCTCATTTGATGACACGCAGCCATCAGTGCCGTGCCTCATAATCATATTTCACGATCAGTTTGACTCTGAGCAAACCCAAATGCGGAAGTGAAATTGCGCCAAAGTGATTCGAGGCCCTTGATGAGAGGGAGCCATCTTGCGCTTGAACGCCAATGATCTAGCAATGGAGTGATTTGCAACCTGGAAACCAGAGAACAGAGAGGGAGAGAAGGTTGAGAGGGAGAAGGGAGAAGGAGAGCGAAAAAATACCCGTGAATATGAGAATCCTTGATTTGAGGCTGTAGTGAATTCGGATGCCGTTTTCAATTTACTTAGATTGCTTTCCTTAAGCCATTTCGAGCACTCAATTTATATGTGCGCAACTTTCTTTCAAGTACCTCCGAACGGAGACCAATTTGGAACGCGAGCGAGGGAGAGGGAAAGAGGGAGAGCGTTCTGGAAAGAGCCATTATACTTCTTTTTCATTTTAGTTCTCTATAAAATTGGCGTTCATAGGAAGTAAAACTCAAAATTCGTTCCCCCCTCCTTCTCTCTTGCGCCCACTCTCTCCCTCTTTCGCGGCCGCATCAGAGATGCTGATGGCAACACCTCGTGTCTTGGCATCGACAGCAAATATGTTACACTGTTCTCGTAATTGGTTTCGTCGATTCCGATCAGGCTTTCAACTTGAAAATGCTTCTTTCAACGCGACATTGGAAACACCTGGAAACAGAAAGGTGATCCGTTTCCTGCAAAACAAAACAACCGGAAGGAAGATGAAAGTCTAATCGAATTAATGGACTAGCCGAGTGAGAGGAGAAGATGCTCACCTACGCTTTATTATCATCTTCATCTTCTCAAGTGCTGCAAAGCGAATGGGGCGAACTGACTTGCGAAACGTTCTCACCGGAGAGGGAGAGAGAGAGGGCGGCTTCTTCTCTTTTGCAGAACATTTTCCCGTGTCCTGAGTCGAAAATCCCCTTTAGATTCGGTTTGCACTGAACTAGAGACCATGAAATTCTAAACGTGAGACGTGATAAAGTTTGCCTCGGATGCAAGTTTCCCTCTACGTACCTTTTCGTCAAATGAAAGTAGTCGTTTCCTTTCGAACCGAAATAATAGTGGAGATCATTTTAAGAAATCAGCCAATTGTTATGGAGCCCATAAAATTGATCCGGAGCATAAATGGTTCTAAAGAACTCGACAGAAGCTTTTCCTTTAAGCGTCGCTTTGTTGTTGTTCCCATTTTGAAAAGTCTCTTCCGTACTTTGAACCATAAATTGCACACAATCGATATTCAGGCCAATGTTCGACTCCTAGTCGTCTCATACATGCTTCTTGTTTTCCTTCGTTCCGTCATTCTCCTTTTTAGCTGTCGAAAGGGAAAAGAACAAACTGTAGACCGAGTTAGAGGAAAGAGAGGGAGAGAGAGAGAGAAATACTTTTCTACAGATCTATTGAAATTCCAATTCACATGAAACGGAGAGATTCATTGAAGCATCTTCGCACTCAATGGCAACCTTTTCAAGCATGGGTGAGGACTTGAATCGCTCTTGCTTTCAGTTCGAATTATGTTAAGCGTTTTGAATTCACAAAGATAAATTTACACTGTGCTCTCTTTTTTGGCCTGCGACAGAATGATGTAATGCAAATCGTGAAATATTCAAGGAACACATGTTACATTTGCAACGCCGCGCACTTCGAAAACGGCCCCCAGGCAAAAAAAATGCTTAACTTTCGAAAATACGAATGAGTTCCAGATTATTAATATTTATTTATCAATCGATTCGGTTCCCCGTCTCTCGAAGCAGTTTGACGCCGTGGACAACCTCAGAGAGATGTCGAGTAAGTCAATCTAAACGACGAGAGAGAGAGAATTTTTCTGCTGAAATACTCTTATTTGTGTTGTCAGAATTGGAAAGCGGAATCACTACATAAATAATGCCGTCGTTTTATAATATGGACCACTTTCTCTCTCCCTTACAGGATAGCTAAACGCGTTGTATTGGCTTTTTTCTTGCCTTGGAGAAGAGGCAACTTTGGTGGCACGAAGGGAATATAAAATGGACGTTCTTGAAATGGTTCACAAGAAATGTCCTATGGCCTTACTTTCATTCATCATGGAATATACTCTCGGCTTGGGTTCTCTTTATCTGCCGCTGAAGTTTTATTCGTCAATCGCCGTCAAGTATTTTTCAAGATTAGCTTTTACTTCCTGTATATCATGACTGTAAGTCCAAGTATATAAATGGCTTCCAGGGATGAAAAAAGAAGAAAGTGCCACTGAAAAGACTCAAGGACCCCAGGTTAGATTTCGTTAAATCGACCGCTTAAAGAAAATAAAGAACCATTGGACCTGAAGCACAGTCCGTGAACATATCACACAAGTTCTATAACCTTCGATACTGACGTGAACGCGTGCGGTCATCAGCCACTGATCTCTCTCCGGTCCTTGGATTCGATTGCCGTCCTCAGCTTCCTTCGATTCTGTCGCCTTTTCTGGCGCTCTTCTCTCTCACCCTATTGTTTTTTTTGGCTGTCGAGTGCGATCCAATGCATTGGGAGCCTGCGATCGATTCAAGATCCATTAGCAAGCTGGCTAATTACGGAACAGTGAACCGTTAATCTCCCAAGACCTCGAATCTTTGACATTTTAGCTGACAGATAAAATGAAATTGTCCTGGAGTTTCGTACGAAGCCAAGTGAAGCAACTGAGTAATTACCCTATAAAACGTGAAGTCGACATGAATTAGAGAAAGGAAGAAATTGAACAAGAGGGAAAAGGGAAGAGACAGAGCGACGAAATTAGCCTTGGGCATGGTGACAGCAAATTGGCTGAAGAAAATGAGACAAACTTCGGATGACAAGTGTGAAATTCTCTAGTTCTCGAAACCCAGAGAAGCGTTCAAGGTCAGCAAATATCGAATATTGTCCTCTCGAGAAAGGATTGAACTGGGAACACCCCTATAACAAGAGGGCCAGAGAATGTTTTATGTTCGTTCTTGGTTGACTGCACTGTACTATGACTGAGGGCTAAAGCGAAACTTGCTCAAGCACGGAACAGGGGAAGAATTTGAACTGCGGAAAAGTTTACCGAGTAGAAAACTTTCCGATCGGCGGGTCATCCTTATATACAGCGGGCGCAAGTGAAATTACATTCGCTCAGTTGTGTTATATGTGATAAATTGTGAAACCTGAAACAAGAAAACAAGATGGTGAGTCTTTGAATTTCGGGCAAAAGTTCATCATTCATTCTATCATTAAGAAATCATTATCTCTTTTCATCTTGTCCATTTTCACCTACTTGGTCATCGCTAACGGCGCCGTCATTACCCACGGTGACCCACAGTCAGCCTTCTCCGGTATGGTGGACCTGCTTGGCCGAGCAGTGGTGTCGGCCATCAACAGTAGAATACAGGAAGGAGACGAACCACGGGACTCGGCGACTACCAGCGGGCCTAACCGTGTCCCGGAACCAGCTTACCCCCAGCATCAGGCCGCACACCCTGCCGGGCAGCGTAATCAGCCACCCGTGGGCTGGCAATTGGGGCCCGACAGGTCGCCGGTGCACTACCAGCCTCGTGGCCAGCATCATCCGGGTTACCCGGTGGGCGCCGATGGCCCCATGCCAAACCTGCCGCCCAGGATACCTGCAGTTGACAAGAGGGATGAAAGGAAATACTACGACCAAATCTATCCCAAGCTCCCTTCTTCCGACTAAAAGAAAAGAAAGGCGCCACTGGTGTTCACGGATGAAAAATGTCTCCTCTCCGACAGTTATTGATCAAGTCAAACTTACTTTTGTCTCTCCCCCCTTTGGTCCTTCCAAGCTGCAAAGCACGACACCGGAACCGGAAATATCACGTCTATCCGCTCTGTGTATGAATAAAATGTTCACATAAATTCTTCGAGTCCTTCGAGAAGGAAAATAATTACTTGACATTGAATGGCACCAAGTGAAAGTTTCCACCATGACACACAATGGGCGGAAGGAGTTTACATAATGAACCTAATAAGTCTCGGCGTACAGTAAAAGGAATGCCAGAGCAATGATTGACGCATCAATCTAATTTGCGGCAACTGGCTCTAAAAGCTTTCTAAAGAACCCAGAGAACCGGATTTAGGACCTTTTATTTGAGTGACAGGCTTCTCCTCCTCTCCTCTTCTCTCCCTCTCCTCTGTGTTCTACAGTTAGTTCTGTCACAGATATGTCTCACTTCGTGCTCAGACACACTTCGAAGCTGAACACATTCATCACAATCTCTGAGCAAACTGGAATACATCAAATATTTAGCCTCACTGTAAGATAATATTGTTTCCTGGTGTATCAACATAACCCAGCCAAAGCCGACTTTGGCCCCTCTCTCACTGTCTCTGTCTCTCCGTCTCCCTTCCTCCTCTACCCCTCCTCGCTCCTTCCTGTCACTCTCTTTGTTTGCAATAGGGTGACAAGGCTGACCTCGGCCAAGGGGATGACGCCGCTTGCAAGCTTGCCATTGTTTATAGGTATGTTTTGGCGCCAATATGCACACAACGTGTACATTGTTACATGGCTGACATTTGCATTACTCAAGAGAATTGTTATGCAAGCCTTCGTTCCCTCTCCTCTCGCGATCCAATATTTCCATACACTCTAATCAAAGTAATTGATTTTGGGCTTACTTTCGTACCTTCCACTCCGAGGCCAAGTTCTTTTATTACTTTATGGCCAAGTCCCTAATTTGGTTCGGTGTCAGTCTCAGCTGAGAGATCAGAGAAATGTCTCGTTCAGTTAACTATGGCTCTAGAGGCTCTCTCCTTCCCCTCTCCCTCTTTCTCATCAAGGTTACGTCATAGAATCGTTGTTAACTGGCTTCATCCCTCCGCTATAGGTGGCATTTTTGTTGCTTAACTAACAACGGATTTACTGAAATGTCGTGACTTCGCTTCATAACAAGTCTCAGTGGTACACATTTCAAATGTCTTCAATGTATGACATGGTAAACTTTAAGGCACTTAAAACAACTTCCGCTCCTTCCCTCCCTCTCTCTCCCCCTCTGTTCGAATTCTGTTTCCATAGCAGTAACTCTTACAACTTGAGCAACGATTCTTCGAGTAAACTTTCTAATTCACTTTTCTCTCAGAAATCAGATTAGTTCTCTCAAGCCGGTTTTATTTTCCTTTTCTCTCCCTCCCTCTCCCTCTCTCCCCCTTTTCTTTCGAGCCTATATTGGATTTTATCATACACGTTAGTATGTACAACTTGAGCCGTGCATACTTGAAACCGATTCAGAAAGGTTTCACCAAGTGACTTTCGATCGGTTTGAGTTCAGTGAGGAAAGAACAGCAAGAGATACGAAACGGCGAGGGAGGGAGAGAGAGAGCGGAGAGACGAGAGGAGAAGAAAAGGGAGAGAACATATATTGAACATTGTGCGTGACTTGCAATTTGGTTCTGTCTTTTTCGATTTCTATAAAAATCGAGAGCCAAAGAGAGAGAGAGGGTCTCTCTCTCTCTCTCTCGCTCTTCATATCACGTTCGCCAAGCCAACAAAGAAAAGTTAAATCAAACACAGAAACGACTAGAGAAGACTGGAAAGCTGAGAGGAAAAGAGGGGAGGGCGAGAGTGAGCGAAAAGAGGCCTTAAGTGAACAGTGTTCACTAGTGTCATTGTGACACATGGACACTGGACGCTTCTTTGTCCTCCCTTCCCTTCGCCGGTATATTGGCGAAAAAAATAATATATATATGGAAGGCATTTTTCAACATAAGCCAAACATTGGCCGCCTTGAATCAATAGTGCTCTCTTATTTCACGCACAGAGTGGAAGCTTAAGCTGCGTGAGCAAACTCATATTTTACGAATAAAACTGGTGCAAAAAATGTGAATGTATTACTTTGTCCGAAGGGGGCTGCAGTTGTCAAGATAGAACATTTCGAGTACTTTATAGCCATGGGAAAAGGCAAGGCTGTCCGCGTTAGTATCTCTTCTCTTTGTCTTCCTCAGACACAGCACTACATATGTGAAATTCTAGTGTCCGAAACATAAATGGCGGCATTTTTCTGAGAAATACATTTGCTTCGCTTTCTCTCTTTCCCTCTCGCTCTGACAGTTGAATAGATATTGATTCTGAACTAGAGGCTTCTTCGCTATATTGCATACCAATTGACGACGCTTTTGACTTGTTCGCGACCAAATGGCCTCAATGGGGTCCAGTGACATATCTTCGAGTCACTGGGAGACGACCTGCTTGAGAGGGAGAGAGAGAGACAGAGAGGCCACTCACGAGAGGAGAGAGACAGAGAGGACGCAAAACTCAATATGTTTTATCTTGAATGATGGATGACTTGAGGACCAGTCGCTTCTACCTTGAAGAAGCGAATCGCTTCGTGAATTACTTCACTATTACCAACCACACATGCTAGACATACTTTCTCGAACACACTTCAAAATCGATTTTGTACATTGCACCGATGTGTGGAACACACACAGGGTTCTCTCCTCTTGCAAAGTATACGCTTCACTTTCATCTATGATGGCATATTTTTTGAGCAAAAAAGCAAGTGCATTCGCACAAATTGCAGTCCTTGTTTTGACGAGATACCTCAGAACGTTCACGTTCACAAAGCTGTCCTGAGAGACAAGACGAATGGCGTCCATTCCCTTTAGGGGGCGTCTTTAAGAACATTGTCGCTTTCCCATGAATTTGGCCGTAGAAGAGATACCAGCGACCAGAACCGTTGCCATTGTCTTCGTGCACTGCATTCTTGATTATTCTCCCGAAATATGGGCCACGAAGGGCTACTCAAGGCAAGGATATAGTGTCGAGAGTATGTGGTTAACCGAGGATATTCTTCAAGTCTACTGCACTGTGAGGCACTGTGATGATGGTGTTACAGATATTTGGTCCAATATACGTTGTCGTAAATCATGCCTTCACAGCAACGATGTCTGTCTTCGTGATAAATCCATTACCGCTCTGAGTGCGTTTTATAATTCGCTCATCTATTTAATATTAAGCGGGGGCGAGCTTTCTGGTGGAAGGCACACTGAAAGTGTACTGGCTTCCTTCGACTCAACGCTAATTCAATTTCCGGTTCCGTTAATCATTCACTGGTCTATCTTTATTTTGTGCATCTTCCTCACATAGACAAGTCTTATTCCCACATGCTGCTATACTTGGTGACAAATCGCAACTTGGTGACACTGATGATTTTCCTTGGGACGAGACAGCATTTTTAATCATTTTGACTTTGCTGCTCTTCCCTATGCCTAGCTTCGGCAAGCCTTTATTCAGGCCTTCGAGCATCACGCAGGCCTTGCAGACAGCCTGACTTGAGATATAGCCACAGCGAGAACATATTCCTTGCGGAGGTAGACGAACATTATCTTTTACCGCCAACTGTTCACCTGAGTGAATAATGTCCAGAATAGATGAAGAGCGAACCGACTCTAGATCCTTAAGGAAAGCCCGAGCAAAGCCTCGGTAGGAGTTTGGGGCATACACGCATTCGGTCGAAAAGTAATCAAGTTTCTTGAAGTAAGCATACATGACTATCTCCTTCTCGTAAGTATACTTGAAAGGCTTGCATCGTTGAATGACATCTTCTTCACCAGCTCCTGTGACGATGGCTGTTGATCTCTGAAGCCTAGCAATATCTCCTCTTAGTAAATTCATCAGAATTGTCTCAGCTATGTCATCAGCATTATGTCCAGTAACAATCATGTCACACTTCAACAAGGCAGCACCACGGTCCAACGCCTGTCTACGGAACACTCCACAAAATGTACAATTATTTTTCAGACCAATCTGCTTCACTATCGCATCCATAGTCCAGCCGTATAAGTCTTCGTAAGACAATATTTTCAATGGAAGCTGGTACTGAATCTCATTTCTCTTCACCGTCTCCAAGGAGTCATCTCTGTACCCAGTTATGCCTTCGTCAATAGAGAGTAAAAATAGCTCAAGACCATAGTCGAACTTTTCGTTCAGCATCTTCATTATATAAGCCAACACAGTTGAATCTGTAAATGACAGTCAGTTTTTGATGCCACCAGAAAATATATTTCTCGAACCTTTTCCTCCCGAAGCTCCGATGGCAACTTTCATTCCACGCTTGAACAGTTTCCCCCTGATGATAGTCTCATGAATTTCCGTTTCGAAACAGTAAAAGAAACATTCTTTGCACAGGGCATCGCCCTGGAGGAGATAAAAGAATCCAATTAAACTGAGAAACGTCAAAACCAGGATTATGCTCAGCATGATATCAGGAAGGAGACTTGATGAAGTGTTACACAAACTCACCGTCTTCGGACGCTTAAGCATAGCCCGGGCATTGTTGCACCTACGGCAATTGGCAGGCATAGTAATTTAGCGAAGTATCAATGGTCACACAGTATCTATGGATAAATCGATAGAACATAAGCGATGAGCAAACACCCGAAATTTGAAACTCACGTGGTCAGCTGACTGACGAAACAAGCGCCACCTGGCGCCAGCTGTTGGCTGTTCTGGGAAGCGGGTAAACAGAAAAAAGGCGCCAGGTGTGTCTTTCTGTGTGTTTGTGAAACCTTTTTCGTTCCTGGGTTTCACTTCATCATGGACGCCGACAAGGAAATATCCACACTGAAGAAGGACAAAATCAAATCAAGGAACAGAGGTAATCTGAAAGAACTAGCCGAAGTTTGCAATTACCTTGGCAGTAAGTTGACCGAACGTGGCCGCTATGAAGAGGCCCTGGAAGAGCACAAGGAAGAACTGTCGCTCAGTAAGAAGCTCAAGGATGATTTAGGAATTGCCATTTCTCATAGATGCCTTGGTGAAGTGTGTGCCGAGATGGAAGAATATTCTGAAGCGCTCAAAAACTTGAAAGTTTATCTCGAAATTGCTGAGACATTGAAAAATTATGTTGAGCTGCAGCGTGCTTGGACGACACTGGGACGGACATATTTCATGAAAGGTGACCTAACGAATGCCGAAAAAGCCCATTCTATGGCAATGAAACTGACAGAAAAGTAAGGTTAGAACCCGATGTGCATGTTGTGATTCATACCTTCTTTCAGGGTCAAGCCCCAAGTGGCAGAAAAGGAATACGTTGATATGAAATGCAGAACCTACCTAAATTTAGCACTGATATATGACCAGGAAGACAAAGTTAACGAAGGATGTCAGTTTTACATGAAGGCTATCCAATTGGCAACGTGAGTCATTGAAAGACTGTTTGTTCTAAAGTTATCTAATGATGAAATCTTGTTCGTGCAGAAAATTCGGCTTGAAAGAAACATTGCATCGATGCCAAAATTCACTGGCACTGTTTTACCAGAAACTTGCTTATTTTCCTCGTGCTATCAAGTTACTAGAAGAGGCGATAACAACAGCGAGATCTCTAAAAAGCAAAGTGTTTATATGTGAATACCTTTTGTCTAAAGGTCATCTATTGCTGTTGGTCAAAGATTACCAAGGCGCTCGAACTTGCTTCAAGAAAGCGTACTTCACAAAATCACCAGTAGAGAGCGACACGGAGAAGGCAAAGCGATTTTTGTTAGTAACTACCAATGTGTGTAAAGCCTTCAAAGCACTCGATAGAACTGAGACTACTACAGATAAAATGAAGATCTATGACAAACTCGGTGATCTGCTGTCTGAGCTGGAAGTATACAAGATTGCTCTCGAATTTTATTTGGAAGAACTCGAATGCGCTAAGCAACTTGATCTCAGTGCTACGGAATTGGCTACCATTCATGTTTCTATAGCTCAAACTTACCTTGACGATAAGCAATTCGAAAAAGCGATTCAACATTTTGAAGAGGAACGCAAACAAAGAAAGGGCAATGTTTTTGAAGAGGTTCGTACCTGCTTGAAGATAATCGAGGCCAAAATTGGCCTTAGGACTCCTTACAACGAGCTTGAAAAACTTTACGAAAGTGCCATTCAGCTAGCTGCAGGTGATCTAAAGGCAAAGCGAAAGGTTATACAAGATTACAAGTTCTACTCCTTGCAAGAAGGAAATGATGAGAATGCTAGTCGACTTAGCAAGGCTCTAGAAGATTTAGGCGAAGAGATGGATGACGAAAGCGATGTCTCAAGCGACGAAGGCTGCAATTTGTCTGATATATCCGATCCGTCAAGTGAATCGGGAGATAATGAAGAGCGGGACTCCACTGCCGAACCCAGGCAGCCTAGAAGTCGCATCGGATCAAAATTAGCTAAGAAGAATGAAATGGGCGAAACTCCATTGCATCGCGCTTGCATAGCTGGAAATTACAAGGAAGTAATGAAATTGCTCGAGAAAGGTCATCCCGTTGATGTGCGAGACCATTGTGGTTGGCTTGCTATTCACGAAGCTGCGAATCATGGCTTCCATGAAATTGTTGAACTGCTCATTGATCACGGCGCTGACATCAATGACCGAGGCGGAGAAAAGTGTGACGGAACTACACCGCTACATGACGCTTGCAGCAATGCCATACCCGAAGTGATAAAATTACTTATTCGTAAGGGCGCTAATGTTGCTGCCTTGGATAATGCGGGCAATACGCCTTACGACTGCTTAAGAATTTGGCGCCAACGAGTCAACGAGCTTGACGTAGAGGAGGAGCTCGTGTACAAGGGTCTCATAGAAGAGCTAGAGCTGGCAATGAAAAAGGTTGGCTTTGATGCTCGCCAAGAAAGGTCTCGGCCTGTTGTGCTATTGAATTCGCCAGAACGATCGAAGCGCCCAAGGAACCAAGTTTTGCTTGACCTTGATACTTCGCCCTCAAATAGTCCGCCTCGGAAACGGAAAGAAACGACGGAAAAGCTAAAGACCACAACTATCACACTCGTATCTGAAGTTGACTTCGATGATCCAGATGTTGCCAAGGAAGAGTATAGAAATGCCATCAGTAATTTGCGCCGTCAAAAGGATGTAATTAGTGGCCCAAAGAAAGCTAAGGATTCCAGTCATGCCCTGCTAGACGAAGATGAATATGTTCGCGACTGGCTAGAAGATGATATAGGTGGAAAAGGCAACAAAGAGAAATCCTGCCGTGATTTGTACCACTCAAAAAATCTACCGACGAAATACCGTGAACCCAGTTGCCGTAGTAGTCCTAAGAGCAAGTTTAAGCCGAAAAGATATAGCGACGAGAGAGCTAGCAAACATGTAAGAGTGGCCATAAATGATGCGCATGAAAGTAGTTCGAGCGAGGCGGAGGAGGAGGAAGAAGCAACTGTATACGAGGATGATGATGCGGAGAAAAACAGTGGCTCGGATAACGAAATGGAAGAAATGAGCAAAAATCATGATTCTTCAGATGGTGTTACTATTGTTGAAGACAGAGACAGGGAGCGCACTAAAAGCGTAGCATCGGTTAACGTCATTGCTCATAAAAAGCACGGCCATGGAGTCTCTAGAATAGCTTTTTCTGCCGCGGCCTCCTCCTCTTCTCAAGATGCTCCCGCTTCTGAGGTCGTTTTGTGTGCAAAAAAGAAGGAAACAATGCTCATTAAAGTCAACATTGAAGGCAGCGCTCTTCTAGTCAAATTACCTGACAAACATCGCCGAGTTACTTGGCTTACACAGGAAACAATCAAGCGGTATTATGAAATGAAGAAAGTGAGGCCCGTTCTCCGGCTAACAACAAAGGATGGTGCTCTATTGTCTCCGGACGATTTGATATGCGAAGTAATTCGTGACAACGAGGTGAACGCAAAGCTCGAATCGTTCCAAGTGGTGCCTCTTAGTTCGCGTTACCTTGAAGAATGCCAGAATGGTGATTTATTGCCCTTGGGTGATTTAGAACAAGAACTCGAAGCTGCTGAAGAAAGCGGTATTTTGAGCCTAGCAAATGGAAATTTGAGCAGCAAGCAAATGAAGGCACTTCAAGATTCTATTTCGGGCACTAGCTTAATACGCGCCATTGATCTCTCGTTTACCTGGCTTTCGCATAGTAGACAATTCTACGAGGCACTCTCTTCTCTGGCTAAACTAGATGAACTGAATTTAAGGGGTACCGGCTTAACCAGGACGGCCTTGAATGTTCTGTCAAGACAAAAAATGTCCATTACTCAACTTGACTTGAGTTATAACGCACTCACTCCCAACTGTACTGGTCTGTTAGCTGAAATTGTGTCCAACAATGCCGCCCTTAATTCATTGAGCTTAATATGTTGTGACCTAACTGTGCAAGATCTAAAGCAAGAATCATTGGTCAAGTCGGTCCGCAGCTCCAAATTGAACAGGCTGTCACTGGACAAGTTTATCGCCGAAGACAGAACCATTATCGAATTATACGACTCGCGTCTAGACAGCGCAGAATTAGGCGCTGGTGTCGTCAAGATTTAAGTGAAAAAGCTAAAAGTTATATACTGAAAAATCAATAGTCGTCAAAGACTTGAATTATACGGTTTTCGTGAAAGTTGACAAGAACTCATTTTCATAAAAGACGCCAATAAATCGTCTCGCTAATGTACGAGAAGGCAGAGCAATGATGGCTGAACATTAAGCAAGGGTCACCTACTTGCGACCACTTTAATTCCAAGAAAGAAAAGAAGATTCTCTGCCCTCTCCGAGTACCCTGCCGATCGATACTAACCTATGACGTCACATCTACATGTTTAGCGAAAATCTTTGTTGCTCAGAATTGTGCACACAAGAGTGGTTACGTCAAAATGCAAAACTTGTCACTATATACACTCACCTACACGTGTACAGTATCACCAAGGTAACCCTTGATGGAAAATTAATTACAAGAAGATTATTCTCAAATGCGATTTTCACGAACCTCTCTAGAAGGCCGAAGGGCAGTGGGAGCGATAGAACGCGAAAGAAAGATCAATCAGAACTCTCTAGTGATTCTCCATAGGAACGGAAATGCTGCTCGATTTGGTCAACACCAATGCACGCCAATTTCCAAGTGGAAGCCATTATGGCCGAGAGAGGGGAAGAGGGAGAGAGGAGAATGATGGAGGAAAAGTGGACAATCCGAATCGAAGCCAATTCATCAATCGCGAGATAGTAATCAGAGTGTCAACAATTCGCTCCGAACAAGAGAAGACTTCTATTGAGACAAGTCGGCAAATAGATGGCGTTGTTCTATTCTTTTTTCATTCAAGACAAAATGTTTCGCCATGTTTGCAAAATGCAATACTTCGTCACTCGTGTGAATAAAACGAAGCTAAAATTAATCTGAGAGGAGGAAGTGCTAGCTAGCAGAAAAAGAGTAAGAAGCTTTTCAAGACCATTTAACGCAATATTCCTGAGTGATGGTTCTATATTTGTTCTGAGACAACGTAGCAAGCTCAGGAATTTAAAGAGGCAGTTTGCTTCATTTGCAAGTATATTTAATGGCGTCGATGAGAAGGAGAGAGAGGTGTAAATCTCTTCTTCAGCCTTGAAACCATTTTACGGAAGAGGGAGAGAGAGAAGAGAAAGAACTATTAAGCAGTTCATTGACTGATTATAGGCGACGAGATAAACTGAGAAATGGTCCTTGTCGTCATTGGCTGTTTTGTCGGTTGACTGAATCAATAAATCAGACAAACTATTAGTGGGAGCGACTTGCCCTTCGGGACACAAATTGGTGATCGGCAACTTTGGGACCAGAGTTCTAGTCGTGCTCTCGTGAACCTACTTGCTCCCTAAGGCACCCTTGCAGCCATTTTCACCTCTCTCTCTCCTTCCTTCCCTCTCTCTCCTCTCTCAGCTTGACTACCTTGGTTGATCCAATTAATTAGTGTTTACTTGGAAAGGCACTTGCTTCAGGTCTAGCCTTCGAAATGTAAGCGCAATCAGTGCGGTGGAGCGAGTGAAGAGAGCGAGAGGGGAGAGAGAGAGGAGAGAGAGAGAGACATTGCATAAGTGGACGCTCTGAGCGTGCGAAAAAGGCTACTTGGATTTGCTTTTGCAAACGCTCTGAACAGTTCAAAACGGTGCAAAGTTGTGACTCGCAATCTGTCTCTCGCTCCATAATTGGCCTTTTTGCGGTAGAATGGGACAAAGTCGTGACGACGCACTCACACACGCTCACGGGCGTAGGAAGAGGTGACCTCACGTCTCTCTCCTCTTTCTGTCACGTTTTATTCACACACTACGATCTGTCTCCCTCTCCCTCGCTCTCTCTCTCTTCCCCTTCCTCCCTCTCTCAAGCACAGTTGCACTGTTCTATGAATATTGTACAAGCTGTTCCAAAGAGCGCTCTAGAACTTTTCGAGTCAAAATTTTCGCCAAATGACATTATCCATCTTATCTGGGAATAGTACAGAGGCGTCCTCTCTCTCCCTCTCTCTCCCGGTCTCCCTTCTTACTACTTTCTTTGGGTCTGCTATTTTACGTAATATTCTCTCTTCCTCTCCTCTCTCCTCCTCTTCCTCTCTCCTTCTATCAAAGTTTCAGCTCGTGCACAAAAAGCGATCCGATCCATCTCAAGTAATGACGGGAGACAATTTTTGCCCCAGTGAACATCAAGCCGTTTTTCGGGCAGAAAAGATCAACTCATCCCTATACTTAATGGGAGAGGGGAGAGAGGGAGGGGAGGGGGAGAGAGGGACTCACGAGGAGAGGAAGGAATTATGTACTCCGGTTTCAATAGGCAAGACAAATGATTACACTCGGTGATCAAGAAATAAGTGGTTAGTGCCTTCTTTGCTTGAGAATCTTCCGGGAAAATCGAGCTGGAGGGAGAGTCGGAGAAAGAGGGAGAGGAGAGCAAGAGGAGAGAGATAGAGAGATGGAACTGAATTTATTCGGCGACAAAGTAATGACGCCATGTCCAGTAAGCAATTGACTCGATGGCGACTAGACACCAAGGAGAAGGAGAGGGAGGGAGAGAAGAAGCAATAGCTCTGCTTAAAGTGAGTGACTGGAGAGGTTACAAGTAAGTTGCCTCTCTCTCCTCTCTCTCTCCCTCTTCTCGCCTTCTCTTCAGCAACCTTTCCCTCTCCCTCACTCTCTTTCTTTCCCTCTTTGCGAAGCCTTTTTGTGTGCTTGTGTCGCCAATATTAACCAGTTGTTCGGCACATGAAAAAGAGGCTATCTGATAAACACTGCCTCCGAGTGTACTAAAGGACAGAAAGAGGGAGAGAAGAGGGTGAGAGTGAGAGAGAGGGGGAGAGGGAGAGAGACTTCAGTGTACGTGCACTTGCGGTATTCAGTTTGTCCATGTTCTCATTCTTTATCTTTGGCTCAAAATCAAAGTAATGGACAACGAGAGCTAGCGAGAAAGAGAGCGAGAGAATAAGAGAGCGAGAGAGAGGGGAGAGAGGAGAGAGCGAGAGCGAGACAAGTTGAGTAAGAAGAAGCCTCGGTTATGCAATCCTTTTCTTGCGTCTTTCACTTACTTGGTCAGAGCCAGCGAAGCGAATATTGCATCTTGATGGCCGGCCACTGACCATTGTCAATCTTAATTTCATTCTAGCCGCTCTCTCACTCTCGCTCTCTTTCTCTCCCTTTTCCTCTCGCTCTCGCTCTCTTTCCCTATCTCCTTTTCGGACTGAAAGAGAGCAAAGACATTCAAGCCATTCACAGCACACAGTCCATTGTGTCTCTCAAACTTGATACTATCGTCCATCGGCTAAAAGCAATGAGCCGAAAATTGTCCCTCTCTCTCTCCTTCCAACTCTTTCGCCCTCTCCTCCTCTCCTCTCTCCCTCCCTCTCTCCCCATCGGTCAGGGTCTCTTTCAAGCAGTCAATGTGTTCAAATAACTATCAACAGAGGCCATTGAATTGTTCAATTGAAGGGGACACTGTCATTCGTGACTTTTATCACGAACCATCAAACGGGTGCCATCTTGTCCGTGCCTGTCTCTCTGTGATTTACTTGCCGTTTACAACATCAGCAAGGAATCACGCCGAAGACGCAAAGAGACAGAGAGGGAAGGGAGAGGAGAGATTCGAGAGGAGAGAGACGAGAGCACGACAGTGCCATTCTGTTTTATAAATCGCAAATGTTCTCGAGAATAAAATAACCTGTCATGATGTCTTTGTTTTTTATTTGGCTAAGCTCAACTTTTAGCTGTCAGTCGCAATGTGTCCTTGTTCTAAAGAGAGAAAGAGGGAGGAGGAAGAGAGGGAGAGAGAGAGCGAAAGTCTTTCCTCTCTCACGGGTCACTTGGGTTAAGAAGGGAAATCATTTTTCCTAGATGCATCTTTCCAGAGAGTTCTAGATGACGTAACCTTTTTGCAAAGAGGTGAAGAGTGTTGTGTAACTAAATTTAGACTCGAGTGCAGGAAAAGCCTAACTAGCCGTGAACGTTCTTAGAACTGTTCAAAACATGAATAATTTCGGCGGGTAATGGAAAGAAAGTGGAAACATTCGGCGTTGCGACACATCAAAGGAGCCAGCAATTAAGGCGAGATGAACTAATTTGATCGACGACAGGTCTTAATCAGCAATTAAGCGACCAGGCAATTAATTTGCCACGTAGCACAGCTGAGGGCTAATTAACCACTCAGCTCATTCTAATCCATCTCGGCCATCAAGCGCGACCTGTCGGCTCAAGTGGCCGAGGAGTGGACGCACTTGGCGGCCATCTTGGAGAAGCAAATACTGCAACCTGATTAATTTCTGAGCCCACAAAATCTGATCACAGTGGCAAGAGACGCAATTGAATTTAGGAAAGAGCCAATTGTAGTCATTTTAATTGGATTCCATTCACCAGTTGTTGACATTCATGATTAGCTGCGGATCAATGGAACAAGTCCACTGGAAAGCAAATCACATTTTGTCGAAATTGAAAAGTCCATCCCTTTCATTCCTCTCGAATGTACATGTAGAGGCGAGAGGGAGGGAGAGAGAGGGAGAGAGAGAGCGAGAGATATGTTGTGAAACACAATTTCAGCTTACTTTGTTGCAATTTCGTTGCCAGAGTTTGGATTACATAATCCTTTCGCGCCCTCTTTCCCTCTTCCTCTTCCCTCTCCGCTTTTTCTTCTCTCCCTGATTGAGTTGCTAGAAGGATGGAAGGAAAAAATAATTACCGCGAAAATGACAAAGAAGAAGAAGAAAAGAGAGGAGAGGAGTGCTCTTTCGTAAGCTGTGTAAAAAGTAATTAATTTGCATCGCAATCAAAGTGTCAAGTGAATGTTTTTCCAATGCTGAGAAACTCATTAAGCAATTAGAACACTGGCTTGTAGATGGCTCTGATCTCTCCTTTAACGACCCCTTCGCTCTCTCCTCTCTCCCCCTCTCTCTCCACCGGACATGGAAATGCAATTTGCCAAATTGAGCATGAAAGGAGAGCGGTCTCTATCTGATATACACTTTCGGTCAATGTATTTTCCGAGAAGAGGGAACGGGAGAGGGGAGAGAGCGAGAGGGAGAGAGAGAGAGAGAGACCGAATGTAGTACATGTCACTGTGGTATTCAATTTTGACCATGTTTTTATTCTTTATCTTTGTCACCGAAAGGGAAAGAGAGGGAGGGGGAGAAAGAGAGAAATAGTAACCGAATGGCCAATGGAAAGGGTCAAGGGAACCGGAAGAGACTCGTGGACACGAACAGGTCCGGAAGGGTGGACAATGTCCAGAGATCAGGACGAAATGAAGCAAACAGCAAGAACGAGTAGATGTGATGCTCATAGACGAGGAGTCAACTTCTTTTTGCCGACAATCCTTTCACGAAAGGGAAGATAAAAAAGAGGAGAGAGAGAGGGGGGAAAAGCGCACTAAGCGAGAGGGAGAGAGGACAGGGGAGCGAATGCGCACTGGAGAGCGGCTCACGTGCTAGATGGCGCTAGCGTCGACCCTCAAGTCCTATAGCTTGACGCTTGTTGTATGAGCCTGTTGTTACTTGCTTAGTCTTCTCTGACTTGAGAGCTTCTCTAAATATTTACTGCTTTCATGTTCGCCGACAGGAACTGAACTCGTTCAACCTCATATCAGATTATACGAAAATATTTTGTCACAAAATGAACGACCGCCAGCTAGTTGACGTGTTTGTGTTAATTGTGAACTAAAACTTTGAGGAGGGAGAGAAGGGAGAAGAGAGGAGAGGAAGAGAGCGAAGGGGAGCCCCCTCCTTGAAAATTGTCAGCTCGTTTTCTGCGACACAACACACCATGACTGACGCAATGGCCATGAATGATACTGATGAGCTCAGTGAGACGTTGACTTTATCAAATGCAAGTCTAGTCAATTATCTAGTCAATGAGACGCAACAAAATGCCGAGGATGAGTTTCAGTTTTATCAATTTTACAAGGTAAGTAAACTTGCCAGTGACTTGAAAACGTCACTTTCTCGCCCAGTCATGCCTGTGAAATACTGGCTGTCTCTCCCTCTCCATTTCCCTCTCTTCCTCTCCCCTTCTCTGTCTCGCGCCAAAAAGTGCGACAAGTCTGACAGTAGTGGGAGACAGTGAGCCGCAGAGAGAAAGAGAGGGAGGGGGAGAGAGAGGGGAGAGAGGAACCTTTGGCTGGGAACCATTATAATTTATCCCATTTGCTGTTGAGTACAAGTAGTGATTTTGTGTTGTTCATCTTGCTTAAGTATAGTATAGAGCAGAGAGAGAGAGAGAGGAGAGAGAGAGCAAAAAAAAGAGGCATTCATGCTGAGCACACACGCATCATAGGCTTGACATGCAATTCAACTAGAGGGAAGAAGAGCAAGAGGGAAGAGGAGAGGAGAGAGAGAGAGAGGCAAAGTCAAAGGCTGCGATTAGCGAGCAAGCATGTTACTAGGAGTAATAATAATCGCGCAGAGTTCGAGACTTCGAGTCTGAACACTAGCAATTTGGACAAAGTGATTCCGATAGATTATACGCCATAGACAGTGTAACTCGGGCATTACTACATCTAAGAACATTGGCCATCACTCGATCCAGTTATTGAGGTTCAGAGATGCCCAACTTACGCACTATTTGTCGCTATCGTTCGTCTCCTCTCGCCCACGCTCTCCCTCTCATGCTCTCTCTCTCGCTCTCCCTCTCTCCCTCGCCTCTTCGGCTCCTTCATCTACTTCTTGGCTAATGTATTCCATAACATTTCGAATGATCATGAGCATTTGTTTGAAAAGAGAAAGGAAGAAGGAACGGAAAAGGGATAAAGAGAGCGAGATAGAGAGGGAGAGGGAGAGAGATAGAGGCGAGACAAGACGGCCTCTTGAGTTTCGTTCTCCTCTCTTTTTTCGGGCTGGCTTTCCCTTTGGACACAATTTACTTATTTTCTCCCTTCGTGTACACGAAAATAAGGAGAATAATGGCAATCGATAGAAATATGAAAACAAGACTAGACCATGCAACCACTTTCCTCTCTGTCTCCCTCTCTCCCTCGCTCCCTCCCTCTCGCTCTCTGTCGTCTCTTGCTTAGTCTTCCTGCTCATCCTTTAGCCCTTCTCTCTTATTCAACTCGAGTTTGTATATTTCCTCCAACTGCTTGATTTGGATGCGCTTCACGTTTCCATTGTATTCAAGCTACTGGGTCTCCTCTCGCTCTTCTCCCCCCTCATTGCTCTCTCCCTCTCTCCCTCTCTCATGCGTCCCAGTGAACACGTATATATAGTTATTAAATGTATATTTGATATTGTTTTCCTTCAGATTCATAAAGTTTACCGAACACAGTGTACTAGAATACCGCTCAGTGTGCCCAGTGGCGTCCATCTTTCCTCTCCGCCGTCCCCTCTCCCTTTCCCTCTCTGTCTTTGCCGTCCCTCTCAATCTTCCTATTTTCTCTATGAATTCCCTTGGCCATCACCATGCCATCCTCCTTCGTCACTGGCCATCATCGGATATCTCTCTCCATCTCGCTCTCACTTTCGTACTCTCTCTCTCCCTCTCTCTCCCCTCTCGCTCTCCCACTTGACAGACAGAGCAGCTCACGTTTCTATGGATATTGTTCATCATGATAGTATTCGGCAACTGTTCAGTTTTAATCACATTACTCATGTCCAAGAACAGGAAGACAAGGATGAACTTCTTCATAATGCATCTGGCGATAGCAGGTACTGTCCGTTCCACTCTTCCTCTCCCTCTCGCTCTCGCTCTCCCTCTCCTTCCTCTTCCTCCATTGGCCTTTTCCCTCTCTCCCTCTCGCTCATAAACGCACTAATTTCAACCACTTCACTGTGTAAGACCCAAGTTGAGGTTTTACCCTTAAGAACATAATCCTAACTGACTATATTTTTCTTTCTCCCTCTTTCGCTTTTGCGTCACTCGCCCTCTCCTCTCTCTCTCTCCCTCTCGCTCTCCCCCTCATTCCGTCTAATTTCTTTTTCCGTCACAGACTTAATGGTAGGCCTTATAAATGTCCTAACGGACATTGCCTGGCGGACAACTGTGGGCTTCTATGCCGGAAACATTGCTTGTAAGGTTGTCAAATTTTTGCAGGTAGGAAACTCAGCGTACCTTTCTCATATTTCTCATATTGTTGCTTTTATAGATCTGATATTCGCTTCATGAGAGCTGGTTTTATTTTTCAGAAACAAAATTGTGTGGGAGGGAAGAGGAGAGAGAGAGGGAGGGAGGAGAGGAGAAGAAAGTAGAAAGAGCTCAGTTGCGAGCTAAATTGTTTTTGATATTCACGGCAAGGATTCTCGAAAATTCTTTATGTTCGCTGAACCGTTCGAAAGCTGCATCTACTCTAGACACTTTTTGTGTACCCTTATAATCAAGAGAGCTTTTGCAATTTTTATACAATCCCTCTCTCTCTCTCCCTCTCTTTGTCTCCTCTAATAATGTCTCTCTGACAGGTGCTGGTAACTTATTCGTCAACATATGTCCTGGTTTCGTTGACTATAGACCGTTACGACGCAATAACGCATCCGTTAAACTTCTCTGGAAGTTGTGAGTTCTTTTTTGTTTCTCTCCCCCTCTCTCCCTCTCCCTCTCTTCCTTTCTCTGGCGCTCTTATTTTTCCTTGTCTGTTCTTTACAAAAACGCATTTATTACATCCTTTAGAGAATCCGTTTGTGTACACAATACTCTCCTCTCGAGAAAGTGGAGATAGACGAAAGCGAGAGGGAGAGAGAAGAGGAGAGGGAGAAGGAGAGGGAGAGGGAGAGAGCGGTGGCTGAGCACGAGACAATGATTTTGGAAGAGTAAAAAAGTAAATACCGGGAAACATTAATTCATTGTGACAATGGACAGTTTTTGTAGGTGACTAAGATGAAGGGAAGGGAGTAGGAAGCTAAAGAGGCCCAGAGAGCGAGAGGGAGAGAGGAGGAGGGAGAGGGATAGAGCGAGAAGTATCCAAACTCAAACAAGACATGAAAAGTCTATCAGAACTTTTTCATTGCTTTTCTATAGTGATCCCAAAACTTGAGAGGCTATTTTCTTTGGCCAATGTACAACTCGTTCGAACTGTTCGCAGAGCGTGTGATTACCTCTGGAAACTAAAGAGAACTTTGTTCGACGAACTGTTCGGCGTATTGTTCTAACTCGTAAAAGGGGGAAAGCGATGGACTCTCTCTTTTTGACACGAGAGCGAGAGATGCCAGCTCATTTCTCAGAATTCAGGCAATGACCGACGAGAGGAGAGAGGAGAGGGCAAGAGCGGAAGAGAAAGAGTGAACGATGAACAAACCCTCTGGAGGGAGGGCAGTAGAGGGTAGAGAGGAAGGAGAGAGGGACGGGGGAGAGAGAGAAAAGCGCTGCAATTGCGAGTGAAATGTATTAATGGGTCTCAGTTGACACAAATGAACTTTTCAATTGTTGGCTCTGCTCTTCTCTCTCCCTTCTCTCCTCTCTTCCTCTCCGTGCCCTGGTCACTGTCAGTCTTTTCTCTTCTTCCCCATGAATGTCCACCAACTGTTCATGATCATATATCAATAATGAATTCCTCCTCGCTCTCTCTCCTTCCCTTCCTATCTCTTCCGCCTCTCCCTTCCCGCCCGTCTTTCTCCCCCTCTCGCGCTCTCTGCCCCTCTGTTAACTCTTTCGTCTCACTGACGCAACTCAATGACACAACAACAACCAAACACAACACAGGGCGAAGGGCAAAGATACTGGTCCTCGGCGCATGGGGCCTGAGCGCCATTTTCTCCGTGCCGGCCATCTTTCTCAACGAGGAGACAATGGTCAGGGGTCATCCTCAGTGCTGGATCAACCTGGAGCCCTGGCAGTGGCAGGTCTACATTACCCTGGTGGCCCTGTCTCTGTTCTTCCTGCCGGCGGTCATTATATCGGCCTGTTACATCATCATCGTGCACACAATATGGACAAAGTCCAGGCTCAAGGGCTTCCCGCCAACCAAGTACCGCAGCAATGGCAGCCGGGCCAGCAAAGGGTCAACCATGACATCCTTTTCCACTGGTGCCACTACGCTCAATGACACAGGTCAGTCCTCTCTCCCTCTCCCCCTCTCCCTCTCCATCACTCTGAGCGATGCCATTCAACTGAGTGACCCCTTTGTGTGTGGCTTTTTAGCCGACGGAGCGACCACCTCGCTGGCCAACACGAGCGTCAAGACCATCACTCATGACAGTGACGATTGCAAGCGAGCCAGCTCTCGGGGAGTGATACCGAGGGCCAAAATCAAAACGGTCAAGATGACATTTGTCATTGTGTTCGGTAAGAACTTTTTAAGTGGAAATATTCGATTTTCTCTCCCCCCTCCTCTCCCTCTCTCTCTATTTCCACTTTATCTCTCCCTCTCTGGGGAGGGAAAGCCTGGACCAAAAAAACTCGAACTGTTCAGTTCACTTGTCTGTCAAACGCACCCATGAATGTCCGCCTTTTATGCCGTTCGCTCTTGAAATACTTGGAATGACATACTCAATTCTCCTCTCTTCCCCCTCCGCCCTGGCTTCCTCTCTTCTCTCTCCCCCTCTCTTCCCCCTCTCCACCGCCCACTCAGTTTTCATCCTGTGCTGGAGCCCCTACTTTGTCTGGGATCTACTTCAAGTGTATGGCTTCATTCCATTGAGTCAGACAACTATAGCCGTTTCTACTTTCATACAAAGCTTGGCACCTTTGAACAGTGCCGCCAATCCCATCATTTACTGCCTCTTCTCGACGCACATTTGCCGAAACATCAGGTTCAGGCCATTTAGGTTTAGGTGAAAGGGCCTTCAGCTGCCGCGAGAGACGTGAGAGAGCGAGAGGGAGAGAGCGAGAGGAGAGAGAGACGACTTGAAAAGGCGAAGAGGGAAGACGCGAGCGGCGAACGGCACTGAGAGGAAGAGGGGCGAGGAGAAAGGGAAGGGAGAGAAAGGAAGAGATGGATAGAAGCTAGAACTGTCGAACTTGGAAGTAGAACGAGCAACTGTCACAACTCGTGACAGCCTTCAACTCTTACGCTGGCTGCGGCACAAGCATGCGACTTGTCGTTCGTCTCTCCCTCTCCCTCTCCGCCTCTTCCTTTCGCTTTCTCCCCGTTTTCTCATTGCCATAGAACAAACCCCACAGGAAACGAATTAGCCTAATGTACTAAAGTACAAATTGATTCTCAGTGTACGAAACGTCCTATTATGTATGTATATCAATAAATAGAGTAAAGTAATGCCAAACATTTGGACATTCATTGTAGATACAGCCAAACATGAAAGATACATTAAACTTTCCAAATACTATTTCATATCTTTCTGTCCTTTATATTTATCCGATGTCTCCCTCCCTCTCCCCTCTCTAGCCTCTACTTTTATGTCTTCATTTCTCCCTCTCCTCCATCTACGAATACATATGCGGAAATTCGAAACCATAAAAACCGGTCGCTCTCCTTTCCCTCTCTCTCTTTCCATCTCTCCCTCTATATCTCCCTCTCTTCCTCTCCTTCTCCCTCTCTCAAGTTCTTTTCTTTTTTTTCGCCATACACTGTTCCTCACGATACGTTTCATTTAAAATTCAAATTAAGTTTACATGTTCATTTGTCAAAACGGAACATCAACATGTCATTAAGTCGTTTCTTTCCTGAAATTGATAATCAATCGGATCAGCGGACCAACATGAAAGGAAGAGAGGGAGAGAGCAAGGGAGAAAAGAGGAAAAAGAGATGTTCGAAAATACATTGAAAACGTATCAAATTAAATTTAACCCCCTTGCCAATTTAATTGGAGCCAGCATTCCATTCTTGACTTCAGAGACAGACCGAAAATTTACATAACAGTTAAACTAATCAAGCATGTCATCACGAGAATGTCTGAAATGCAATCCGAATATCTTCTCTCCTCTCCTCTCTCGCTCTTCTAGAAATATGTTAAGTGTACGTGTTTGTTTCACTGAACAAGAGCCTGTGACGTAAGTCACTTGGAAAAACTTTGTGAATATCGAAACTGACAATTGTGTTTGAAAAGCCATCTTACTGTCATATTTGTTTTTCTTTCGTGTCAAAATGCGGTATTTTTGAATCACTTGTCACATATCTAGACCAAGAGATTTGTTTCTGAATACCTGCGGCGAACTTTATTCAGAGAGGTGAGAGAGAGAGAGAGAGAGCGATTGAAAGCGAGAGAGAGACGAAAATAGGTAATGAAGGCTACCTTTAGTAGTTGAGACACATACCAATTAGGAAACGGTGAACCAAGTCAACGCCAACTGTTTCATCGCTCTCTCTCTCTCCCTCTCTCCCCTTCTCTCCCTTATCTCCCAACGTCAAGTCGTTCGTCACGCACATTATTATCCATCTAATTCCCCGATTGCCTCTCGCTAACGAGGTCCTCTCTTGCCGTTTAAATTCAAATATTAATATTAAAATAGAACATACTGTATCTGGCGTCTCGTAAAGAGTATAAAGCGTTTTTTGAAGCAAAACGTCTCGACGCTTTGAATGCCATTTCCGTCATTAAGTAAATCATTAAGATAAGTATCGTTATTGTATTCTCTCAGGAAATCTGGAACTCGTTGAAGATCATCATTATCGATTCTCTTTTCTTTATATTCCGACTGCCGAGACTCAAAATCGTATCATACATCATTTAAAACGCATTAACTATTGTGCCATTCAGCATTTATCGGAAATAGTATTTTGCACTTGCGCGCCATCTAGTGAAAGAGGAATGAGACTTAGCTAGTGTCAAAGCATTCACAAACGGACAGAGCTTCTGGCAAAAGCCAGTAGATCGCAGCTCATGCAAGCGAAATAAGCAGATTTATGACCAGAAGCGCCATCTGAGAGAATCCAAAGATACTAGATAGCTGTATACAGCATTTAGTACAAGTATTGCGCGAGAAGCTATAATGAACAAAACAGCTGCGAATACATGCTCATATTTTCACCCGTCGATTGGGTAACTAGCTCGGAATTAACAGATAGTGAGGGATGTCAACTGCGATTACAGCTCGACTAAAGTGAAGAATCATCAGGGTTCTGACCCGGAACTTCCGAGTAGAGTACCACATGGGCCGACTAGTGGCACAGGGACCGAGTCGGCGGGCCAGAGGGCAACGGCCACTCCCGGCCCACGGAAATGAGATTTTGCAGCCAAAGTCAGGGACCAGCTGCTATAATATTTGTGTACGCTCAATATGGCCGGGTGGGCCGGGCGAAAATTCCTTGCTCTGTCCCACTAGCTGAGGCAAGCTTACACTTTTTGTCCAATATGTAAGGAAGAGGGTGACTTTGCCTTTCAAATTCAGTATCAAAAGCATTTGCAAATGGAATGCTGAAAACGTGCTACGGTCCATTCAAGTTGGCCATAGCCTTTGGAAATGGAACGAAGCTGGACACCCGGTGAAAAGAGACGAAAACATAATGACACAGCAAGACATCTCTCTCCCTCTCCCTCTCTTCCCTATACTGGGCCTGACCTTGAAGGCATTGGCGATGCCAGATTCTCACACCTGTGTCCACAGCTTGACCAGAGCAGCTTAGAGCTCTCTCTCTCCCTCTCGCTCTTCTTCGGCCACTATTCGGGACAAAGGGCACGCCCTTTAGCACCTTCCATAGTGTCGCTGGCCTCGCTTTAACCTCATTGTGTGGAGAAGAAGCGTCAACTTTGCTGAGTCAGCCCTTCCTCCGCTGTGTTTGCCGTTGACCAGGTGCGGACACTTTTCAAGTTGACCAAAATGCAAAACGAGAGGAAAATGTCTTTCGGGGGCCGTTAAGAAAGTGTGTTCTATCGGAAATGACCCAAGCTTCAGTGCTGTGGTCAAGCTGTGGACACAGGTGTTACATTTTCGCTAATGTCCCTGAGCCGAGGGACAAACTTCACCGGATTTGTCTTTGTCTCTCTGGCCCTTGTCTTTGTCAAGTCAAAGTCTTTCGGTGTCTTCTTACTCCAGCATGGGAAAGGCTTGTGTGACCAATGTGTCACATGACACCGGTCACCCACTATGGTGGACAGCGTAAGAAAGGTCCAGCCCTCTGGCCCTTGGGCCGCGCTACTGGGAATCACTTTAACTCGAGCCACCGAGCGTTGCCGCACATGCGCCGCAGAGTCTCCTGAGCCTCTCTCAGGCTCCTCTTAACGCCTCGGCTCGTCAGCGCGAAACGGCCCAGTTGAGTTTTCGCCCATCCGTGACTCAGGTGGGCCGTCAAAGTAACGCCAGTTATCTGGGCTCGTATCTCTCCCTTAATGGACACCAGTGTGCCGACCCTTATCTCTCTGTGACTTTGTGACCCTTGACACCTGGGTGTCCCTTGACCACGTGCCTCTCATCTAGTTAACCAGGAATAACCAAGGACTTAATTCAGTTGTCTAACGATGTGTTTGAGAAAGACGAGCTTACCGAGTGGTCACCTGGTCACACTGACCACTGGACTTGCCTTGCTGTCAATTGTGGCCACAGTGAGGTCACAGTGCAACATGGACCTATGCTCTGGCCAGTATGCTGACCTGGTGGCCAAGCAAGCTAGTTTAGTGCGCCAAGTCAATGTTCGGTCACGTGAGCGCAAGACACAGAGTCAACAAGTGGCCGACCACAGTGGTCAGTACTGTGGTCACTTTGTGGCCTACAATCAGTGCTTGACGTCCATCACTAAACCCTGTCGAGGTCACCTTCAGTACCATTCCTTGCTGACCCTGTTACAAAGGTGGATCAAGCAGTACAATTGTCACCAATTTGGCCCATCGGCCCGCACCGTGGGCCCCGACCTGGTGCCGTCCAGCCCGTCCCCCAGGAGGACAAGTCAGGTCTCACGTGACCGAAAGCGTGACTCACGAAGAAGAGGTCGCCAGGAGCGACGGCGCTCTGGTCAAGAGAGGAGAGACAGGACTCAGTTTGTTCCCGACAAGCTGGACACAGTGAAAAGTCCAAATGTTCAAAAGGTTCAAAATGTCCAAACTCAGACCAGTGCTGGCCATTGCTTCGAGCTTTCCCTGTTTGTCGTAATCGTGACCTCGTGCGTGAGCTTGTTGTGGAGATGACACTCAGCTAGAGTTGCATAGATGTACATAGATGATATGATAATATAAATTCACTGAACTGTAAATTGATGTATGAATTAAAACGTTCCATTCGCTCTCTTGAAAGGTCGCAGGTTTCCGGTTACGATATAACAGCAATTAAGAGTGATAACGATGCAGCCATTTGCATTTCAAGTTCAATTACGTGAAAACGTGAATCAATGGCCGGCCATTAAATTACTTATTCATGTGCAGGGGAAGTCCAGATAAGGATTAACACAATCACGTGACCTTGAGGAGAGATGATCATAAAAGACAAGGACGAACTTGTCTCTCGTTCAACAGCCTCTCTAAGTCTAACAGATTAATATATATTTTCTGGGATTAGCTTTGTACATGCCAGCTCTCAGTCTCTCGCTCTCCTCTCTCCCCTCTCGCCCTCCCTTTGGGTTTCAGTCATCTTTCAAAGCTATCCCGACAGTGACGCTAAACTTGTTTTAATTTCAGCATTAATCAGTTTCGTTCTCTGTGAGACGGATGATCATTTCAGGGCGAGAATTTTCCAAATTGAAGCCGAATGCCTGTGCGAGAGAGGCTTCCTGCTGAGAGGGAGAGAGCGAGAGCGAGAGGGCGAGAAGAAGACAGTGAGCGAGAGAAAGAAGGAGAGACGTTCCAATGACGGAAATGGAAAGAGATGGAAAATACATCTTGCTTTGCTCAGAGATACAATCGTGATGCAGTCAACTACATGTATAGGGGTTCGGATGCTGTTATGCAACACTGTGCGTACGGAAGAGCTGTTATAGTCATTGCCGATTCGGGAAACTTGTTTCTACGCTTAATTTTAGTACCGATGACCGAGGCACGTCCCACTACCTTTGCTCTCTCGCTCTCCCTCTCCCTCTTTCGCTCTCTCCTCAAGTGATTCTTTCGCACGGCTCTTAGACATGGTGATTGTGATCAGAGAGGAAAGGGTTAGGTTCGTAAAAGGTGCATCTTAATGGCTGACACTAATCACCATAAAAAACACCGTGTGTAAGAAAGTGCCTCGGGCAGGCTTTGCTTCATAATTCAAGATTGCTCTCCCTCTCTCCTTTCCCCTCATTCTGTCTCTCTCCCGCCATCTCTCCCTCCCTGGCTCCCTTCTTCCTATAAGTCTCGAGTTAGTGTCCGAATTCCAAGGGATAGGGCATAAATAAATCGCCTCCATAGAACTGGTTGTTCTCTCCCTCTCTTTCTCTCCTCTCTCTCCCTCTTTCTTTCAGCCGGCTCTTTGAAAGACAGAAAGCGTGAAAGCGAGAAAGCGACAAAGAGAGAAAGGGAGAAAGCGAGAAGGAGAGAAAGGGCGAGAGGGAGACCAGGCAAGGGACAAGTAGAGAAAGAGTGTCCAGATGTTTTATGAGTTGTTGACGACCCTTACCAGGCCTGGTCAAGGGCAGGACCGGGCATTTCTTCCCGAAACGCGGAAGAATTCCCAGCTTGTTCCCTAATTCTTCCCAAACTCCCTGAACGAAGAACAAATGAAAGGGAATGTTTCCGAAACTTGAAATCTTTCCCTGGCAAAAAGTGCGAGAAGAGATGACTTCTAGAGAAAACGCAAACCCATTCAAGGGTCAAAGGGAAAGAGCGAAGAGAGCCGAAAGCAATAAAATGGACAGTTGACCATCTGGCCTCTCATGGGACTCGGTCTGTGAAAACGTTTTGCAATCGTCAACATTGATTGCCACCTCAATGTGACAACTAACGGAGCCCATTGCTAGAGATAAGAGAGCCCTTTGATTTGCCGCCAATGAACATGTGTTAGATATGGGAAGATACACTTAGCGCAGTTGTAGAACAGCGCGCTGGCCGTCTAGTGGGCTGGCCCACGTATCGTCATCGAATGAAGAGAAAAAAGGTTGCCAATCAATAGCTGGCAATGACTATTTCAACTGATCAGATAAAAAATTGTGAATAAGTGAGAGCTTTTACACTTATTCGAATAACAATCGAGATTGTGAGGAAGAGGATGTGATGGCACGCTGATGAGAAATTGCTTTTCAGAAATTCCAACTTTTTAGAACAAGAGTCACCGAACACGAGCGCCATCTATCGACCAGAATGGCTATCACCTTCACCGGCTGTGTTGTTGACTACTGAAACCTCGTGTTTCGCTACACACATAAACAATGTCCCAAGACCAAGCTTCGAGTTCTGGGCCGCAACCAATTACGTTCAGTCAATTACGCAATGCCCTAGTCGGTCCTGATCGGATACCTGCCCAGAATTTGATTGTGCCGAGGGTTCTTGGTGTTACTCTGATGAAATCGAAGGAAGAACTGATTGTGGAAAATGTATTCGAAAGCTGTACATTCAAGGCCAGTCTCAGCTGCGTGGCTGGCTTTGGTCTAGGAGCTGCCCTTGGACTGTTCTCGGCCAGTGTGGGGCCAGAGGCGACCGATGCAAGATCCCGCCACTCAAACGGTGAAGCAAGTGTTCAGAGAAATGGGAAGCCGATCATTGCAGTATGCTAAGAACTTCGCCATGATTGGCTTGGTGTTTGCGGCTACCGAATGTGCAATTGAATCAGTAAGTTTAATGCAACAACTAACTGTAGAAAGAGTAACAAACATCTCCATTAGCATCGAGCGAAGAATGACTGGAAGAATGGAACTCTGGCCGGAGGACTGACAGGTGGCGCCATAGGTTTAAGAGGTATCGTTAGATCATGCGAAGAATGTACATCTAATAGATTTCTTGATTTTAGCTGGTGTAAGGGCTGGTGTCTTTGGAGCACTCGGTTTTGCTGCATTTTCATCGGCGATCGAATACTATCTTAGAAAATGAGTCAAGTTCGAAATTGTAGCTTTGTACAGCATCGGTTGAAATCATAGTTAAGAGGTGACTTTCTTTGCGACATCTTTGTTACTGGTTAAAGGCCGTTGAAGATTGGTAATAGCTTTTTCCGGAAAACTACAAGTAAAGAGTTCGATGCAAACTTTAACTGCATACTTCACACCGCCGTCAAGTATTAGTTCAGATTCGAATATCATGTCTGGTCTGCTAGCAATATCTGAAATAAGAAATGCTTTGTGGGACAAAACATCATCGTTATTCAAATTATTTCCGCCATTTTCACGGATTTTCTGCGGTTTGAGCTTGTTTTTGTCAATGGCAATGATTTGAAAGACATCAGTAACCGGATCATCGCACTTCAAAGAACAATGTTGGTCGATTTTGTGCGAATTTCCACCCGGTGGTAGTGGTTCAGTCACAAAGGACTCATTAGTACATTTGATGAGTAGAAATGGCGAAATAGCAAGGTGGTCTTTGGTCTCAAACAACATCGCCGGTCGAATTGAATGGATGAACACATTAATCATGCCAACTGGAATGCGTATTTTCGCACGTTTCGCTTGATCTTCAGCCTTGATCAGCTGACTAGGATTAGTAGATAATTGGAAACAAGCCACTTTAAAGTGCAAAGAACCGACCGACGACCCACTGAGGGGTAGCCATTTGTCAAGGCCATTGATACCAGGATCACAGATGCTTCTAACCTTGAACTCCACTGAACCGATAAAGTCGTCCGGCGTAAAGAAGTGACTGCCATACAGTTCAATTCGAAAGGCGTCATTGAAGTCATGGACGGCACACCAGCGCAATTTATGTTCATGCCACTCTGGGTTGGCAGAACTTTTTGAAATTTCCGTCTTGAAATAAACGCCACCAACGCGAATGAGACAGAACGGATCGTGTCTTGACTTGGCTGGCAAGTCATGTGCCCCGTAAATTTGAAATATGCAAATGGCGACTGGCTTTGGGTGGACGAGCATTCGCTTGATTTGATGATCATGAGCCAGCAAGAAGTAGAAGCGATTAGGTTCCACAGCCAGCATAGTGAGAGCCTTCATCATCAATATGCGTACCAGTGAACTGTCGGCTATGCCGGTGACATCGATGCCCTCAAAGTTAATTTCAGGTGTCTCGAGAAACGAGAAGACAAGGCCGCCCACAAAGGGCACCGCGGTCATCAAGGGTCTCAAAATTAGGCGGCAATTGCTCTGCATGGTGACGTCACGGATGCCTATGGGCAGAGACAACAAGTGCGGCCTCCTTGACACTGATACTAGACAATTGCCTTGGTAGCTCAGCTTCAAGTCAACTAGTATTTCGTCTTGTCGGTCACTGGACTTGTTTACAGTCAGCTGAGTAATTGAAGGCGCCTTGTCACCCAATGAGAAGCGCTCTATGAAGATGGCCTGATGTTCTCTATGTGCACCTTTGTCGTTGAGCCCCTTCTCGTCTATCACTTGCTGTATCAAGCCATTGAGGTGCGGCCAAATTTTGGTTATCAGGTCATTGATCCACTCTGATCTCGGCTCACCGTCACTGTCCTCCGTGGGCATCCTCTGCAGGCCATTGACCTGGCGCACAAATTTCTGGCCATTGTCTCTATTCGCCTCCTTCATCATGTTTACAAACCTCTGAACATTCTTGTCCCGCTCATTGTTGTCATAATTTCGGTAACCAAGATACGAGACGGCCAGCAAGGTGGCGGCCATCTTGGACCAACTATGCTGATACAGGATGCCAGCTACGAGAGCAAGGGTAACAGTCAGCCAGGCGTGACATTTGTGTATTTCATGTGAAAGCCTTTCAGTTATGCTGACTGGCCTGAGCACCTGACCGAGGAGGCCGCCATTGCTGACCGGTTGCTCTTGACCTTGGAGCTCGAGTTCAATGACTGGACCGTGATGCAATAATCCTCTTTGGCTCTCGTCGCTCTGCTCCAGCTGTTCGTCCGATACTGAGCCAATGACCAGATCGGTCTCTGGTTCGCATCTGTTTCCATGCTCATCGTCACTGTCATTGTTATCTGCACTCTGTTGCTTCATATCCTCTTCTCTGTCTGTCTCTCTCGCTCTTTTCTTTTTTTATTTATTGCTTGTGTTCAGGTGTGTTAAGCGCAATCTATGTGCCCATGAGAGGGGTAACTGAAAAGAGAAGGAATGAGAGGGGAGAGGGAGAAATAGTTTAGGCGATCAAGGTCGCTCTGATATTCTATGCTACTGAAGTCTAGTATTGCTCAAGGGGAGACAACGCTGTGCGCAATGGCGTCTCCTCGTTGAACAGTTCTATGATGTTGCAATCAATTGTCGCACGCGCTTCGTCTCTCCACTTCACGGTGTCCTCGAGCCTTTTTCTTGTTTCCCTCCCTCTCTCTTCTTCCCCCTCTACTCCCCCTTTGACCATGGCTTTGTTGACTTGAAACGACATTGACTGGCTCTCATATTGCTACCGCTGAACTACGACGGCCGCGAGAAGGAGCAAAGAGCCTGTCCCTCTCTCTCCTCTCCCTTCCTCCTTGTCTTCCTTCCTCTTCGTCCCCGACTCAGTAACTTAACGGGTAGATACTTAATTTAATAATTTATTTAATTTAAGGTCAAGGGCGACAAAGGTAGAGAGAGATGGATAGAAAGTAAGAATGAAGGAGACAGAGAACAGAGAAATAGGTCATTACTATATATATTTCCATTGGTATCAAGTTCAGGATGTGTTGAAAATATGTTTTCCTTGAACTGAAGGGAAACTGTGCATACACTCAGAAAGTATGTCCATAAAAACCAGTTATGTAATGAAGAAAAAGAATCCGCTGCCTAATATCAACTGGCGTCTCTTTTTCTCTATGTCTCCCTAGCGGTCCCTTTGTGCCGTGAAATGGACAAATTAAGGGGCTGAGAGTCGAGCTGTCCGCCATTGTGTTGGTCCAAACTCAGGCCAGTTATTGCAGCTACGGGTGACGGGGCCACCGGTGACCGACAGTGGCTCATCATCATGGGACTGGGACTTGAAGTGGTACTAAGGTGGTGGTGCAGGTGCTGCTGTTGGTGGTGCTGCGCCGGCGGCGGTGGTGTTGGTGGCGTAAGAGTAGTTGCCCCCATGACTAGCGCTGCCAGTGGCGGCGAACAAGGAGATCGGTCCGAGTGCGAAGGCTTCGAGTACATGATACGCTGAGACGATGCTATTGGTGTTTGTTGCTGGCTTTGCTGGTGCTGCTGCTGGTGGTGGCTGAACCCTCCGCGGCCCGAGTAGGGGCAGGTGGCGGGCGACTGTTGTTGTTGCTGCTGCTGCTGTTGTTGCGGAGGAATGTAATAGCCGGGCGGGCACACCAGGACCTGTTGACCTGACTTGATAGTTGTAGTATTATTTGTACCCGAGAAGGGACCGAAACTTTGCTCTGTCCTCATGATTATGTTGTGTATCAAATCCGTCCTCTTGAGCTGTTGCTCATTGAGAAACCTGGGCGCTTGTTCCAGTGTCTTGACCAGCGTGCTGTGCGAACTGGCCAAGGAGTCAACCGTGGACGAGCACGAGGTGACCACTGGCGTAGACGGGGCCGGAGAGCCGCCGTCCCTCTTGCTGGCCCTGAATTTCTTGTGATGCCGGTAAGCTTCGTCCATGAGCATGTTGGTGTTGATCAGTGGCGGCGCTTGCAGTGCCCTCTTGAGCATGGGCATGTCGTCAATGGTTTCGGGCTTCTCGTCCGACGAGTCGGAGGAGACATCCTTCACCTTCTCCTCCAGGGCAGACCTGGGACTAGAGCAAACCGAGGTGGCCGGTGTGCCACTGCAGTGTTCCTTGCCGCTCTCAATGCCCGAATCGGTGGGCGAGTCGACACGGCGCAGCTTACTGTAATTGGCGCCAAAGACTGAACTTGCCCCCTTGGCCGGTGATGATGATTCGTGGTAGTAACTTTCGTCCGATGAGCTGTTGCCATTTTCCCGGTGATAGGGGCGCTTGGGGCAACCTCGGCCCGGGGCCAGGTCGTTCGAGTAGACTGTCAGGTAGCCATTGCTGGCCTTGGCACCGGTGGCCGACGAGGGGACCTGGGACGACGGCGACTTGGCCGACTCGTCGGTGGAGGCCACGCTGCTGGACACGGACCTGGGTGAGCCGTAACTGGCGTCCGGAATGTCCTTCGAGTCACTCCAGTCACTGCCTTGGGGACTTCCGTGACCATTGTTGGTGGCCGTGATGCCAAATTGCTGCCAACGTTCGGGCAACATGTTGGCATAGTTACAGACACCATTAGTGGACACTGGGACATGGGCGGCGGGAAGCAGCTGTTCATTGGTGGTGGACGTTGCCGTGGCAATCTGTTGCTGCTGAGCCTGGTTCTTGGGCTCCATCTTGTAAGCGAGCAACTTCTCAGAGTGAAGCGTGTTCAGTGTCCTGAGATCGGGTATCTTCTTCTTCAGCTCGCCGAAGAGAGACGGATTGTCAGGATGGTTCGAAGTGACCGCTTTCTGGAGCAGGTCGTCCAGCTTCCGGTTGATTTTCTGCACGAGATCGGTGTTCCTGAGTCCAGGGCGGTCTGCAAGGGTAACAAAAATTTCCAGGTAAGTATGGGGCACATTCATACACAGGTAAGTCGGCGGCGAAAATGACGGCGAGGGAGACCCTCTCTCTCACAGAGCACAGCACACACAAAAAAACGAAGCCAGAGAAGAGAGCGAGAGAGGAGAGAGAGGAAAGAAAAGTTGGCGACACGTTCAGCGGACAGCTGCGAGTCAGACTGAGAGCGCGAGAGAGGAAGAGGAGAGAGAGAGAGCGAAAAGTACCAAAGCGAAACGTCTTTTAGGTCCTTGAAAAGAGAAGGACGAAGCCATGAAACGAGGTCACGGTCGCCTCTCTCTCTCTCGCACTAGCGTTCTGTCTCTCGCTCCCTCTCCCTCACACTGGTCCATGGTCGTTATGTGAGCGACCGACAAGAGAGAGAAAAAAAGGGCGAGAGGGGCACAGAGGAGGGGGAAGAGGTATTAAACTTACCAGGGGCAATGACGACAACGGCGCAAAATAGGCCAATCTCGTTGTCGGACAAGCCGAGGCCATTCATTCTCTCGGCAAAATCGAACATGGAGTCCATGAGGAAGCGAGCATTGCTGGCCGAGTGGAGTGACTCACGGCGAAGGACAAGACCGTTCAAGCAAATCATCGAATTGGATTGCGAGTCGAACATGCAGGCAAGTCGAACTAGCAGAACTTCGAACACACCAGCCTACGAGAGAGGGGAGAGCGAAGGGAGAGAGGAGAGAGACGAGATTCAAGGTCAGTTCACATGTGGCCTTGAGAGGCTGTTTGTTCGACAGAACTGTAGCTTACCTTTAGCAGTGTAACTTGGTCATCTTGGGACAACATGGCGAAGCCGGGTATCCGCTTGGCGTACTCGACAACCCCTCGGATGGCCGGCGAGAAGCGTTCACTGAAGTCCTCCATGATTCTGTTCGAACCATTGTTCTCGCCGTGGGCTGGCAAGGGGTTCAGTGGACAGGCCTGTTTGTGACGCATCGAGAGAGAGGGGAGAGAGAGGGGCAGAGAGGAGAGAGAGACAAATTAATTATCGGCGATATTCAAATTTCCGCTAGATTAATTAGCTGTCAGTGCTAGCTAATAATGATTTCAAGAGCAAGTGTCAAGAATGTGTGTGTACAGTAATGCAACGCCAATTTAGTCCCAAGGTCGTCCACGAGGAAATGTGTCTACGTAAGTCAGAGAGGAAGGCAAGAGCGAGCGCGAGAGGGAGAGAGCGAGAGGGAGAGAGCGTGTGGAAGGGTTTCTATAGAAACCTACTGCACTTGGGCCTAAAAATACAGCTATATATCGACTCATTTTCTTCTCTCGGCTTTCTCTTGTTCTTCTTTCTTAACTAGAGCTCTCTGCACAGTGATGTTGCTTTCCCTCTCTTTCTTTCTCTCTCTCGCTCTCTCGGCTCTTCATCTCTAGCTTCCCTCTCTCCCTCCTGTGCCAATGTAATGTCTTTTCTAGTGCGCCAGTGTGGTGAAGAGCGGCCGTAGAGAGACCTTGTACACCGTGATGACCCTGACCTTCAAATGCTATGGACTAAAAGAAGAAAATATTGACTAGCAACAGCGAGAGAGACGAGGGAGAGGGAGAGAGAGAGGGGGAGAGAGAGAGCGTGCGTTACACATGTAAACGTATAAAGTGGTTTATATATAAAGATATATCCTATCCAGTGCGCATTCTCGAAACTTTTCTAGGAAGTTACTGTTAAATCGGGCAAGAAACGTAGGTGTGGGAAGAATAATAGCGAGAGGGGAGGAGAGGGAGAGCGAGAGAGATGCCTCTCGCTACGACTGATCGGAAGAAATTAGGCGATATTGATTCACCGTATGCCGTAAACAACTTGTTGACGATGCAATGGCATTTCCGGATCAGAATTACCGGTTCACGAAAAGGGACAAATTGGGCGATGGAGAGGGGAAAGGGAGAGAGGGAGAGAGAGAGATGACAACGTACCATTTGTGGCGGACAATGGGCATACACGGGCTGATTCCTCGCCCTTTCGACCAGAGGGGCAACCTTGTCCTTGGTGTAGTCACAGGTCTCCTCGTGGGCCTGAAGAATGGTCTCCAGCAATCTGTTCTCATCTTCGAGCTGTTCGTTCAATTGCTTCTCTTGCGAACTCTGGTTCACTTTCTGCATGGCGGCCAGAATCTTGGCCTTCTCGCGCTTCGGAACTCGACCAAATCGAACGGCTAAGTACATGGTTCACAATTAGTTTAAGTCACACAAGCATGTCACAGTTGTCATCTCTTGCGACAATCAGAGAACGGGAGGACTGGAAGAAGACGGAAGGACACCTTGTGCTCTCAGAGCATGAAAGTTACGCCGAATGACATTTTGTCTCCGTCTCTGTCGCTCTCTCTCTCTCCCTCTCTGCCTTTCTGTCGCCTTTTCTCTGTCTCCCCTCTCTGCGAATGGCTTAGCTAAGAACCTGTGACTGGCTCTGACACTACTTTCGGTCTCCCTGTTAGTCTCTTTCCCTCTTCGTCAGCTAGCTGCCGCTGCCGTCGCTCAGGCCATACCCTGTCTCTCTCTCGCTCTCTTTCTCTCCTCTCGCTCTCTCCTTTCCCCCCCTTCGTCTATGTGATTCTCTAGTGCGACGGCGCCCCCATGGCCATGAAGGTGGCCTTGAATCCATAGCAGCGTGTAGTTCACGGGCTCTTTCTCTTTTTTTCTCATCTCTATCCCTCTCCCCCTCTCTCTCGTTCCCTCTATCACCCGCTCCCACAGTCTAAAGGGAGAAAAGAAGTAGGGGAGAGGGGGAGAGAGAGATGAGCATTGAACTTACCGTCTCGAGACATTCCGACGGCGATGCACTTCTTTAGTCTACAATACTGACATCGGTTCCTATTTATGCGCAAAATGGAACACTGTTGATTTTTTGTACACGGTCGATACTGGATTTTCTGTTGAATGCTTCGACGAAAGAAGCCCTGGAAACAGCAATTAGCCAGAGAGGGGAGAGACAGAGAGGGAGAGAGAGACAGAGAGGGAGAGAGAGAGGGAGAGAGAATAATAATTAGACCAATGTTACATAACTGCTTTTATTTTCTCACGGCGCAGCTGCGCAACCAGAGAGAACAAGAGAGGGAGAGGGGAAGGGAGAGAGAGAGAGAGCGAGAGGGAGAGAGGGGGAGAGGAGAGCGCGTCGGTGGCATTGGATCAGGTCACTCACCTTGCATCCTTCGCAGGAATGGACGCCGTAGTGGAATCCACTTGCTTTGTCTCCGCACACTCGGCAAAGGACAGTTGTACCATCGAACTCTGTGTATGTGTTGGGCGAGAGGGGAGAGCACAAAGAGGGAGAGAGAGAGAAGAAAGACTTGGTCAGTAAGGTTGACGATTCAATGACCTCTGGCCCTCTCCGTAGGGAGAGGAGAGCAAGAGAGCGAGAGAGAGAGATGTTCGGGCAGATTGAGAGCGCTGGCGAAGAGCAGAGAGGGAGCGAGAGAGCGCGGGAGGAGAAGGAAGTCAAGATGGTCAGTGGCCGACTAAGGTGACTAACTAGCTTACAGGCAGGAAGGAAGCGAGGAGAGGGAGAAAGGGAGAGAGGGAGAGAGAGGAAGAGAGCGAGCAGGAGCACGGCAAAGGTCGACTGACCGGCTGACAGTTGTTATTGTTGCTGGTCACCCCTCTCCTTTCAGATTGTCATTTTGCTTACTCTCACTGTGGAAGAGGAGCAAGAGCGAAAGACAATGGCCAAACGGGAGAGGGAAGTAAAAACAGGGAGAGGAGAGCGAGGGAGCGAGAGAGGAGAGAAAGAGGAAACAACTTTTCTCCTTGCCGTCCAGGTAGAGAGTAATCAAGAACCGGGCACCAGGTTAAAAAGGCAAACGGACGCTCTCAGACCGGCTAGTAGTTGAATAAATTTGTATTTTCAAGAGATCACGGGCAACTAGCTATCTCTTCTCTCTCTCTCCCTCCATCCCTCTTCCCTCTCGCTCTCTCGATTACAAATTATTTGCAATGAAAAGTTTAACTCTAAACCCGTTTCACAACAAGCTTGTGTACGTTTGGAAGAGATAGAGACCATAGCCGGTCGTTGACCTTCCTCATACCGAGAGAGATGAGCAGCGGGAGAAGGGAGAGAGAGAGAGAGAAGGAACAAGATGAACTAAGGTGAAGAGGAGAGAGGGAGAGAGAGAGAAGCCGAGCTAAACCTGAACCCAAGATGCGAATCAAGTGTCGCGCTTAGCTTGCTCTGACTGCAGGGCAAAGAAAGCAATAGTTACCCAGAAAGAGAGCGAGAGAGAGAGAGAGAAAGAGATAAATAGGAAGGGAACATGACCGACAGAGATGACGTCGACTAAAAATATTGTCAATCAAAAAAAGGGGCGAGAGGGGAGAGCGAGAAGGAGAGCGAGAGAGACACGTACCAATCTTAAGGTCGCCCTCTTTGGCTCCACTGGAATCGGGCTCGTTGGAAGGCATTGCGCTGAGAAGCAGTAAATCCTTGTCACTAAGAATCATACTCTCTGGAACTGTGGGGTGCAAATGTACTAATGTACAAATGACTCTGTCTCTAGGATAATGTCGGTGGGTTCGGGTCAAGCAAGTTCGAACTTGCAGCCTGCGGACCTTTGCGCTGTCGCCGGGCAGTGACAAGGTCAGAACTTCACGAACTGTTCAAAATGAAAGGTACAAATCTTGCACAATGTTCTCGCGAATCAAAGCCGAGTGTTGTAATAGAATTCGCTGAATACTGAAGAAGAAGCACGAGCAAAGTCAAGGGCACCGACGATGATGACGATAGATACACAACTGAACGAGAGAAGTCCGAGAGGGAGAGAGAGGCAGAGAGGAGTCTCTCTTTACTAGACGCAGAGGTTGCTCTCGCTCTGCGATGTGAACCGAACGAAGTCAATGTTGCGACTGGGGTGAAAGTGGTTCTCGCACAGCCTATTTAGACTCCACAGAAAAAGGGCGTCCGTATACTGTTGAACTCTTAGGGTGGATGACTCGCTCTCTCTCTCTCTCTCCCTCTCTCCCTCTAGCTGGCTCTCTGTCTCTCTGCTCGCGGTATACTAGAAAGCTAGCAACTGAGAGAGGGAGCAAGAGACAGCAAAACTGAGTAGTGAGTCTTGGAGCTGGAGAGACCGACCTTGGAGAGCGTTGTGCATCGCGGGTTCGTTTACCTCGCTCTCCCTCTCTCTCTCTCTGCTCTGCTCTCTGCCGTTGCTGCCTGAGTTTACTGACTCTCTCCCGCTCCTTATAACCGAGAGAGAGAGCGAGAGAGCCTGCACCACAGCCCTGCTTGACTATCGATCCAGTGGAGGGAGGGAGAGCAAGAGGGAGAGAGAGAGAGAAAAGTCTTGGCTGCTCTAGAAGAGCTCGGCAGAGAGGGAGAGAGGAGAGAGGCTGCTGCTTGCTTTTTCAATGTCAAGGCCCTTTCTTAGTCTTTCTTCGCTCTCTCGCTCTCTCTCTCTCTCTCTCTGTCTTCCTCTCTCGCTCTCTCCTCTCGCTCTCTTTTCTGTCCCTCTTCCCTTCCACAGTGAGGGTCACCCTGCCCTCTTTCTTCTAGGATCCCTCTGATGTTTTCTCACACATAGAGAGAAGGGCGAGATCGAGATGGAGAGAAAGAGAGGGAGAGGGAGAGAGAGAGAGGAGCAAACGTAGCAACATCCGCCGCACTTGACGGCACTTTTATGCGCATGTCCAAGGCCAGTGTAGTCACCCTACTCACCGCCTCTGGATTTCCTGCGATCACTGTGCACATATATACGTATATAAGGCGAATGAACCTCATGGTATAAAAAAAGTTTTATAATAATTCACGAGGAGCGAGAGGAGAGAGAGAGAGAGAGAGAGAGAGCGAGAAAGAGCGAGAGGGAATGGCGAAGGAGCGCCATTTGGGTCACATAGTCTAGTAGAATAATTTTGTTTTTTTGCAAAACTTGTCTCCTCGAAGTGCAAAGAGAGGGAGAGAAGAGGGAGAGGAGGAGAGGAGGAGAGGGAGAGAGGAGAAGTTAACTGGACACCGTCATCGCAGCCTGTTGACCGGTTCCGCTAGACATGCTAAAGGGGAACATCTGAACAGTTCGCCTTTCTCTCTGCGCCTCTGTCCCCTTCCCTGCTCGCCGTCCCTCTCTCCCTCTCGCCCTCCCTCTCCCCTCTATCTCTCGGGCTTGTCCGGGTCTCTGGTTGACCGCACGCGTCCAGCACGCGTATGTACCATGCAATTATTTGTCATAGGGGACATTTATCCTTTGCTCCAAAGATGTTGTTGGTCACTAGCGGCTGCGTCGGTGGTCAACGACGTGGTGGCGGTAGGGTGAGCCGTAGTCTCTCTCTCTCTCCTCTCTCCCTTGTTCCCTCTCTGCCTCTTCATTTTTTGCTCTCCCTCTCGCTCTCGCCGTCCAGGAGCGGCAAACAATCCCGGAAAACAACCGGGCAGCTGCTCTTATTCTCCTCTTTTTTGCTCATTCTCTCTCTTTCTCCCTCTTCCGGATACCACGGCATGATGCACGTGTCGGGCACGCGGAAAAACAGCAAGATGAGAGAGGGAGGAAGAGAGAGAGAGAGAGAGCGGGCACGAGAGGGAGAAGGGGAGAGAGAGAAAGAAATAAAGCTCAACAGTGTAGAGAATTCATACAAAAAAGGGAAAGTTGGGTTTCTCACAATAGACACAGCATTCGCTGCTCAGCCACAGTGATGTCCCTATTCAAAAATAATACGCGGAAGTGGCCCGTGTCTCTCTCCCTCTCCCTCTCTCCTCTCTCCCTCTTTCTCTCCCTGTCGCGTTCTTCTATCCGTTACTCGACAGACTTTCATTTGGACTTGGGGTGAACAAAAAGGGCCGAATACGGTAAAAGAGCTTATTGATGATGAAGGAGCGAACTTTGGCTCTAGGGTCTGAGAGGGGGGAGAGAGGAGAGGGAGAAAGGGAGAGTGAGAGGAGAAAGAGAGAGTGAACATATTTTCCCGTCTTCCCTCTTCCTTGTTTTGTTCCTCTTTCTCTCTCCTCTTCCAGAACTTCGGGTCTACTGTGTGCAAAATTTGCGCCACATGCGGTTTCCGAGCATGGAGACGGAAGAGCGACAGAGAGCGCGAGAGAGAGGGGGAGAGAGGAGAGGGAGAAAACGAACTGTTCAACGAACTTTCCTTGTTTGTCCAACTCCTTCCGAAGGCGCCAATCAAACTTTGAACAGTGACTCGGAGCTCAAGGGCATGTATAATAAATTCAAAACCAAATGGCCGCCGACGGATTAGAATGGTCAGACACGCGAATGTCCCTCTCCCTCTCGCTCTCCCTCTCTCGCTCTCTTTATCACCTTGTCGCTCTCTCCTCTCTCGCTCTCTTTCTCAATAGTTGTCGTAAGCATCTGGCAATTCGTTGCTTCTTTGCTCGGACATGCTTAAGTCCATCATTGTCCAGTTGTCCCGGTGCTTGACCAATGGCCATTGTTGCATACAACTGCCCACGCCATTCTTACCGCCGGTGTACTTTGTATTGCGACATGAAAGGGGAGAGAGCGAGAGGAGAGAGACAGAGAGAGAGAGAGGGGAGAGGCAGAGAGTGACCTTCAAAGATTGCTTGTCAATTGCACAGTTTTGCATAGCAGTATTCCTAGTAGATTATTATGCAGCCCCGGATAATGCGGTGGTAAGCCAGAGAAAAGGTTCAACGATTCGAGCAGTTTCAAAGAAGTCTCTCCCTTTCTTTATTCTTTCCCTCTCGCTCTCTCCTCTCTGTGCCTCTCGCCGTCATCTCATTTCGCTCTCCTATGGTCCACAATTTCCGTCCCATTTCGAGTTCATTGCCAAGGGTGACCGTGAAAGTTCAAGGAGAGTCAAGTCTTCCTCTATCCCGAGGTCGGGTCGAGAGGGAAAAGAAAAAGGGAAAGAGAGCGAGAGAGGCGACTGCGAGAGAGGAAAGACGGAGAGAGAAAGAGAAGGGAGAGAGGAGAGGAAGAAAAAGGGAGAGGGCTAAAGACCCTAGGAGAGGCCTCTCAGCCACGGGTCCTAACAGTTGCCCTTCTTTTTTCGCTTTCCTTTTTACATTGGAAAAACACAATATAGTTCCACAGGCCGTTGGCAAAGAAGTAAAAAGAGGAGGGGAAGGAGGAGAGAAAAGAAAGCGACAGAGGAGAGGGAGAGCGAAGGGAAAAGGGGCCTCCGAGGGCAATGGGACTTGGCCATCGGGGCCAACGCCACCGGGCTTCCAGTTTGCCCGTGCTGGCCGGTTTCTCGGAAGTCCTTTGCAGCCCTTTTCCCTTCAACTCTTTTCTCCTCTCCCTCTCCCCTTCCTCTCTCTCCCTCTCTCTCACACTCAGGGCCACTGGTCAGCACTTTGGCCACTTTTACAGCTTTGTTTTTTAGGCCTCATGACCTTGGAGAGCAAATTAGGTGAACAAAGTCACTACCGTCCAAGCTCATCGACCTCTCCTCCTTCCCTCTCCCTCTCTTGCCTCTCCTCTATCTTTCCCTTTTTGGCCAAATAAATTGGCTGCTAAAAGTATGCTAGTGACGTTAAGTTTAGGTTTGCCCTAGGCATTTAATCGGTCACTGATTCGATTAGAAGAGAGGAAGGGAAGAGAGGGAGAGGGGAGAGAGAGAGAAATAGATAGGGAGAAATCGGTCAGTTAACCTCAGCATTTCATTCCTAGGCTACAATCGATTTTCGCTGAAATCGATTATCGGTCGGAAAGCTGTAGACAATTCCAGATGTCTACGAGAAAGAAAGGAGAGAGAGAGGGAAAGAGCGAGAGGGCGAGAGAGGAGAGGGAGCGGAGAAGAAATTGTTGACCGTCTCGAGAGGTGAATGACTAGCTCGTGACCTCGGCTTGAACGGCCACAACACGCGCAAACAAAGTGCACTGCGTACACGCGCTCGGGCAAAGAAAGCGAGGAGAGAGCGAGCGAGAGAGAGAGGGGGAGAGGGAGAGAGCGAGAGAAAGCTGATGTGAATAATAAGAAAAGCACAGGGCGAGGAAGAAAGATAGGGCCATCAGCCATCGGGCCGCTGCCCTTGTGGCCCCGGGTCTTGGAGGGCTGGCGGCAAACAGCTAGCGGCTGTCACTTTCCCTACTTGGTAAGAAAAGTTGGTCATTCACCCTCCGCTTTCTTTCTCTCTCTCTCCCTCTAGCTCACTTTTCGCAGGAAGTAGAGACACGATAGGAGAGAGCGAGAGGGAGAGAGAGAGACCCATAACAACAACACCGCCTCTGAAGCACACATGTATATATCTTAAACATGTGCGGTAGACTATGGACAGTTCATCGTCTCTTCGGTGATATTGGTTTCAATGACTTCACTTAGAGGGCAACAACATCAGAGGAGAGATGCTCTCTATATTTCTCTCTCTCTCCCTCTCGCTCCAGCTCTCCCTATATATATCTCTCTCGCTCACTATGCCGTTGATTGCCTGACTTTGTGTCGGTCGTTGACTTTCCAGTTTCATCTCTCGCCCTCAACATACACCGCTACTGCCGAGAATTCTAGTTTTGTCTCTCGCTCCTCTCTCTCTCTCTCCCGCTTCTCTCTTGCTCTTCTCTCGCCTCTCTCACACACAAACATTCTCTCTCAGGTCTGTGACTCTGTTTCACAGGTCGCTGATCCTTGAAGAGAAAAAAAGGGTGAACCCAGAGCGACTGAACGAGAAATGGAGAGAGAGAGATAGGTAGAGAGGTAGAGGGAAGAGAGGGAGAGGAAGGGAGAGAGAAACAAGGTGAGAGATCTCATAGTGGAAGCGGCCAATAACTCTAGTGACTTGCAGGTTATTGCCTTATAGTAATACTTTTCATGTATGTTTCGTCTCTCAGGTTCATGCAGCCATGTAGAGGAACTTTCTTGGAAATAGTCGGCCATCATTCTGACGGGAAAACCTTATCGCCAAGAGAGGAAGAGAGAGAGAGAGGGAGGAAGAGAGAGAGAGAGAGAGAGAGAGAGAGAGCAAGCGAAAGCTAGAGGAAGGACGATGATCACTGGAGTTCTGGGGATGATCATCACCAAAATGGAGACTGTGCCAAAGTTTAGGTTACGGGGCAAAGTAGGCTCCACGAGAGCACGAGAGGGAGAGATAGAGAGATGGAAAAGAGAGTGAGGCGAATGGCCAGAGAGCGAGAGAGGAGGAGGAGGAGAGATGGAGACGAGGAAACAAACAGGAACGTTCAAGGAAGCAAAATAAAAAGTGAACCAGAGGCCCAGTAGTGGCGGCGATGTCAACAAACTCCCCTGCTCTAATTCTGGCTCATCTCTTGCTCTCTCCTCTCCCTCCCTCTCTCTCTCCCCACAAGCCTGTTAATAGTTCAAACTTCATGACACACAAGCGAAGCCCAGTATCAAATATGGCGCCTGAAGATTTAGTAGGAAAATTTGAGTTTCACTTTCCGCCTTCCAAGCATACAGAGCCAACTTTGCTTCCAAGCAATCAGCTCGCAATTAACGACAAAAAACTTTATGAGAGCCAAGTTTTGCATTCAACTCTTCTACACATTGAAGCTAATTTGCTTTGCAATGTAATACAGTCATTAGAGTGCAGTCAGCTTGAGTTTCTATAGGTTTTTTCCTTCTTAAACAACGTAAACATGTTAAGGTTTGTTGATGTTGTTGTTTTTCATACATTTTAGCGTAAATGATAGTTGTACAACTTTGAGTCTTTCCCTCCCTCTCTCCCTCCCGCTCTCCCTCTTTCTAATTGAGCGGTCGTAATGCCCCGATAAACTTTGTAGTCAGCCATGAGGCGTGAAGGGATTTTGATATATACGTGGTAAACAACGTGTCAGTGCAGCCAACTATTAAAGAGCAGTAGAGGAGAGGAGGGGGAGAGGAAGGGATATAAATATATTTCACCGTACTCGGCCATGCTGAGGCGACAATGCTCTCTCGAGAGGAGGAAGGCAAGGTGCAAGAGAGCAAGAGAGCGACCTGTAGAGGTCATCATCCTTCTTGGAAGGTTCTAGTAAGCCTGGAGAGTCGGTCAATTAGGAGTTTACGCCGAGGTATTTGACATTGACTTGAATGTAGGTATGAGAGCGGCAGAGGGCGAGAGGGAGAGAGAGAGAGAGAGAGAGAGGAAGCGAGGCAGAGAGATGTGGAGAAGTCAAAGCCTTCGGGCCATTCATAGGTTCAACTTTCTCTTCTCTTAGAGTTCATTATACGAATCAACAACAAGAAGGAGGGAGGGCGAAGAGAGCGAGAGAGAGAGCGAGAGAGAGAGAGGAGAGAGAAGCCATAGAGTGAGAAGAGTCAATGCTCTTTGTTATGTAAGACCAAGAATCCCGTAAAATGTAGGCAAGTAAATACACTGTGAAGCGTATGCTGTATGTCTATGACCGAGGCAATGAACGACAGAGAGGTAGAGGGAGAGAGAGAGCAAAGAGATACAAGTTGAAGCAGGGCAATGGACTCTTAGAGAGACTAGAGCAGCGAGTACACTAACCTCAGCCAATGACAGCCTAATTACCTAGCAAAGAAGTCGTAGTAAAAAAAGGTGCTCAGCAAGTTTAACCGGTGGCAAGAAACTTGTAGAAGTTGTTTTCTCTTACACTAGTTGTTCCGGTAGTGAACTCACCAAAGCTGGCGAGAGGGAGAGAGCGAGACCTAGAGAGCGCGAGAGGGCGACGGCACACAGCGAGAAACTTTGCCATGAACTTTCAGTGAGAGCGCCATCTGTGAGCAGAAAGCGGTACTAGTGTACCGATAATAGGTGGCGCTGGAATCGGTTGCCTAAAGTTGCATCGTTCGATTTGGATCATTTCGAAAATAGCGAATTGTCAACACAAAAAATGATGTCATCTATTAAGTGAGTCATAGTCGAAACTATTGCTACATCTAGCTCGTTGACTGGTCAAGGGATGGCATTGACTTATATTATATTTCCAGAAAGCAGCTGATTATTCAACTGACCAGTTTTGGGTTCAAAATGAACGCTTCAGATCTGGTTTATCGAGAGCAAGGGTGTACATTGTCAATGCCAGTTGGTCAATACTGCAAATATAAGTTCACAGGTATGTAATGGGTTTCTCTTGCTTTACTTTGACTGTTTTATTTAACGAGCTACGTAATGAATAAAGAATCTCTCTCTCTCTCCCCCTCTCATGCTAGTATCTCTTCAAGTCAAATTTCTATTCTAGGCTCTTTTAGGTCATGTGAAGAGCGAAGTTCAGTAGACCTCGAACGCAACATTTTCATCTTTACTTCCTTATTGAGATATGCTGGTTGGGTGAGAGAGCAAACGGGAGAGACCGAGAGGGAGAGAGAGAGACAATTGGACACTATCAGTAAGCACAATACTTGTCCTCCCATTTCGACAATCATTATCTAGCTATCTTGGACTCGCTTTCTCTTTTGAGGAAGGGAGAGAGGGAGGAGAGAGGGAGAGAGAGAGAGAAAGTTGTCAACTAGGTATGTGATAATCTTGCCTTAATATTCGAAAGTAAACAAAGTGAAATTTGTGCCAATGTACTCCAGCTCCGATAGAGAGGAAGGAACACTGACACGGCTATTTTGTGGACCTTTGAAATGTTCTACTTTGAAACGGTCTCTCCCTCTTGTCATTTTAAGGCGCGATATCCGGACTTTCATTGCCGGAAAAGGTGTCGACATGAACTAGTTGACTCGAAGAGGAACAGTTCATTGAACAGTTCGTTCACCAGTCACCGGTCCGTTGTGGCATTGTGCCAAATATACCGCAAACCTAGAGGTTCGATATATACCGGTATAATAAGCGTCAAACAACGGGCGGAGGAGAGGGAGAGGGCGCAAGCGAAAGGGAAAGAGAGAAGGGGAGAGAGAGCGCGTGAGGGGAGAGGGAAGGCTTGTACCTGGTGCGGCTTTCACTTTCAATTTCCCCTCTTTTCAGTCTCTCCCCCCTTCTCTTGACTTCATTGCGCAGCTTCTTCCGTTTAGTCTTCTAAGTAAAAGTAGGTCCAACCCGAGCTCTACACGAGAGGGAGAGAGAGAGGGAGAGAGAGAGCGCGCGCGAGAGAGAAAGTAAAAAGATCTGACATGAAAGTTTACGTAAGCGAGGGTCGTTGGCCGCTGACCTAAAAAGTTGCACTAGCTGCAACTGCACAGGCGCAGTCAGCTAAAGCACTTGAAGCGCTCTGCCTCCCCTCTCCCTCTCCCCTCTCTCCCGCTCGTCTCCCTCCGCAACGTGTTATGAAAGTGTACCACTGGGCCCGCTGAAAAGTATATTGAACTGTTCTATTCTGTAGAACAAGCCAGTGTGTAAAGGAAACGAGTGCAAAGGGTGCACTTCTATTCAATCGCTGAAGGGTTCACCGAATAGTGGCGTGGGGCAGGGGCAAGGTGAGGGCGCTCGGTCTCGCCGGCTGGACCCTGCCCCGAGAGGGAGAGGGCGAGGGGAGAGGAGACAGAAAGCGGGCCACAACGGTGCCTTGCAAAATGTTAGACAGTGCTTTAATGTCGCTCAATATTATCCAGTTATACTACATAAAATGTAGGTCTCTTTCGCTCTCTCCCTCTCTATCTCTCTCTCTCTCTCCCGCTCTCTCGAAAGGAGTGACACGAAAAACGCTTGCGCTCAAACTGGAGTTCATTGGCCGCTGACCTAGAAGCAGCTTTCGCTCTCTCGCTCTCCTCTCTCTCTCTCCCTCTCGCCGTATCGTCGCCGAGAAGGATAAGGCTTATATATAATTTTTTTCTTCTAACCTCGCATAATCGAAGCTTCTAGTAGAAAAGAAGGGAGAGAAAAAGAAAACAGTAAAAAGTGAAGTCAACACCAACAAGCGAGAGGAGAGAGAAAGAGCGAGAGAGGGAGCGAGGGGAGGGAAAGGGAGACAAATCGATGAAAGTGAATTGCATGAAAGGACACATGTTAATTTAGGCACTTACTAATCGGCCCCTCGCCTTCCACAACAATGGCGCCCACGCAGGCACGAGTGTACACAAAGCACACTTCGAACCTACGGCAACTGTTCTAGTCGTTGGCGTTCCTTGTTTTGCTGTACCTATTTCTAGTCATTTTTTTCGTTTTCATGTGGTGTACTAACTTATTTGTAACATGTACAGTGAACGACTCTACCAAGATGTCCTGGAAGACAAGTTCTTACGTCTCAGAGAGCAACATGATGCTCTGAAGCGTGAGTCACACACGACGGACCATCAAGTCAAGTGTTTGAATGCAAAGCTGGCCCGTTTAATTAGTGAGAAGAAAGCCCTGTTTAGCCGAGAGAGGACACCGCGAGAAATTGAACTGGAAGAGCTTGTGCATGACATGAATAGTCGAATAGAATCACTAGGAAGAGAGAATGTACGTCTTCAACAGAGGCAGCTCCTGATGAAGACTCAATTAGAAAGTCGTAATTTAATGCCTAGATCGGGAAGTGGTTACAGCTATGTTCGTTCGAAGGTGGACTCTGGTCTAAGAGGAAACCGACCGTCAACCGGTCGAACCGAAAGAAGCAATCTACTCGGCTCCAAGTCCATGTCTACCACTTGTCTAAATCGGGTTCACTTTTCCACGGATCCCTTCGTTCCCCCTAAATCATCTTTGGTTTGCAGAGGAAATGGCCTGCCGTTGAACAACGGAAAGCCCCGAGACAGTCCCGGTGGCGAGCCGGGTCATTTGGAACCCTTTGCCATTAGCCTACTACAGGAAGCCAGGGAGGAAATAATGCGCCTTGAAGATGTTGTAGTCACGCAGCAAATGTTGCTCGAGACTATGCAAGGAGGCTCGCACACAAGCAAGGCACTAACTGACAAGCCGATGGTTCAAACCAATGGACATTTGAGTACAAGTTCTAGCCAGCAGAACGCTCGAACTGTGCCTAGCATCAATAACGAGAATCAATTTGTTTCCCAGCATGTTGAACTAGAAAAGCCCCGAAGTGAAGACAAAGTTGAACGACACTATGATCAAAACACTGCTCCGAAGGCGCGCAATGGTGACATGAATGGCGCTAACGGGTTGTATTCCGAACAAATTAACAAGAAAGGTGATGATGGCCAAGAATTTGGTGGCATTGCGAATGGTGATACTAGGAGCACCGATGTTTCCACTTATTTGGAAAATTTGAGGAAGGAACTAATCAACGAACAGTCCAAGAATGCCGAACTTCAGCGGCAAATGTTTGCCAAGGCATCAGGCTTAGGACAGAGTGAAGAGATGAAACAACGAGTCGACGAACTCGAAAAGGAAAACAAAATTCTTCGTGACTATTTCGAGAAATGCCTCGGATCGTGTTTGTCCGAAATTAGTTCAGATGTCTTAAGTAAATCGGGACTGGGAAGTCTGAGCAGCGGCGCAAGAAACTGAAGGCGAAGGAAGTCGAAGAGCGAAGAACTTACCCAAGTCCTTTGGCTGATTAGGGATGAGATCATTAACACTTAGTCCATTGTCATTGCAATCGTCCATCAGTTCGGACGAACTTTCACTGTCGTCCATGTCATAATTGGTCATTTTTGTACAGATTGTGTCTATCACTGAACAGTTCACTGCGAGGCGACAGAGTATTGCAACTTGTCCACCACGAGCAAGAAACCAGTGGGTGGCCCAAGGAGCAAGGTATTTATATGTATATCGATGGCACGCGCCTTCGGTCTATTCACGGTAATGTGTTCACGTTGTAATATGTACCATTCCTCTCTCACTAGTCAAATGAAAACAAGTCACTATTTCGCTGGTGTGTGAGAAGTTCCTATTGCATGAAAACCGAAGCGAACGATAGGGAGAGAGTGAGCCAGATAGAGAGGACTGAGAGAGCGAGAGAATGAGAGAGAGAGGGAGAGAGCTTTAGGCTGCTTGAGCAAGCAGCAGCACCAGCGCTGGCACTCGGAGAAGGAGAGGGAGCGAGAGAGAGAAAGTGCGAGAGTACAACGACCCCGTGTTCAAAGTAGGGCAGTGGTAACAAGTCAACACAAGCATGTGCAACTATGCCACAATACAGCCGGCTCCGTCAGTTGCTCCAGCCTCCTCTCTCCCTCTCCCCCTCTTGCGCTCTTGCTCTCGTCTCCGTCTTGTCAGCCAAGCGGTAAAGGAAGCTCACACTGTCTGAAAAGCTGCCACAAGCGCCTTCCTGGAATGAGCTAATGCCGAATGGAACCGGTGACCATCACTAATGCCCTATCGCTGGTGCCTTTCGATTTCAAGCCAAAAAAGCCACTGAGAGAGTGAACTGAGTTCTTATAGTCACTCTTTCAATATTGCGTTCTTACCGACTCTGGCCTATTCTTCTTTTATTGCCTTCATCGCATTTGATCCACTTTGTGGCCCAAAGAACAGAAAGGAGTGAACAAACCGTTGCTCTGCTTCATCTCTCTCTCCCTCTCTCCCTCTCTTTCTCTCTCCCTGCTTCGCTCTTTAGTGGTAGAGTGAACCAGATAGTTTGATTAAGAACAACGACATTGGCCATCTAGCACTTGCACACCTTTGTGCACGACCATCAAAATAGGTTTCTATAAGTATCTTCCAAGATGGCGGCTCTCTCTCTCTCTCTCTTAACACGACAATTTACCTGTTATGTATCGTTGTGCATTAGTTTGCTTGGCGTAGAATGGTGTCAATAAAACAGTAAGGGGTCAAATGTCCAGTCAGGCTGTAACCCTAGTACAGACAGTTTATAAATTAGAGCAAGCGAGGAGAGGGATGGAGCGAGAGGGAGAGAGAGAGAGAGAGGTAAAACAATACAATTAGGAAATCAAGTATATAGAACTTGTAACCTTGTTTACCATCATTTTCTCTCAAGTGTCAACTTTATACAGTTCTTTTTCACTTTTTTGCATAATTCATGGTAAACTGACGGCAATATAATATTATTAGCTCTCCAAAAGAGCGCTCTCTTCCTCTCCCTCTTCATACCTGCCTGTATCCTGAGCCACTATTTTTACAGCATCACTTACGCCCGTAATACTGCGACAGCGTCTCTCTCTCTCCTCCCTCTCTCTCCCTCTCTCTCTCTTCCTCTCCATGTGCCCGTTTGAACAAGAAGTGCCAGAGACAAGGGTCTCCAGCTATTTGCAGCATCATTTTCCACTACTCCATCTCTCTCCTCTCGCTCCTTCTTCCCTCTCCCTCTCCCCTCTACGTTCCAAAGTGTTGCCCTCCAGGTCCGTTCGAAGTCTACAATAATAGAGCACAGAGCGTGCTGTCAGTAAACATCTTGACACACAAAAAGCAAGGACTGAGTCGGCATTCGTTCGAAAACACTGTTCCACAGTGAAGAATGAGCGGCTATTTCTGCGATACTAAGGGGAGAGCGAGGGGAGGGAGGGAGAGCGAGAGGAGAGAGCGAAAACGAGCGAACAGAATGAAAAGTGTGTCAAAACTGTACATTAGGCTTATTGGGAGTATTGTGTGACAGCTTCTTTGGTTACATGATGCCCATAGCTGGCCAATAAAGGCCATCAATAGAGCAGCCCATGATGAATGGAGGGGTCAGGGGTGAGCCCAAGATGGCCGCCCAGCTTTGGTCTTTGGTGCGTGACACACAAAACAAGCTCCCAGGCGCCGTGATACGAGAGGGAGAGAGAGGGGGAGGGAGAGAGCAATGTGTCCATGACCACTGGCAAAGGTCTTCGACACTTTCGGTAACGAGTTAGCCTTCTCTCTAGAAGGGAAGCCTTCATGCCCTTGTCTATGCGGACTAAACCTTGGGTTTGGCCGCCTGAGTCTCCCATGGCCTTCATGGGTGTCCTTGTCCCACAGAGAAAGGGCTATTACGGCGAGGCCATGCGAGACTACGAGGTGAAGCAAAGGGGAGACAGTTGCTCTCTGCGTCTCTCGCTCTCCCCTCGCCTCCCTTCCCTCTGACTCACATAGTTAGGCAAGGGTTACTGAGACAGAGTCCCTGAACAAGCTGGCCAAGGACCGGTAGGAACCTTGAACAGTCACTTTGGTCTCCTAGTCGTCCTTGAGGTTGGCTGCCGAGCACTCTCTCTTTCACTCCTTCACCCCTTTCGCTCTTTTTTGGTGCTCAACGAGTTGAGCCTGACTGGTGGCAGTAGCGAAAGGGTTAATGTACCGGTAACAAGGCGGCAAGGGAGGGAGGAGGAGAATAGGGAGAGGGGGAGAGAGAGAGAGCGAAAGTGAGCTTTACTGAAACCGACAGTGAGCGCAAGCACTGACGCAACCTGTTTTACGTCTCTCTCTCCCCTCTCTCTCCTCTCGCTGTTGCGCTGCTTGGTGCTGTGCTCAATGCATGTTGATAGCGATTGACGATTAGAGGGAGAGCGAAGGAGAGAGAGAGAGAGGGAGCAAGTATAACTCGCGGCCGAGTTTTGCACAGTTCACTCCAGTTCGTTGTCCTCATAGCCTTGAGGCTGACGCGTTCACTTTGAGCTGCATATCGAATAGGAACATTTTCAGCTCTTTAGCTCTAACTTTCTCTCTCTCCCCCTCTCCTTCTCTCCCTCTCTCCCTCTTTCCCTTGTTCCACTTTCGTGGCGCTGCGAATACAATATCTCGTCTTTCGTTCACTCTCGGTTTCATCCTTTGTGCAAATAGCATGCTGAGCGAGCTGGAAAGAGAGCGACACAGAGAGGAGAGGGAGGGAGAGAGAGGCGATAATATGACGATGGACAAAAATAAATGTGTACCAGTTCAAGGTTAGAACTTGGGAAATATTCCGAGGATGATAAGTTCTGCAAATCCAGAACATTCGGCAATCAGTGTCCCTATTTAGCGCCATAGGTTCAAGAACGACCGAGTCGTCAAGGTTCTGAAAAGCAGAGTTGACTGAACTGCAATTAGAACTGTTCTGAAAAACGACCTCAACGGCGTCCTATTATACTTTATTTAAACTGCCTTCCATTTCGCGGCCTTTTTGCTCAAGTAACCCGGTCACGCGATCGACCTAAAAATGGCGGAGAAAGTGGTGCTCTTTCGCGTTCTCCTTTTTTTCCTCTCTCGCCGCTTTCGCTCTCTAGTTCAAAAGTGAATAAACTTTCGCTCTCTCTCTCTCGCTCCCTCTCGCTCTTCAGCTCTTTCCTTCAGTTCTGAAGCGACGAAATGGAATACGCTGACAACTTTGTGCATCTACGTCACTAAGCTTAGTCATAATTTGCGAAAGCAAAAAAAACGCCAAGTTCTGTGTAGTTGAACTTATAATATGAAATTTTCTGGGCAACTTCTCTCTCTCCCTCTCTCTCCCTCTCTCGCCCTTCCTCAAGCGGTTTCCAGGGTCTCTGATCTCTAAATCCGGTTCCTGTGAACTCTACATAGACGCTAAAGTAGTTCATGAGAGCGAGAAGGGAAATCTCATACATGCCTAAAAACAAGAAAAATGATATCACTAGACTTTCTCCCAAAGGAATCAAGGCTATAGAACTCTGCATAGCTAGACTAGAGTTTACTATGGGTCAGATATAAAGTATGCGACAAACATTAATGCCTGAGCTCATTACGGACGCCATTTTGAACTTGCACTCAGCGTTTGCCGATTTGTTTTTGCAATAGAGATGTTCCACTTTGACTATCAGCGTCGTCAGAGTCCGATAGTGTGGACAATGGTGCATAAATTCCTGGTTTACACATTGTCCCCGACTTAATTAAGCAAATTGAGTTCCTCTCTCTCTCTCTCTCTCCTCCCTCCCTCTCTATTCTTAAGTGCAGCCCATATTGCACAAATCAGCTCAAGTAGAGTGCAACTTGACTCATCGAGTTACAGGCCATTGACACCTGAGGGAGACACCGTCGAGTCAACACTCGAGCACGCATGTTGACGTCAACTTTAGAGAGGGGAGGAAGAGAGAGGGAGAGGGGAGAGAGAGACCCCGGAAGCCATTTTCTCTCGAGCTATGCTCCTAATTACCTTTTTTCGGCGTCAAACATAAACTACTACTTGGTACAGGATGGATTTAAGTTGGGAGAGAAAGTATATAACACAGTTTTTCTGATAGACTTTCTTCCATTATTCGTCCGCTGAATGCGTTGAGCAAAAGTGTAATTAATTTTCCGACTGGTTGCGCTTCAAAAAGAGATCTCTTCTCTCTCTCCCTCTCCCCTTTATTTTTCTTTCATTTCACTCGAACCGAATGCTGTTTTAATTATGATTTGCACAAACTTGACTCCGAAAAATCTCCCTTGTACGCAGTGTCTCCGAAGCGACGAAAAAGTTCATTGACCTGCGAGAGGAGAGAGGGAGAGCGAGAGAGAGAGAGAGAAAGTCGAGCATATTAATCAGTGTGTACGCAGTTCAACTGTTAACTGAATATCAAATGTATGCTAGGCAAATATGTATAACTGTGTCGAGCACGACTATCAATAGGATGTGTATGCCTATGCAATATTAGTCCCGAAAGCGACCGAGTAGAGGGAGAGGAGAGAGGGAGAGAAGCATGGAGACTGAAAAGGGAAAGTTCAGTTCAATGAGCTTTACTTGAGAGACATGACGCAAACTGTGGTCGCCAGTGGCAACGGATGGAATATCTCTTCGTCTAGTCTGTCCTACATCTAAATCCGGGCTCTTAAATGGCCAATGTACTCCACGTAAAAGGCCATTCACCATGAAACAAATGGTCTCTGATTGATATCCGATTGCAAAACCTTTGGGCTAATCTCTGGCTTATGTTGCTTAAACTTAATCAATCCAACTTCAGGTCATAGAAATTCCTTGTTTCGTTATATTGCGTTCTCTAAGCTACTGAGATAGAACGTGTAGGACCAAATCACGTTGGTTCACCAGGTCTCGTCAGATCCCTGCAGTTAAGCAACGTCGAGCCCGGTTAGTACTTGGGAGGGAGACCACTTGGGAACACCGGGTGTCCTACACTTCTTTTTTACTTTGAGAGATATATTATAACCTTGCATTTATATCGTTTTCCAATACTGAAGCAAGAAAATTTGGTCAGCGTTTTTTGGCTCTTCTTCTTTATTTTGTACGTGAAAAGATGTGAACATGCCAACCCTCTGGTAATGTACATATAAGGTCCAAAGCAGTGTCATATTCATGCTCTTCACTGGCATTGATGTTACAATTTGGAAAATTTGGAAGAAATTTGGTTAGCTATCATAATTCTTCAGTTGAATGTTCTCGCTTCTCTTCGGCAAGATCGTCTACCTTGTCTCCTTTGGCAGGCTTATCATCAGTGGCAGGCTTTTCAAAGATGCACTGAGAATCACCGTTTTTCAACGCCCGGTCAACGCAAAGGTATTCATACAAAGGTTTCTCTTGCGATTGAAAATACCAATTTTCAATGTCGTCTTCATATTTCTCAATCAGGTGCTCACACTGAGTCTTAAGATGGGAAATTTCGGCCGACGGCTTGTCCCACAGTTGCTCCGGTATTCCCAAGTCCACCTTGACACCTTTATTGACCAGTCCATGCAGAGTCTGAAATGTCTGACTCATACCCTTTGCGAACCTTGAACTGTCCGTTCGTTCCTTATGCATATTGTACTGCAACAAGCGATCGCAAACTCCTTCCATTGATTCGACTAGTCTCAGCTCTGAGAATTTGTACTTCTTCTTTTTCCTTGAGGTGTCGATGTAATGGTAGCCAGTCTCGACCACGTCATCGGTTTTACCAGTTTCTTCCAACTTATCGGCCAACTCAATTGCGGTATATTTGCAAACTGTAAAACAGTGATAATTAGACACAATTTCACTTTTCTAAGGAGTAGACGTCTTACCTTCACAATCAGTGGCATACCGGACACCATACTTCTCATCTTCTACCGTCTTCTCTTCCGCCAGAGTAATTAAAATATGCAGAGATAAAAGCACACATTTTAGTAACATGGTTCCACCGAAATTTCGTGTTTTATTGATAAACACTCCTTAGCACACATCAGCTAAAAAGATGCCGAAGCCGACAAAGTGTCGAATCCAAGTACTTAAAGAAATCGCTTGAGAACATTTTACTCGAATCCGAGTATCTCACATGTTTTGTATTTCAGGCGAAAGAAAAACTGAACATAATTTACAAATCATGAGTTTAGCTAATATCCGCCGGTTCTGTTTGCTCAATGCTAGCAAATCCATGAGATACTCGAACATCATCAGATGCAGCAGCTTCAAAACTTTCGAGAACTCGCCCATTCAGTAAGTGACCAAGCAAACTTGGCCTGTTGTAGTTTGTCTCATTTCAATTGTTTTCGTAGAATATCTGTAACTGATGACGGAAAGACCATTGTATGCTGGCACCCGGAGAAGAAGTTTCCTTACGAACATTCAAAGGTAAGCTTCGTTACTTCGATTGTTTGAAACTCATCTACGCCACTTTAGCCTCTTCCAGTTATGGAGAGCAAGTTCATCGAAGAGGAGTCTGTCCTGAAGTTAAAGCATCTCGAAGAGACCGATGATATCTTGCATAAAAAAGATTACAGTGAGGAAGAATTAATGCAGCTAACGTATACCCCGAGAACCACTTGGCAATTCTTCAACAACAATAGAAAACGTAAAGCCCATATTCGAACTCCTAATCCACCCATTGACAGAGTTGGTTTGTAAAACAAATCGAAGTTCATTTGTGTTTATTGAAAATAAGTTTGCATTAGATAGTAAAGTAGTGACAATTAACGGCGATGATGTCGATCGCGATGACGGTCTTCTCTTGAACTACGTTCTTCACTTCTTCTACTTGATTCTTTTCGATGATGCCGTCTTTCTTCCGATCTTTTACGCTTTGGTGAAGCATCCCTCGATGTGCTTCGCCGCCTTTTGGGACGTTCTCCTTCTTCTCTATATTTTCTTGGGCGCGGTGATCTGGATCGCCTTCGACTAGACGAACGTTCATTACTTTCATCAACAGAACTCTTCAGAACAGGTGACTTGGCAATGTCCGATGTCCTACTTTTTGACCGACGCTTTTCATCTTGTCGACTCGCTTGAGAAACTAAACGGGGATCTACCAAAGGTTCACGAGATCGTACCCTTTCCTTTCGACTACTTTTCCGGCTAGACTCATCTAACCGTCTACTAGACGACTTCTTTCTATCGCTGTGATCGCGAGCGTCAGGTGATTTACGATGGTGGTGACGCTTTGATGAATCTTTTCGAGATCGCTTCTTCTTACTCGATGCATCACTAGATGATGACGAATCAGAGTCAGACGATGAGCTATCTGAGTCGGATGAACTGTCACTGCTGGAAGAACTAGATGAAGATGAACTGCTTTCTTCCTTCAATGCAAGAACATTAGCAGCCGGATTTAAAACTGGTTTGGGTTGCGTTGTCAGAAATTCTCGCAAATCATCCGTCAACCCACCAAGACCAATTGAAGTAAAAAAATTAATGGAAAATCTAGTATTCCTAGGATTATCTTTCGGAAACAGACCATCAAAGGCTTCCTGTAATGTTGGATCCTTGATTCTAGCATTCAGCTTCACGAGACCCATGTACTCTACGAGCTCTTGGAAGAGTATTTTGATGAATACACGACTTGAAGATGTTGTATCGTCTTCATTCAGTTTGATATGACCTAAAACTTCCCATCCCATAGCGTCCGTGAACAGTAAATGGGCAAAAAGTTTACCGACGTTGCGCAGTTTGTTAGTTTCGAATCTATGAATTGTGTCATAGCTCATCTTGAAGATGTCAGAAAATGGCTCGATGTACTCTTGATTGACCTCGCAAAATCTTTGAGCCAACAAACCGAAAAATTTCATGTAGGTTCGATTCTGGGCACAACAATCGACAATCATGTGACATAATTCCACTATTTGACCACCTTTGAGTTCTAGTTTGAGTAGCTTATGCGCACACTCTTCATAGTCCAAGGAAGATTGAATGGTCAGGTATATTGTACGTCTAAGGGCAACGAGATTGGTCTCTGTATTATCAATAATCAGTCCTGAATCTTTCACTTCTTCGTCTTCTTCATCTTCAGCACTTCCTTCTCCATCAGAACCAGAACCGTCTTCGTCACTGCTACCTTCGTCAAGTATCTCTTTCTTGATTGCTTTATATTTTTCTTCGCTCATTTCGAACTCTACGTCGAATCGGAAAACATTCAAACGGTCTTCACCGTCTTTCGGATCATCAAGTGTGATTAAATGTGTGAACTGTTCTGATTCTTCAACTAGATCGAGACCTTCGGCTATCGCTTGATGGTCTTTGAAACCGTCTTTTCGGACAGCAAACATGACTTCAATCATATACTGAACCCGCTTGTCTACATTTGCTTCGTGCAAGATACTTCTCAGTCGTTCGAAAATGGCGTGAATTCCTCGTGGCGATAATTCGGTCAGTTTCATACCACATTCCTTCAAAAAACCAACCGCGACTTCCACTGAATCATTAGTCGTATTTTCTAATAAAAGCGTAAGTAATTCCAGGGCAGCTACTTCATGGGCAACTTGTTGGTTAACCAAATGTGCGAGAAACCGTGTTGAAGTCATGCAAACGTGCTTGTCGTTTCGCTTATAACCTCGGCGAAATTGGATTATGAGACGCTTCAGAACAAGTTCTCCAATGTTCGGAAATTTGCTATTAATCACAGCTACTACAGCTGCATAAACATGCGAGAACGTCGGCGACGCAGCTTGAGCTTGCAAGAGAGAGCGGCAAAAAAGACCTTTGCCTCGAATTAGATTTTCTTTGAACAGCTCTCTAACAATGATGGTGATGTTCGACACGTTAACCTTATTGATCAGACCGTTAATACTTTTCTTCAGTGCTTCCCATGAAATTCTTTGATACTCCATCGAGTTCTTGTCTTTGATGCTAGCTTGCATCATCTTCAGCCTGGCTGGTGGAATATACGCTCCTCCGGTACGACCAGTGATGACATCCATTCCTGGCGCTTTTTCCTTCTTCTCATCCACTTCGTCATCATTGGCAATAGTAGGCTCGTAACCAGCTGTTCGGATAACAGCACTTCGAATCATGATTAAAACAGCGTTCAGACACAATCACTAAAGAAACGTTCAGACTAACGTTTTCTACTCTAGTCAGACATCTTATTCGGGGGACCATTTGCTTAGTGCGCTCTTCGCTACACATTGGAATGTGCGTTTAGTCGAGCCAAAGTGAAATGGGTTTTTCATTTTTTTCACACATGTTTGAAATGGCACCGAGCGAATATTTTCGAAATTAGTAATTTCTGAGTATATGAGACTAATACGAAGATATCGTGGAAGGGCTCATCGACACCTTGCTGAGCGACACTTTATTTCATGACTTTGGCTGATTTTGAAATGCTTGATGATTTTTAAGTCATAGGCGTAACTAGTAATCCAGATTAGCCAACTGGAACGAGTTTCAGGCCTCAGCTGGCACAGGTTCAGCGGGTTTAATGGCGGACTCCACAACTGTTTTCTTTGCAAATAACGAAGACAAGTGCAACATTCAGTGATGGAACGGTCCCTCGTTTTAAGCTAACTTCATAATGAACAACAAACACAATTATGTACGTAAGTTTCAAATGTGGAGATCACTTTTCTCTTAATATCACTGATAAACTTTGATTAAAAATTAAGAATCATTAAAAAAACTTTTCTGTTTACATGGGCGCATGAGCGCATTTCATTACAAATTTCATTACAACTTTATGTGTGTGTGTGTCAAAACTTCAACGACTCACGCTCGTCATATATTTTTTTTAAGATTTCACTGTAAGGTATGTCTGTCCTTGCGAGAGAAAATACAATTTTTATTCAAGTCCGCCATTTACATCTAAACAGGTTCCTTCGTCGGGAAAGCTTTGCATTGGCCTCCATATTACGGGGCCACGATGGGCCTCCCGACGCCCCGAACAACCGCCGCCAGCCGGCGGATATTCGGGAAAGTTGACCGGCCCCTGATTGGTGGCCTGGCTCGAACTTCTCGGATTAGGGGGACAGGCAGTAGGGTAGGGTCCAGCTTGACCATGGTTGCCCCGAGATCGCATGTGCAGTTGTCCTTCTTGTCTGGCCTTCTCGTGATACTTGGCCTGTTCCTCGCGGCTCAGGCTGTGCCACTGTTGAGAGAAGAGGGGAAGGCGAGACAGAAAGAGAGAAAAGTACAGTAATTAGCGGTTGCCATCTCTAATTATCTTTGTTCTTTTCTATTTACCCTTTTGTAGAAAACCTGATTAATGGCGGCCGGGTCATTGCGTAGGGACTCATTGACCACCAGGGCCCGCTGTTCGAGAACGAACAACATGAAAGCATTGATCGGCTCCTGAGTGTGCTGATTGCTGGAAGCCGGCGACAAGATATCTGAATTACGTGAACTTTCACTGCTTGACGGCGAGCCCGCTGGATGGTCATTGTCATCGTCGTCATTGGCCGACTTGGAGTCCGGCGTCGGCGCCTCCACGCTGCCGGCACTGCCCAGGTTATCGTCGCCTTCGTGCTCATTCAACCTTTCCTGGCTGTCCAAGTATCTGACACATTTCTTTTTCCTCCTTTTGTTGGTACACATTGCGGAGAGACGAGGGCAGAGCGAGAAGGAGAGAAAGAGAGAGAGAGAATGAGCAAAATGAGTAAGGTTTGGCAGTGTGGTCCAGGAAAATGTTTCTTGGAAGGCAGGGGAGAGAGAGGGAGCGAGAGAGAGAGAGAGAGGGAGCAAGAGGAGAAAAAGGCACCTGTGGTGCGAACTTACCTGCAGGGTTTGCACCAATTACTTTGCTTGTCCAGTCCATACCTGGCTCGGCACTTCTTCAGGGCACCGCCTTCTGGGAAGCCAAAGCAAACAACGGTCAAAATAATGGCAGTGCAAAGAAGAAGAGGAGAGGAGGGAGAAAAGAGAAGAGAGACTGCTCTCCCCCTCTGCCCTCGTCTCTCTCTCGCTCTCTTCAGAACTTTCATCCTTACCACCATCGCTGCTTTTGTCTCGCTTCTTCTTCTTTTTCTTTTGATTTATAGCATAATTATCTCTGGCAGTCCAGCCTGGGTACATTTGCATGTGCAACAGCCGCTCCTGGCGGGCCTTCTCGTAATATTTGGCCTGTTCTTCTCGGGTCAGACTGTGCCACTGTAAGTACACCATGTCGAGAGGGAGAGAGAAAGAGAGAGAGATGACCAGGGACCATCGGCGGCCAAGAGGAAATACACGAGAGGGCAAAGTGGGTGGCAAGTGGACGAGAGCGTAGATATGGCGTCCGAGGCGATGAAGTGGCAAAGCCAACAATTACAGGACCGGTGCGAGGAAAGCGAGAGAGAAAGGGAGAGAGAGAGAGGGAGAGACAGTAATTAGTGGTTGCCGACGGCGAAGACAGTTTTCTGTCTACTTTTCTTTTCTTTGTGTGTTTTCTCTCGATCCCCCTTTCGCTCCCCTTTCGCTTTTCCCTCTTTCTTACCTTTTTGCCGAGAATCTGATTAATGGCGGCGGATTCCTTGAGCAGGGACTCATTGACAACCTGGGCTCTCTGTTCCTTCATGAATAACATGAAGGCATTGAGAGGCTTCTTGATGTGCTGATTGTTGTTACTGCAAATACTTCCCGGCGATTGCACTGATTTGTCGTGATTAACATCCCGGTGTCGGTGGTGGTGGTGAGACATTGATTGAGATACATGTTTACCCGGCTTATGGTCGGACCCGGGAGACGGTATTGACCGACTACTGCCGGTGAGGCCGTGGGGACTTCCGGTTCCGTTGCTCGCAACTGAGCTGCCATTGCTCAGTCGGCTCAGCGGTGATGATTTTGAGTGTGACAATGAATTATTGTGGGCCCGAGAGTGGGCCGGACTTTGTATCAGGTGGCCCGGGTGGCCCGGTGAGGGGCCATAAGGGCTGGGCAGTGGCGTTCGACCCGCACTGTCCAGGTGTCCGGCGGCTGCCTGGCTCAGGCCACTGGCCATCATGGCGGTCAACTGTTCATGGTGGTACTTGAAGTCACCCGATAGGAAGTGATGGTGCGGCGATAGGCCGGGCACTGAGTAGGGGTGTAACAAAGATGGCGGCGGTGTGAATCTGGAAACGATACTCGAACTGGTCGGCGTCAGGCTCGTCGGATAATGGCCACCATGGAAAGCTGAGGTATTGATAGGGTACACAGCCGGGTTGTGCCTTTTAGTTGCATTTCGTGGTGTAGCATGACCGAGGAGAGAGGGAGAGGGAGAGAGGAAAAGATAAAATGTGAGTAAGTGCAACGCGTGCCCGATGGCAAGTCTTACCATTGTAGGCCTTGTGCCAGTTCAGAGAATACTGAAGGTGAATACTGTCCGGCATTTGACAAATTGGTCCATGGATGACGCGAATGTAGAGATGATAGGTTGATCTGTGAGGGCCATAGCTGTTCGAAGGGAGGGAGGGCAGAGGAGAGGGAGAGAGAGAAAACGAAATGGGTGAGTGAGCCAACGGTAGAAGGACCCATTACAGGATCAGGTTTCGATAGAGAAAATAACATTTGCTCTCTTTGAACTGTTCAGTGTCTCCATAGATGTGTATCGCAGAGAGAAAGGGAGCGAGAACGAGCCCTCGTAACCCCAACCTTTTGATCTGTGCCGACTGGCGTGCGTCTCTCCCTCCTCTCTCGCTCTCCCTCTCTCTCTTCCTCTCTTTCGCCATCGTTCTCGCTCTCAACTCCATTATCCAATACTACAGTAAAGTTTTATATGCGCAACACTATTGCTGGTGCTGACCACACACTTCTCATCGGCAATAATTCGGTCCGCGTATCTCGAGCACTTGACGATCAACTAACTCAATTCCCATCATCCCTCTTCCCATCACTTTCTCTCCCTCTTTCCCTCTCTCGCTCTCCCTGCCTCTTTGTTGGCCCTCTCTGACATAGTGCACTCTCACTCCCCGAGTTTTGTTGCTGAGTGAGTTCAGGTTCCCCTCTCCCCTCTTTTCCCTCACATACATACAGATGCGTCTCATTATCAAATGCTAATTAGCAAGAGAAAGGTGATGCAAGAGGAGGAGAGAAGCGCCAAAAATGTATATTGCCGGCAATTTCTCTCCCTCTCCCTCTTCTCACTCTCCGGGCTGTGCTCTATCGCCCTCTTCCCACTTTAATGCAGTCCGAGATGGCTAGAGAGGAGAAGAGCGAGAGGGAGACCTTTGCTCTTAAGAGAGCGCAACAACATCCATTACCGGATGACCTGCCTTGCTTTGCTTTGTACACATACAAGTACACATCGAATATATAGCGAGACAAATGGAATAATACTGAAGCAAAGTAGACCCGAGACCAAAACTAAGTAAAGGTATCCTTCAGGGAGCGCCTAATTTGCTCAGGAAGAGGAGAGAGAGAGGAGGGAGAGAGAGAGGAGAGATGGAATGAGATTCAGCTTACAACACTCAACGAGGCCAAGAAGGAAGACCTCGCTCTGGCCTTCAGTTCTTTTTCTATGCCTTTTAGCCACGACCCAGGGTTTTGCATTTTTGATACAGTCTCAGACCAGAAAATGCAACCACCGAGAGAGGAAGAGAGGGAGAGAGGGGAGAGAGAGAAGCTTAAGTAAAACCCAAATTGAAGCAGAAAGAGTCCTAATGGACTTTGGGCTACTTCTTTGCTGACCGCACGTAATCCGAGACCGAGGCCAACATTTCGATCTTTCTTTCGTAGCTCAGTGTCGCGCTCTCTCGCTCCCTCTTCCTCTCCTCTCCCTCCCTCGCCCTCTCACTGACCATTGGCCGTGCTACTCAGCCTTGTTAAATCCAAAGTCACACAGTCTTTGTTGCTATGTATTTCCCTCTTTCCCTCCTCTCATTCTCTGTTCTAAGTTGGTCTTCGGGCATTCAAGCAAGACTAATGGACAGCTAATCCTAAACTGGCTTGACCAGGCCACAGCTTCAAGGCAAGGGGGAGAGGGGAGAGAGGGAGCGAAGAGGGCGAGAGGGAGAGAGGGAAAGCGGGCTGACAATAATTCGTGACCGTCAATGTTTAACATCTTGTCGTTCTGCCAATTGTAATGGGTATACAAGATCAAGTCCGAAAGAAAGGAGCCAAAAAGTGAGAAGATGAGAAGGAGAGAGGGAGAGGGAGGGAGAGCGAGAGAGGGAAAGAGGGAAAGAGAGACTTTGAAACTTGGTCCCTAAAACAAATTTTAGGGGCCTTACACACAGTGCGCAGGTTTGCGGAATGAAAATGCTAAACTTTCAGGCTTGAAAATATGTGTGCTTAGGCACGAAAGAGAGCGAGAGCGTGAGAGAGCGAAGGGGAGGCTCTCTCCGCCGTTGGGTGCAATGAATAAAGCCTTGGGCACTGTTGCTTCATTAAACACTTTCAAGCGTCCAACTAGAGGCAACAAGGGTCGAGAGAGGGAGCGCAAGAGAGGGAGAGAGCAACCTGCAGCAACCCAAAGTAGTCTCACTAGTCGAGAGAAAGAAGAGCGATTGTCCAACAAAGTTTCTCTTGCTGGCTCTCAATGACGGGTCTCTCCTCTCTCTCTCTCCCCCTTGCTGGCCATCCCTCCTCTCGCTCTTTCTCAATGTCCAAATCCTCTCCTCTATCTCTGCTCTCCCTCCTCTCGCCAGCAAGCCATATAAACCAAAGACACACAAGCAGCTCTCGGGATGCCCAGCCAGCCCGACAGGCTCTCGGCTCCGGATCCCGCTGTTTTACACATGCATCAGCAGGATGCGGACGATAGAGAGGCATATAACCGAGAGCAGAGAGGGAGAGCGAGAGAGGGAGAGCGAGAGAGGGCGAAGAAAGAGACGAGCTGGCACGGATGGACGGATGTAGCCAGTAATTCCAGTGCAAACCTAATCACACAGATGGTCTCAGCTTTCTTTTTGCCACTATTAAGCCTTCATTGGAGGAGAGCGGGCGAGAAGGAAAGAGGAGAGAGGGAGAGAGAGCCCAACCTTGCTTTTTAACCTCCTCCCGTTGCTCGCCACTTTTCATCATCCATTCCATTTACGGTTCAGTTCGAGAGAAACCAATGGTAAGAATAGAATGAAAGCGTTTGCTTTAAAGGCACACATCAGGTGCTAACTAGTTCATTGAGATTCTGAGCACAGCTCGAGAGCTCTCTCTCTCTCTCTTCCCCTCTCCCTCTCGAGAGCCGGTAACAGTGTCATGACAATCTCCTTTTCTTTCTCATCAGCATCTAAAAATAATGAGCGAATAACAATTTTTGACTTGCTTGTTTTACGGGTGGATACGTGTATGTCTTGAGAGGGAGAGGAGGGAGAGGGAGAGAGAAAATCATGTTGAACTAGCTTTATTAGCATAAAAGATTTTCACTGCATTCTCAAAGGGAAAGAGTAGAAGCAACAGCTCCTCTTTGTAATTTCTCTTGATTCCCAACGACCTTCGGAGAAGTAGAAGAGGAGAGAGGGAAAGAGACAGCGAGAGGAGCCGAGAAAGAGGAAAAGCTAGTCAACTGACTAATGACTTCTCATAGTGTACATCTATTTCAAGTCATGTTTAAACGTATAATAGGCTTTAAGTAACCTTTTAAATATTAATTGGATAAACAGCACAATCCTCTCTCTCGCTCTCTTCCTCTCTCTCTCCTTTCATTCTGCCTCTTTCTCTAGCTGTGCTAATTTTGTTCCATTTCGACCGTGCTTTAGTGTCGTGCCGTGTACAGAGTAGTTAGGCCTCGAGCGAGGACTTTAGGAATAGAAAGAAGGAGAGCGAGAGAGAGAGAGGGGGGAGAGACGCTGAAACTTAATTCAATTCAACTAGCAAAATGAGCGAGAGACAAAGGCTGCTCTTTCAAATCTGACTCTCGCTTCCAGTTGCCATTAAGTTGGACTCCGTTTCCTGCCTTCCAGATAAAAGGGCTCCCTCTCCTCTCTCTCTCCCTCTAGCTCATTCTTGCCCTCTTAGAGAAGGGCATGACCAGCCACTGAGTATCTATCTTTCTCTTTGACTCCTCTATCAGATACCAGCTTTGTCTTCAAGTTTGTTTTACAACTAAACTGTGGTCTCAGTGCCGCGAATACGCAAATAAGTCATACCAAAGTCAGAGGGGAGAGAGAGAGAGAGGGAGGGAGAGAAAGGAAGATTAGAAAGCCACGAGGCATAGAGAAAAGGCGACAAGAATAGAAGCGGCAATGCGCTGCCTCTCGACCAGACACTCTGTGACTAATTTTTCGGATCAGGTCTGGAATAGCATCGCTCTCTTCCTCTCCTCTCTCGCTCTCTCCCTCTCCTCTCACCCTCCCTCTCTCGCCTTCGCTCTCGGTCGAGATCAACAGGCACAAACTGTCTCGAGCTCCTTTCAGTATTCAGCTATGGACAGCTTGAAAGTCTCTATACAGGCGCCCATGTCTCTCTCTCTCTCCTCTCGCTCTCCCTCTCCCTCTCTCCTCTTTTCTCGCAACAAGCAAAGCATGGGAGTTAATTAAAAGCAGCCGCACGCAGAGCCATGTGTGTTGTGAAGGAGAGAGGGAGAGAGAGAGCAAGTTGGCTTTTTTGACGCCCAACACCAGACTCATTAGTCTGGCACATGAGAGGAGAAGAGATGAGGAGCTCTGACTTGAGAAGAAAGAGAGGGAGAGGAGAGAGGGGGAGCGCGAATAAGAAGAGGAGAGATGCAGCACGCTGCAGATATATATCAATCCAATTTGAAAAACCCATCTTATATTATTGCTTTGAAGCTGAATAAACAAAGGCAAGGAATAGCGAAGGAGGCGCTGGTTAACTTTGGCTCCGGGCAATATATTCACTTCTCTCTCTCCTCTCTTTCTGTCTCTCCCTTCCTCTCTTCTCGCTCTTTCTCTTCCTCTCATTCTTTCTCGCCAAATGTCGGCCAATTTGGCTTTTCAATAAAAAGCAGCTCAACTGGAATGAAATGAAAGGACTTCCAATGGCATGTACAGCTCATCATTCAACCTTTATCCCGCTCTTCCTCTCTCTCTTCTCTCTCTCTCTTTCCTCTCTCTCTCTCTCTCCTCTCATCTCTCTCCCTCCTCTCACCCGCGGGAAAAATTTGTGAAAAATTTCAAGAGACAAAACTTCCAAGCAAATGGGAACATGAGTAATAATAACTCAAATTCATGTCTTTCCTGTCCCTCTCTCTCTTTCTGTCTCTCTCTCCCCTTCTCCCCTCCTCTTCTTCGGACCACAGTTTGAAGGACACCAGCAAGACGAATGGCGCGGATACACATTTCAAGAGCGTCGACAATGTCTTCATCTCTTTTCCGTCTCTCTCCCTCTCCCTCTCTATCGTCTTTATCTTTGGCTCCTCTCTCTCTCTCTCCCTCTCTCCCCCTTCGCTTTCTTTTCGGGCTTAGACCGCGTTTTGACGCTATATAATCAGCTCTGGCTAATTTGTTTCGCTAGTAAAATGCCGTGGACACGAGAGAGTGCCGAGAGGGAGAGAGAGAGAGAGCAAAATAGAGGAAGAGTAAGAGAGACCTGCAATTTGAGAATAGTTGTCGAATCCAAGAGAGCAAGGGAAGAGAGGAGAGTGAATCCTCCGTGAAAAATAGCGAGCATCTCTCACGGAATCACTTTAAAACTACTAACACACAAAAAGCACTTTTTCTGGTAAGTTGCACTCTCTCCCTCTCCTTCTCTCTTTACAGGCTCTCGTTTTCCTCTCGCTCTCTTTCGCGCTCTCTCCCTCTCTCGAAACCTAAAGAGGGGAGAGGTTATATGCATAAAATATCATGCGAAGGAATTTTTATATTCAAGAAACTCGTTCAAGTGAAAGCAATGCTAGAGGCAATAATAAAATTGACGAGAAAAGAGAGAAGGGGAGAGGAGGGAGAGGAAGGAGAGGGAGAGGAGAGAGAAGTAGAGAATGCGGGGAAGGAATAGATGTCATAAAAGCGGCGGCAAACCGTAGGCTATAGGTACACATGTAGCATACTTATATATACGCATATATTGTCAACCCTTATGTTGCACTATTTCGACAAATAAATTACTATATAAAGCATTTGCATTTTAGAGCGAATCTCTCATCAAATAATTGATTTGATCCGTCTCTCTCCTCTCTCTCTCTCCCCTTCTCGCTCTCAACTTCTCTTCGAGTTGATGCTGTGCATCTGTTCTCATCGCTCGGCTTGTACTTAGTGCTTGCAAATTGAAAGTGAGATGGTTTCGAAAGCATGGCAATATTATATCACTGAAAGAGAGGAAGGGGAAGAGGGGGAAGAGAGGAAAAGAGCGAAAGGGTCGAAGGGAAGAAAGAGAACAGCGATATAATATGTGAAACAAAACGAAATGGAAGAGGAGTCTATGTAATCTACCAAATAAACCCTTCTTGTTCACAAAGGAGCTTTCTTCTCTTTACATAACCCTCTCTCTTTATTTCGCTCTCTTCTCCTCTCTCTCTCTCCCTCTCTTCCTCTACATCTTTGTCTCATGAATACAGAAGCAGTAAGGTTGTAAAATAACCATGTGGAAAATGTATTCAAGTATGAAAGAGAGGAGAGGAGACAACAGCACACAGTGGCTTGTATAGGAGCAGAGTGAACAGCGACGAAAATTAGTCTACGGCTTAAAGAAGAGAGAGGGAGAGAGGAAGAGGGGAGAGAGGGTTCAACGTCGCTCTCCATATTCTCCCTTCATCACAGTTGGCTCTGCTCATCTTTTCTGTGCAACTAGGAGATCACATCCGCTTCACTTGCGCTTCGCATTCAATCCTTTGACGCAAAGCTATGTATGATGTTTTAGAGTTAAAAATAAAAGAGTGAGAGCCACATGAAAGAGGATGAGAGGGAGAGCAGGAGAGGAAAGGGGAGAGGGATGGAGAGAGAGAGCAAGGGGAGAATAAAACGAAGTGAAGCAATCAATTAGGAATCGAGTCGAGCCCGCAGATGAGCGGAAGCATACTTCATGCCCAGAGTGGCGTAAACTAGATCTCTCCCTTCCTCTCTCCCTGCCTCCCTCCCTCTCGCTCTCCGTCTCTCCCTATCTCTCTCTGTCTGTGCGAAACTAGATGGATGAGCAATTGAGAGAAGCTCGGAAAACTCTGGTCCAGAAACGTTGCCTTCCTCCTTCTTCAGTGAACTTTTAATGAAGCAAGACCTGCCAGCGAGTTTCACTGGAAGCGACTTCATGGGGAGAGTGAAAAGAACGAGCCAGCGAGAAAGAGGAGAGAGGGAGAGAGAGAAGGAGAGAGGAAGAGGGAGAGTGCGAATGTTCAAGGCTAAGTCAGTGTAACTGGCACAGTGCTTGTGTGCTAAAGTATTTCACTAAGGGATTGTTTTCACAAATGGTCAGAACCGTTGTTGTGCACATGTGTATGGCAACTGTATGGAGTGGTCGGCAACATTCCTGCCGGACTATGGGAACAAGAAAAGGCAGAGAGGGAGAGGGAGAGGAGAGAGAGAGAGAGAGAGAGAAAGGGGAGAGCAAAAGCGGGTGAGAGCGGCTACTCTTCCTTCCTCCTCCACCTTCCTTTCTCTCTTGTCCCATTCCGTGCCGCCACTCAGCTCAATAAGCATTCTCTGCCGCTCTCTCTCTCCTCTCTCGCCGTCCTCCTCTCTCCCTCCCTCTACTATTTGACTTACCGTTGTGACAAGAAAGGACTAACTAACCAAGTAGCACAACAAGGCAGCTAAAGTTTCACGCTGAAAAATTCCAAACCGTGGCGTACTCACACATACATACATACACACAGAGTCCCGTCTACAGAGCATCGTTATTCATGACTTAATTTCATGTGTGTAAAGCAAATTATACTTTACAAAGAGCCAGAGGAGAGAATGAGAGGAGGAAGGGAGAGCGCGAGAGGAGGAAAGTCAAGCTTGAAAAGTGCACTCGCCTCTATGTCTTTCTCTCTCTCTCCCTCTCTCCTCTCGTTAAAAAGTGAAAAACGAAAAAAGGCGGAATGAAACAATATGTCTAACATAACATAGTTGAACAAACAGGCAAGTTTAGAAAGAATAAATGAGAGATGAGAAGGAGGAGGAGGAGAGGTTTACCCTTCGCGCTCATCTATCAGTGCATACACCGAGAGAGCATGGAGAGGGAGAGAGGGAACCTTATAAAGAGAGGGCGAAAGAGCGAGAGAAGGAGAATGTTATCTATCCACTCAGGTGAACATGGAGTCAATTCAGAGAGCAGGCAAATTTTTCTTCTCTCCGTGGACTCGCTTAATTATTGCGATATGTAGATAAACAGAAATGAGAGGAGAGGGAGAGGGAGAGAGGGAGCAAAGAGCGAGAGACGTGAAACGAGGAATCTCGCTTGAAATATGTTCAGATAAATGAGTGACTGAGCAAATGAGTTTATGTACAGTCAAAGTTAAGTGTAAGGAACGGGGAGAGAGAGAGAGGAGAGAGAGAGAGGCGAGAGGGAGAGAGCGAGTGTGGTGATGGTAAAGGGTGCCTCGCACTGGCCTTGCTCAGCAACGAGCCATTTACAAAGGTGAGGAATGGCTAGGGAGAGGAGATAGGGAGCGAGAGGGAGAGAGAGAAAGAGAGAAGGGAAGAGGGAAAGCCAGTACATCACTTTCCATAATTTATTCAAAGACTTTCGCTAACTAAAACAGCTTCTTAATTTTTTTCGCTAACTGCCAGTTCACCGGAACGGTATGCGCACATTTGCTCTCCTCCTTCGCTCTCCCTCTCTCTCTCCCTCTCTCAGCTCTTTCCCTCTCCTTAGCAGTTCATGAAGAGAATCTCAGTTTACCATGCTCGCACGAGTACAAGTATGAAACATGCCATATGTTGAAGACTCTGAAATAGCATGAGGTTGTGTCACTCACACAACCTGAGCTCTTGAGAGGAGAGGAGGGAGAGGAGAGGGGAAAAGGTGCAATTTCAGAATGCAATTATTCATTCATGAACCGACCGAGTGACGAGAATCAGAGACGACAGAGAGCGAAAGGGAGAGCGGGAGGAAGGGGAAGGTGAAAGAGAGAGGGAGAGAGAGAGCGCTCTTTTCTTTGTCGTGTCAAGGAGTACTAACGACAACTCGAGACATGTTTTGCCACTTGAGTGTGCACTGGTCCTTGGACACTAATTAATTAGACTGGAAGCAGTTGAAGATGAAAACGGCTAGAGCGGGAGGAAGAGAGGGAGAGGGAGAGAGAGACAGCGAGGGAGACAGACAGCGAGAGGTGGGGAGTCCTTTGCGGTGTGGTAGACAAGAGCGGCAAAAGGAAAATAAAGGGAGACCATACATGTTAATGCGACAGGTAAATAGTCGCTAATTGATGAGCTGCAGAGCAGTTGCTTGTATAGGACTGGAGAGGGAAGCAATCGAGAGGGAGAGGGGAGAGAGAGAGAGACAGAGAGCGCGAAAAGACAGAGCAAGTTATGAATTGTGAGAACAAATAATAAGCAGCTAATGGGACGATTGGGTTAATTTCATGTACTTCGCTTCACGAGACGCTAAAGCAATCGATTTTCTCTTTTCTATACTTGTCTCTCTCTCTCCCTCTCTTTCTCTCTCACTTCGTCTCCAGCTCTTCCTTATAATTCGAAAATCAGTGGAGCAGTGAAGAGAGTGGGCGGAGAGGAAGAGATGAGGATAAAGAATATAAAAAGAAGGCAACCAGGAGAGGGAGAGGGAGAAAGGCACTAGATTAACGCCAAAGTGTCTCTATGTTCTCAGCTAAGCCGTGATCCATTAAGTAGAGCGTGGCGCCAGGGATGGGCCATCGTCTCTCGCTCTCTGTCTCCCTCTCTCTCTCCTTCTCCCTCTCTTTCCATCTTTCGCTCCTTCGCCCTTCGCGCTCTCCTTGCACTTTGTGTATAGGGCCAAATAATAATGGACTCCGGTGATTGTAATAAAGGGCACGGAAGTAGCGACTCATCGATCTGCGCTGCGCAGCCAACCAGCACAAGGGAAGGTGGCGCGAGCGCGATACTGTCCCTCTCGCTCTCGTTCGCGCTCTCTCCCTCTCTTCGCCTCTCTTCTTCCCTCTTTCGATCTCTTTTTCTTCTTTCACTGTGATACAAGTTATAGAAAGCATATGCATACATAACACTCTTATTATTCGGCACTCCGACGGGGCGGACACTGGGGCCGATGGGTCTCCCCTCTAAATGTACTAGCACTCTCCGATCACTCTCTCCCTCTTCTCCTCTCCCCCTCTCTCTCCCTTGGTTCCATTGTGAATCCATTACATGGAGATTGTTATTGTAGCCATATTATATTCGACTATTCGATACAATGAGCATTATGTATGTAGATAATGCATATATGCAGTGTGACAATATAGCCACTCTCTTTTTTAGCAACCGAGAGAATTGACTGGCTGAAAGGTCTCTCTCTCTCGCTCTCCTTCCCTCCTCACTATTCATGCACAGGAGCAAGTGGAGAGGAGAGAGCGAGAGGGAGAGAGAGAAGTGCCGAGCATGTCGCACTAGTCGGAGCCACAAAGGGCTGCCGACACAGAGAACTTGTCAATCAGAGAGCAAACATGCCTTAAAGAATGGCGCACTACATTACAAGACAAGTATAGAACGAGGCGAGAGAGGAGAGGGAGAGAGAGAAGAGTTTTAGTGAACTATTATAGACATGACATAACAAGGAGTGCGCTGTGCGATGACAATAATAATCACAACAATAAGAAGCAAATTATTGCCTTCTCTCATCTCTTGCCTTCTCTCTCTCCCCCTCTTTCCCTTGTAGATCGACCGACGCGTAAATTGAATCAGCGCGGAAGCTTCTTTTTCCTCTCCAACAAACCCAAGACAAGAAGTGTACTCGGCTTCTCGCTCTCCCTCCTCTCCCTCTCTCGCTCTTTCCTTCATCCGTCTCTGCGTTTATTTTACTTATTCGTAAACATTCTCTCTGCCTGTCTCTCAATCATAACAGTAGCCTTGCATGAAGGAGAGAAGAGGCGATGAAGACAAGGCTGGGCCGCTGGGTTCGTTCGCTTCGGTCTCTCTCTCTCGCTCTCTCTCTCTCTCTCTCCTCTCCTCTCCTCTCCTCTCCCTCTCTCATTTTTTCTTCAACGACGGTTGACACCCTCAATAAACGCTTTCGAGATTCTATTATCGGCCAAAGGCATTGGCATTCTTTGCTCACACAGTCCGTAGTTCGGGGCCTGTTATTTGCAATAAGAAAGAGAGGAAGAGAGCGAGAGAGGGAGAGAGAAGTAGTAAGATGATTCTGGTCCTCTCTCCCTCTCGGTCTGGTGCAGGCCAGTCAACACACACAAAGGTCGTAAATGGGTTCTTCTAACCGCCTGAGCTATCCTCAATGGGCGAGCCAAAGTCTTGTTGGCAATAGCGAATGCTTAGTTGCTAGTTAACACAGGGCACTGGCTGCTCAAGGCTACTTTCCTCTCTCCCTCTCTCTCTTCATCGCGCTCTCTCCCTCTCTCCTCCTCGGTTCTCTCGCTCTCCGCGCCACTACCACTAGCGCCAGTTAAGCCCTTTTAAATACCCTGTTTACTTGCTTCTACAGCTCTCTTTCTTCTCACTCTCTTTTCTTCTCGCTCCCTCTCCCCCTCTCTCTCTCCTCTCCCTCTCTTCCTGGGCTAGCTTTACACACCATCTACTTGGGATGAAGTCTGAGGTGTAATTTTAATGTCATCAGGTACAAGCCTGAGGCAATTGAATCAAAATAAAGGCAAATTGTTGCCCGCGCTCTTTTCGTGCAGGTCTATCTCTCTCCCTCTCCCTCTCTCTCCCCTCGCTCGTCCCATAGTTGAACAAGTGCTGCATTGCTGACTATTCAAAAGCAGGTGCATGCCATACATCCACTGAGGCTTTTCGCCCTCTCTCCCTCTCCCTGTCTTTCTCTACCTCACCTTTCTTCTCCTCTCTGGACCAGAACAGGGAGACAGGTAATTAGCCCCTGCTTGGATCTTCTCTCTCTCCCCCTCTCCCTCTCTCGCGCTGGCTCTCTCAGCTGGTCCCCTGCGTGCCCGACAAGTTGGCTGAGCCAGAGTAGAGACTCTCCTCCTTCTTAGAGCCTAACGAGACGAGAGAAGGAGAGTGAGCGAAAGAGAGAGAAGAGAAGAAAGAGGGAAAGAGAGGGAGAGAGGAGAGAGAAAGAGAGGAGCGCAAACAGGTCCGGCTCCGAGGCGCCAGCTAAAAGCTTTCTTCGCCCCTCGGCAACGAGATGATAAGATGAAGAGATGCTGATGGTTCAGCTGGCCACGAACTCTTGGTTGGAAAGTATGGCCATTTTCCTTCCTCTCTCTCTCCCTCTTGCTCTTTCTCTCTCAGTCACTCACAAGGAGGAGGTGGAGACTCGGCTAGACGCCCTGCTAGGGTACCAGAGACCGAGAAAGAGAGGGAGAGAGAGAGCGAGAGGGAAACAGTGCGTGCTGACTGTGGTGGCCACGGTCAGCCAGTTAGCAGCCAAACCAGCTCTTGCAAAAAGTAAAACTCGTCCTCCTCGACTTGCGAAGAGAGGGAGAGGGAGAGGGAGAGAGAGAGAGAGAGAGAACGAGAGCGTCTCTCTTGCTCCTTAACTAAACTAACTAGTATAAGCTCGCGCTCCTGGAATGCATTCTCTCGCTTGCTCTCTCTCTCCTCTTCTCTCTTGCTTGCTCTGTGCAACTTGTTGCTTCGCTTCTTCTCGGGTTCTCACTTACCATGGAGCCGAGGGTGCCGTTGGCATGGTGAGGATGCAATGCAGGATGATATGGTGGTACTGGATATCCGAATGGACTGTGAGACGGAGGTAAAGATGGATGCGTCGGCGTCGCCGTTGTCACCACTGACAGGGACGGCGAGGGCTGACCAATGAGCGACGAGGGCGACTTGCCTAATACATGCGAGAGGGGGAGAGGAGAGAGAGAACAACAATTAGCTCTGGCGATGATACTTGGACATGTAGTGTGATAATTGGTGACATGTAGAGCTTGCCATGATGGCGGCGGCGGTGGTGGCCTTCCTTCTTGTCTCTCTTGTCACTGTCGTGGCCGCCATCATGGGCCACTTGGTTATTCCGTGTCACACCGGTGTTGGGTTCGCAACACACCGAAAACAATAATTGATCACAGGCAATGACACACCAATTTAGGGGAACAAGGCAAACACACTCAAACGGTGGTTGAACAGAAAGAGAGACACACTGAAACAAGTCAAGGAGAGAGAAAAGGCGAAAGGGAGAGGAGAGGGAGAGAGAAAAAGAGGCATACCGGTGGCGGTCGGGTGTTCTTTGGGCTCTCTCTCCTCTTCGTCTATTAAACTGTGTTTGAGTTCATCAATTTCTTGCTGAGCCGAGGGAAGGGAATCATCGCCGACCAGAGAGCGTTTGTCTTCGTCACCTTCGCCCTCGTCTTTGAACACTTTGATCTCGTCCGACGAGGCCAGGTCGGCATCGTTAGAACCAGAGGACGTGCCGACATGAGGCATCCTGCGGCCCGACCGAAGAAGGGGAGAGGAGAGAAGAAGAGGATGGAGGAGGCAAGTTGAAAGCGCAGAGAATAGTAGTAGACAAGACAGCGACTATTCTACACACACACTCACAACACTCACTCTCGAGTTCTGTTTTCTCTCCCTCTCTCTCTCTCTCTTCCTACTCTCTATCCGCGGTAAACGGCAAAGTCTCTCTCTCTCTCACACTGTCTCTCCCTCTCTCCCCTGTCTCTCTGCCTTATTCCAAACACCACCACTACCACGAGCTGCACCAGTAAACACCGCGTGAAACTGGTTTATATTGCGCATGCGCCAACAGCTGGCTTATAGAAACTGGCCGTCGTGCCCGGCAGAGCGCCCTCTCTTGACCGAAAGGCGAGTTACATTTCTTTCTTTCTTTCTCAGACACTCAATGGCTACCCAGAGGGAGAGCCTTTCGTGAGTGCGAGTGAGTGAGTGACTGCCTGTGTGTTTAAGGTTGCTCAAATAAATAATTTCTATTTAATCGCCCGAAGCACTGACACCTGAAGGAGTTGCAAAGAGGAAACTGTCTTCGACATATTGCCAAACTGGCTCTCCCTCCCTCTCCCTCTCGCTCTCTCCCTCTTTGTTTGAATTTGCCTTGTCTTTGCATGGGAATGGAGAGGCAGAGCTGCCGAGAAGATATCATTTGCGAGTAGGACATAAATTTTTATGGTGATAGTGCGGTTGGCGTCATCATAACCGAGCAACGGCGCAGAAAAGTGATTACTATGAAAGTCAAATTAGACAAGGACAAGACAGGAAATTGCTGTGGATGTAGGGGAGAGGGGAGGGAGAGCGAGAGGGAGAGAGACACTAAGTCACTTCACAGGCCAATTTGCACACTCATTAATGGTAATTGGCGTAGAATGTCGTCGAATCAAAACCTGCGCCCATTCAAGTGTCATAAAGTGGCTTTTCGCCTAATTGTTGTTATGTTGCAATTAGTGATATGATGAGCGCAAGAGCAAATTAAAGCAATATGCTATAAGACTCTTTAATTGCCGTAAACACGACTCCTCTCTCTCCCTCTCCCTCTACTCGTCTCACTAAACATGTTGGCAAAGCTTCCGCAACATATTTCCACTTCGTAATATTGTAGAGAGAAGTATATGTTTTTTCGGCTTTTGCCGATTCACTGCATTTCCTGTTTTGTGTCGAAATATTCTGAGATCTTGCATCGGGATAAAGATAATTCGATGCAGCTTGTCCCATCTCTCTCCCTCTCTCTCTTCCCTTCTCTCTTCCCTCTCGCTCTCAGGATAAAGAAGAAAAAGTATGCTTGTTTCACGGAGACTTATAGCTAGCACTTGGTGGTCCTGTTTGTATGCGTTTTGTATCTATAAGTTGCGTACCTGGGCATCCTCACAGGCTCACCATGTACATACCGTACGAAACTTTGTCGTCTCTCCCTCTCTCTCCCCCCTCGCCGTCCTCTCTCCCTCTCGCAGAGCCAAATGTGAAACGTGTCCACAACTGTCGGTCGTTTTTCTTTCTCCCTCTTTGACTGAGCATTTGGTATTTTTTCTTCCTTACGCCATTGCCCCGAGCCGTAAGGTGACTTAACAAGTAGCTCGCAGCATAGATAGCGAGAAGAGGGGGGGAGAGGGAGAGGGGAGAGGAGGAGAGGAAGAGATACCCTAGAAGGCTTCAGCTGCCTTTGGCTCCATCTCTAACTAGGCAGCCAATTAATTTTGACTTGTCGCTCATTTATATAATTTGCAATCTTTGCACGTCTTTGTGAAACAAGACGGATGGGCAAGGGGCTGCCTTTTAGCTATGACATGATCACACTATTCTTGTCATATGTATCGTATAAATGTAAGCCCTTCAACTAGCCAAGCTGGGTAATTATATTGACGCATGTCTCTAAATCTCGCTCCCTCTTTCGCTCCCTTCTCTCTCTCCTCTCTCCCTCTCGCCGAGATATTATTTTTCTTCTTCGCCTTCGTCATATACAATACATCTTGACAAGAAAGAGAAAAACTAGCACATTTATATGACTTGCAGCACTTGACTTGCTCTATTCTGTGTTCCATTCTGTGCACTATCAGAAAAGGCATTCAGCAATGTTCAGGTAATCAGTGGATGACAAGGACTTCTCTCTCTCTCCCCCTCTCTCTCTTTCCTCTCTCGCCCTGAGTGAAGTGTTTTGTAGATAACTACGTAAAGTTTAGTTTATATACCTTTCAATGTGTGTACCCAAGATTTCATATGTACTGTGAAACACACTGCTGGAGGAGAGAGGGAGAGAAAGAAGAGGGAGAGAGAAGAGGGAGAGGAGGGAGAGAGAGATGAGCGCGATGGTCGCAGGGCACGTCTCGCCTAATGGCTCACTGAATTGGCGACATATTCATCCTAATTGCAATCATTTAAGACAGCTTGATTAGATTGCTTTCTTGGCTTTGCACTGGAAGCCTGAAGAGGCGACAGACAAGAAATGGAAAGTAGGAGGGAGAGCGCTCTCCGAGAGGAGAAAGTAAAGAGAGGATAAAAGGCACACAGAGAGGGAGAGAGAGAGAGAGAGTCAGGTGCTCTCAAGTGTATCCTGTATACATAGCTTTTCAATTCTATAAACAATAGCTATATTCAAAAAATGAAGACATCCCTTGCGTTTTGTATTATGAGTGCAAAGATATAATACAGAAAAAAAACTTATTCTTGAATATGGTATTGTTCTCTGTTTCGTTTATTTACTCAATCAAGCTGCTCTCTTTCTCTCTTCCTCTCGCTCTCCCTCTCTCGCTCTCTCCTTCCTATCTGCAACTTGTAACCAAAATGTACACTTTGCATTTTGATTCGAAACAGAGATTCGTGTTATTTTGATGGATGAACCTTGAGCCATATCACTCTACTTGGGTAGCAATTTACACCTCAACCCGAGAGCAATTTAGACATGCTTCCTCTCGATTTTTTTTCGCAATTTACATCGACGTCTCTCTCTCTCTCTCCTCTCGCTCTCTCCTCTCAGAGTCAGACAGAATCGTGGCTGGCTTCTATTTTCTCGCTGACTTAAATTGCGACCAACTTGAAATCTCGTATTTCAAATCTTCAGCTTTGTGTCCGTGATTTATGATTTCGGGACGAGAGCGGAAAAAATATCCCAATAATCATATTACCGTAAAGACTGGTCACGTGGCTTTCCTGTCTCTCTCTCCTCTCCCCTCTCCCCCTCTCTTACTCTAGTTGGCTTTTGCCTCATAATAAGGTGAACGGGAGATGATCCGATTCCATTTGAGACACAGTGAATGATGATGTTTTCAAGTAAAAAAACATATATTTATCCTGAATTGCTGATCATCGTTGCACTTGTATTTAAAACAGGCTTTCTAATGCAAATACAGTGCAGAACGAAGTTGCATATGAGAGCAAGAGGGACGAGCGAGAGGAGAGAGGGAGAGAGAGAGGGAGAGAGATTAAGGGAGGGGCTCGAGTTTTGTTCATGAGCCTGTTCGAGTTCGCAAACAGCGACCGCGCAGTTATGCAACAATGCTGAAATTTGAATATCTAAAAATATACCAAAACGCACTCGAGGAGATGGGAAGAGAGTCAGCCATCGAGAGGCAAGAGAGAAAGAGCAGAGAGAGAGAGGAGAGAGGAAGGGAGAGAGAGGAAGAGCGGGAGACTTCGCACTGCTCAAGGCCGTACGTCGAGCGTTCGGCAGCCAAAACTAGTCCAAATATGGGAAGATGTTCTAACGGAGAAGATGCCGAGAAGACGTCGTGAGAGGGAAAGAGAGGGAGAGAGAGGAAGAGAAGAAGCGACTGAGCGGAAGAAAACCGCCGAGAGAGAAAGAGATGATTTTGCCTAATTTGGTCGCAGAGCAGCATTGGATTACACATGTACACTTTAGGTTCGACTCTGTCTCCTTCTCCCTCTCTCGCCCTCTCGCCTCTTCTCTGTCTTGTCCCTATGTGTCTCATTGCGTATTTACCATAGATGAGCTTTACTTGTTGACAAAGAGGTCCCGAAAAAACTCACGAACACTCAGGGACAGGGACGGGAACTTTTTTGTGCCACTTCGTGACTAACGCTGGAGTGTATTATCATTTCGTGACCAGAGTCGCCAGTCAGTGTACTTAGTGTAGTTAAGGGAACAAATTAGAGAGTCCAAAGAAGGAGACTTCGACACTGAATGTCCGAGTGCAATGGGCAAATGGTCCTCTCTGGCGCCTGGACAATGATGCCCAGTGGGCCGCCCATAATTTCTCCATTGTCAACTGTAAATTGTCATCCCTTAATTGGGACAAACAACTGCTCAAGTTCACCATTACTGAGAACAGATAGCAACTCGGAGCGAAAGTTGTCAAACAAAAGCAAGACAAGGCCATCCGAGGGTCGCTGCCACGGCCGAGCCAGGGCCAGTGGCGGAGGGGCTCTTAAATTTCACAACTTTATCGCCACCAACGCAGCTGGACCTGGGGGCATCTCTGGCCCCGGCAGCCAATTAGACGGACCGGGCAAGTCGGGCCACCAGGCCCTGATGACCCATTGCCTGCGCGAAGAGCACGGAACCAAGCAAATAACCGTTTCTCACTGGAAAAAGTCACCGAACGCAAGCCGAGGGGCCGAAGATGGCCACTCTGGCCCTGGGTCGTCCCTGTCCTCCTCCCTCTCCCTCTCGTCTTGCCAGAGAGACACCGAGAGGGAGACGAGCGCCCCTCTGGCCCCAGCTGGCCTCGGACAGACATGGCTGACAGCCAGGGCCCACTTGTCGCCGGGGCCATCTAGGCCGGGCCCACCAGTGGCCCCGGCACTCCTTGGGACACCCGGAGCGACAATGAGACAAACTGGCCAAGGGCTGGGAGAGCCCCAAAGTGCGGCAGGAAGGCGAGAGGAGGAGAGGAGGAAGAAGAGGAGACAAGTGGAGATGCAGAGAGCGGATAAACAGCGGTCAATCTTGCAGAGCTTATTGGCAAAACAAAGTGCAGGCAGTTCAGTGCTCAATGCTATTCGGACCAGAGAGGAGGATGAGGAGGACGAGAGGGAAGGAGATGAAGATGATGCTGACAAGATAATTGACCAGGAGGAAGAGAGGAAGGCCCATAAAAGGAAGCCCCTGCTGGTTCGGCGCGTGCTGAGAGATGACCATCATCATGGGCCAAGTCCTGGGCCAGCCGTGGCACAGATTGAGCCACTTGACCTTTCTACGAAACGATTCAAGATTGACGGCAAGACAGCTAATGCCATTAATAGGACATCTCTGACGGCCAAGCATACCTCAAGTGGGCCAAAAAAGAACACTTGTCATCCGGCTTTAGTCAACTATGAGACCGACCCCATACAACATTTGATCAAGTCCGTCGAAGAGTCGGCCGCTCAGGCGGCATCCATCATGGCCGCCGTCAGCGGAATGCCCGCCGACCCCTCCTCATACCGGGTGGGCCCGGTGGGCCGCAAGGGGCCAATTAGCACAGTTGCTTCCGGTGCTGCCAGTCACAAGGCACCCCTTCTCCGACTTCCGGCCCACTTGAGCAGTCAAGAGACGATACAAGTGGCCCACTTCAACTCGTCCACCAGACCACTTACAGCGGCATGCCCATCATCACCTTCGCCCACCTCCGCAGCTCCGGGTCAGCGTGTCCAAGTAGAAACTCATGATGGCGACGGTGACAGGAAACAGCGCCAGGAAAGATGCGGAAAGACAAGTAAATACCATCAAGCTGAGCCTAACATTTACTTTGGCAACAAGAAACAACAAACGCCGAGTAAACTGTTACAGTATGGTAATGCAGATTGTGCAAACAAACATGGCGGCTCCCGGGCTGCCGTTGGTGCCCTTTGCCAGGCTGGCACGGCCAGTGGGCCGACAGGTGGCGCCCTGGGCCCAGGGGCGGCCAGTGGGGCAAACAGGAGTGCCATGAAACAAAAGCTGGAGGATGCCTTCAAACAAAATGGCTTCCTGGTGAAGACGAAGCAAGTGAGTGACGGCGAGGCCACTTTCTGCAAATTTAGACAATTGCGAAAGTATACTCGTTACTACCTTAAATCATGGCACCAACATTTGCCCGATGAAGTGAACAAACTCTGGAAGGGCTTCCTTCCTCCCAAGACTGCCAAGCCTTCATCCTCGTCATCCTCTTCCTCTTCGACAACAATGGCAGCTACCAGTAATAAGTCTTCATCTAGTCAATTGACTTAGTCAAAATAAATATGTATTCGAAAAATATAAAAAACAAACCAAAGAAATGAGAAAAGAAGCCTGCATACAAATCAAAGTTCTTCTATTATTCAACAATTCATTTACTTTGCCTTCTCGAGTGACCTTGATTTGAACCTTTGCAATTGTGTTGGTCGCTTAATTTAAGCAATCATGTGAGCTGACGAGAAGGAGAGGGAGAGAGAGAAGAGACAAAGTTCATCTCGAGAGGATACTGTGTGGAAGATGTATTCGGTCAAGTTTGTTCCTTTTGCAAATGAAGAAAAAGAGAGAGATGAACACTTTCTCGCCTAAAATTACCGTAATTATCGTCTACTTGAGAAGCTTAAATTTATGAATAATGAATCTACGAATGAGAATCAAAGTGCTGCTAATTGCTTTCCAATGGCATTTCAAATGCCGAGAGAGATAGAGAGGAAGGGGGGAGAGACAAGAGGGAGGAACAAAGACCGGCAAATGTATTGTTTGCGTGTGTGCCGTTTATACTTCACTTATCAGAAAAGAATGAAAAAATACAATAAAAATATCATTAAGGCACAATCAAGTGCAGTGAGTCGCGTTAACTGTTAATACACAATTTTGAAAACACACACTAGACTGATTGACGACAGTTATTAAATGGAAAACCAAAGTGCCACGCTGTCTGCGGTGGTAAATCAAATAGAAATCGCTTACAGATACTGTTTGCACAAAGAGGCACTGGGTAGAGAAATGCGCTGAACATTGTCTTTGATAATTAGCGAGTTACCGTAGCATAATTAATTGCATATCAGTGAAATGGAAGTTAATTGTTAGCGACGAGGTCGCTGAGTTGAAAACACCTCAAATTTGAATGCTCGCTCTCAGCGCCACCTCTTGAGCCATATCTACACCATGTTCGCTGTTATTTTTTCGGTGAACCGGCGCACGTTTTATCTAACGCCGCTGATTGTGGGCAGCTTGACTTTAATTGCAACCATGAAGGTTCCCTTGATTTATGTGCGCCGAAAGCCATGGAAACCAAATCGCCTCGTTGTCTATAGGAATCAGCTGGCCATTTCACCCACATCATGTCTCTGGCCGTGTGACAAGTATTATTTAAGTCCGAGACGTGTCAGTCAAACGTCGCCCTTGCCGCACTTTGAATTTAAGACACGTTTCTCGTACAGAAAATTCAAGAAGGGTGACAATCCATTCCATGAGCCAGATTCACCTGACACGAGGCCATCGACGAGTTTCACTGCATCGTCATTGGCGTCACCGTGCTCGGTGCGATCAGTGCATGACAATGACGGCCTAGTTGAGGCAGCTCTGCGCCTGGACAAGCTGCGCCTCTCGCCGTCGCCATTAATGACACCTGTGGAATTTGATGACTTTGCTGAAGCCTTTGACAGTCTGACGACAGCTGAGGTGACCGTTGTCAAAGATGGCGCTGGACAAGTTGAAAAAGGTGGCCCGGGTCAAAGCACTCCCATTGGTGGAAAGGACAAGCCTGGCGGAAGAAGCGGAATGCCTTCTCTGAATTTGTCGCCGATTCGCGAAGAGGAAGAAATGCAAATTGGTACAGCTGTACCAACAAGACAAAGTGACATCTGTGGTCCGTCATTAGGATCGCCAGTAGAGACAACTGGCTCATCTTCTTGTTCCAGTTCTAGTCCGTCACTGTCAAGGCTCAGCATTTGCTCAACGGCAAGAAAGGCTCATAAATTGCCCAGGAACAGAATTAGACTTCGTAATAGAAATGTTCAACAACAGCTCCAGGAAGCCGAAAGTGCGCACAGCTCACCGAAGGCAACAAGTGTGAGCATTGACTCCAGAACGTCGACTCTACCTGCCACAGGTTGCCATGAAAGTCTAAATGTCCCCTCAAGTCCTGAATCATGGTCGTCACATTGCTGCACCACCTTGCACACAACTGGCAAGAGAAGTCGCACCGAATTAATTCGCATAACCATTAAGAAAACTAAATCACTTTCTCAGACAGCTGGTGTTCGCCGAGAATCTGTCGACACAGCAACACAGACAATAGAGATGATTGACCAATCGACTCAAACGGAATCCAATGACTGAAATGACAAGGCCTGTAAAATGGATATGTATTGCTCTTTAGCTTCTTGAAAGTGTTTCTGATTAATCTAATTTATGTTTTCTAAGAAAATTACTGGTGTTAATGGCCTTTGGAGAGATTTGGCGCTCAAACTTCGCCCTGCAATGTTTCTTCATCCTGTTTAAGTATGTTACCACTCCTCGGGCTTCGATTAAGCAAAATGTTTATTTATGAACACCTGACATAGGCCTTCTCTTTCTCTCTCGCTCTCCCTCCTCTCTTTCTTTCTATCTGCGTTCAAGGTGAGCAAAGCATCCGCCTAAAGCTTCATAGGAAAAGCAATATCTCTCAGCTGGTAGTTCTATGTTAAGCTGCCGCTACATATATGGCACAGGTGAGGCCTATTGACTCTCGACCAATAGCACCGGCCATATAATATTCTCTCTCTCTCCCTCTCGCTCTCTCCTCTAGATTCCCCAGCCCGGGCTCGGATCGCCCTCGGGCGAAAAAGCTGTGCTCTCCAGACTGCCTGGCGCCTATTAGGAGATTCTCTCTCGCCTCTCCCTTCCCCTTCTTGTAATTCAGGCCGTGGCTGACCTAAGAAAGCCCGAGACTGCAGAACTGGGGCTCGCTCTGTGCCTCTCTCGCTCTTTCGTCTCCTCTCTCCGGAGCCAGTGTACACCCTTTTTCATTTATATTCGAGCCCTCGTTCCTCTCGCGACTCACTTTTCCTTCTAGAAACTAGTGTTAACGACTTTTCACAATCTTGCTTTCACTGCTTTTTACTACATATTCCAGTTACCGGAGCAATTAGCAACGGAATCAATTCCTGGATTTGAAGCAACATTATCCATTCTCATTGTTCTCTCCACTGGCAGAGCAGCGGCGGAAGCAGTGATCAATATCTTCTCTCCCTCCGATCCTCTCCCTCTCTGGCGCCTTAGCCGGCACTACTTACGCAACACTCGTCTCGCAAGATTGGTATACTTTCGCTCTCTAGTCTCCTTCGCAGTTTTGTGAAGCGCTTCTGAAGTAGAAGATTAGAGAGACTTGCCGACCTGGTATCATTCCCTCTCGAGTATTTGATCTGGGTCTGGTGCGCTTTTTTGTCACGTAAACATGTCTGCCGCCGTTCACGCAAGCGTGATCGTGTTACTCACTCTGTCCATAATCCCAGTTGATGCGCTGAAAATCGGACGAAGGAACCTCCGAGGTCATCATTATGAGCAAATGGAGGTAAGTGTTGCATAATCTGGTCGCCATTTTAATCTAACTGAATTGCATTCATTTCTTCCAGGATTTCCGTGACAAGGAGAAAATGATCGTTGTGCGAAATTATGAAGAAATGAACGCCACGGCCAACAATGGCGGCAGTGGTCAGGCAGCACCTGGTCTGACCTTTAACGACGTGTACAGCGAGTGGTCGGCCTGGAAGAGGTGCAATCGTCGCTGTAAACAAGTTCGCACTCGAGTGTGCAAAGTGAATGAAGTTTGTGGCACGACAATACTGAAGGAGGAGCGCGGATGTACGGGCGACAAATGCCCTCTGAGCACCCCTAGTGACCTTGACCAGCAGGTTGACCAGCAACAGCAGCAAGTTCAGGGCAACGGCAACAAAGGAGGCCGAAAGAGGCAAAGAAATTTCAGGGTTTTGTACCATCTACAAAACATGATCTACTCTGAATGGAGCGAATGGTCTCCCTGTACGAGCCATTGTCGCACTCGGCGCTACAGGGTCTGTGAGCTGCATCAAGTGTGCGGCAACAGCATGATGAAGGAAGACGCCCTTTGCTACAACGAAGGCTCTACCTGTGAGCAGCGCTACAAGAAGAAGCGAAGGCGCACCGAAGGGGGCAATGGCGTGGATGTGGACGCTGAAGCGGCCGACTGGCAGAACCGGACCCATTTGATAGATGATGCAAATTGTGGCAAGCCCCAGGTTACCAATATGGCGGCCCAGCTGCGCATTATAGGGGGCCGCGAAGCTACAAAGGGTGCCTGGCCGTGGCAGCTTGTGGTGCTAAATCAGCATCATGAGCCATTCTGCGGTGGGACACTGATCACGCCTCAGTTTGTGCTCACAGCTGCCCATTGCGTCCGCCGAAGGCTGTTCGTCAGAGCTGGAGAGCACGATGTCAAGGAGGAAGATGGCGACGAGCAGACCGTCCGGGTGGACAGGGCATATACTCATCCCGACTATGACATTGAGACTGTTCGAAATGACATTGCCTTGCTCAAGCTGAAGAAGCCCATGAAGATGACGCGAGTCGTCTCCAGTGTATGTCTCCCGGCCACCAGTGATGAACTGGAAGTAGAAAGCCTGGGCACCGTCCTGGGCTGGGGCAAGAAGCGGAAGGGCGACCGAAGTGGCGCCGACACCCTCATGGAGGCCGAGGTGCCCATTGCTTCCATTGAGGAATGCAAAAAGCAGTACGACGACTTTCTCATCACGGATAACATGGTTTGCGCTGGTTACAAGAGGGGAAAAATTGACTCTTGCGCTGGCGACAGCGGTGGTCCCTTGCTGACTCAACGAGATGACCAGTGGTTCGTCTATGGTGTGACCAGCTTTGGCGAAGGTTGCGGCAGGAAGGGAAAATTCGGTATCTACACGAAGGTGCCTGACTACGTTTCTTGGATAAGAGAAACAATTCAAAAATTTTCTACTTGATTGACTCCAGTTGTCAAACATAGATCTGCTTACTATACCGGAAGATGAACTTGATTATAAGTTTTGTTTAGTGCTATTTCAAACTATGTACATTCCTGTGTTTAATGAATTTCTTCCCAATTACTTGTTCACTCTTAATTGAAAGCTTTAAATCAGTCATGACTTTATATATACATTAAATGTTTCCCATTAAATAACTGTAGAATTTGAAAAATTTCAGCAACTACATCTTGCGCAGTAGATGGGATTTGTTCCTTTCAAGATGAACTACGGAAATAGATCATAGAAGTTTACCTTGAGATTGATTTTCGTGCGTGACTGTATACTTTTTTATGTTGAGCGTCACCAGCAATAGTCGAGTTTCGTGCAAAACGTTTTTAAGCTTTGAATCTCAATTAGAGTCCGTTATGCTCACAGTGTTCACGAGATGGCGCTCTAATCAGCGCAGTAAAGTTCGGCATTCACTTTGTTTACTCACAGTTTCAAGACATCATTCTTCTTCGTACGAAGTTGCTGAAACATGTTTTGAGTTCTTTAGAGTATGGTTGAGATTGACGAGATCTTCGAAGGAGACGAAGAGAACCCTATAGACGTAGAAGCTGAATTTGCTTCGGAATATGATGACGTTGAAAGGAAATTCGAACTGAAGAAGGTTTCTGTGAAAAGAACTCATGTAGTTGAGGAACCAGTGCCGCAACTTAATTGTGACAAACCAATTAATTTCGTATATGACAAACACGAATCAACTTCTTGGTTTTCAATGAAGAGCAATCCAAACGAAAAACTGTATCTAATTTTTGAAGTCGATGAAGAGCTTGACAAAGGCCATTTTAAGATCGTACAAGAAACTACACCAAATGCTAAAAATGTCGCAAAACCAGCTCGAGTCCTTCTATTGTGGTCCATTCTTGTTTCCAGTGAACATGGAGGAATAGGGTGTACAGTAAATGGGAGTTACATCTATTTCGTTAGAAATCGAAACAAATGTTCTGAAACCGTGAGAGCTCGACTAGCCGAAGGAAGATTGCGAGCGTTGCATTGCCTCGAGTCGTATAAGATGCTATTCGAGATCGAAGATATAATTGTTGAAAGTGACGAACACAAAGGCTCCAGTAAAGATGATGAACACATTTTGAACGATTTAATCGAAAAGACAGGAAAACTCCGAAAAGTTCGAAACTGCGAAAAAATTCGACTTGCTTTTGATGTATTACCGAGTACTCATTCGTTTCATCGCCACGTTAATTGCGGAACAAGATGGCTTGGCAGAAAAGAACGCTCGAAAAAGCAAATGCAAGCCAGAGAAGATGTTTATCACGATATCAGTTCAAGATAGACGGCAAATATAACGACAGAGATCACTTCTACATCAACTTCCAGATTCTAGAACATATTTTCTAATCAAGTCAGGCTTTATCTGATGTTGTCTAGATTAAACGTACTGATGGAAAATATCAACTGTATCATCGCAAGGCTAAGTCATGCGACGAATGCCTAGGCGCAGTGACAGCCCACTTGTAAGACTTGAAAAAAGGCGGGAGCCACCTGTCTACACGGAGGTTCCCATACATCAGATTCTCCATTTTTGACAGAAACTCTTTATGAAATCAGTCTTTATCTGATGTTGCTCATTTAAATTAAAAACTAGTTCACTAATCTATTCAGTTGCGACGCTATTTGCTAAATCATGCAAGTCTTTCACCGTCAATTGTCGGAGTTCCTGAACCGTGAAATTCTTTGCTTTGGTGTGACACTCAATGGATTGTTTGATTTCAACAGCCATAAGAGAGTCCATTCCGAGTTCTCCCAAAGTCTTCAGCGATCCTGAGCTCCAAGTCTCCTTATTGTCAATACCAATGATGTGAGCGATTTTGGGCACTAAGCCAACACTGCTAGACGCTTCAACAATCTTCTTGGTGATGGAAGGTGTGTAACATGAGATGACAGCATCAGGTAGTTGCAGAATTTTATCGAGATGATGCAGACAAGCTGATATTCGCTGAGGCTTTGTTCCACCGATAGAAAGGTTTCTAGCCAGAGCAGCATCAGCTAGGACGCCAACATCAGCGATGGCTCCCCATTCGATGGCGAGGCCATGAAAACCATCTTCGCGCCTCTTCTCACACCTTCGTTCCATGGCTGAATTGGCATACCCGTAATTTGTTTGACCAGCATTGCCGCGCCCAGCGACAATTGACGAGAATACTACGAAGTAATCGAGATCTTTGCACATGTCTCTTGATAACAAGTCTAAATTCTTAGTTCCCTGAATCTTTGGCCGACAGACATCTTCAAATGATTCTGGACTTTGATTCTCCAACAGAGCATCGCGCAAAACCATGGCCAGGTTGAAGATGCTGCCAACCGGAGCCGCTCTTCGAAGCAACTCTTCGCACTCATGCTGTTCTGAGACATCCAGTCTCTCGACAGTTACAGACACGCCAAGTTCTTGAAGCTTGATCAACACCCACTGTTGATAGGCTTTTGAGACACCACTACGAGAGGTTATGTGTAGACGACGAGCACCATGCTGTGCCATCCAGAAAGCAAGCTCCAGTCCAAAGCCTCCCAAGCCACCGATAATAATGATACTCTTCTTCGGATCGAAGCAAGTAACACGAAGTGCCGAAACTTGCAGCTCTTCTTGTTCTTCAGCTATTTTCAAGAGAACTTTACCCTTGTGGTGTCCACTGGCCATATGTCGAAAAGCCTTTTCAACGTCATCCTTATCGTAGACGGTCCGATTCAATGGCTGAACAGTTCCGTTCTTGATGCCTTCAGAAACGAGCTGGTGTACTAGGTCCTTAGTTGCACTTACATACTCGTCTTGTTCAGTACGCACATTGAACAGATAGTCAAGTTGGACACTGTGATAGGATTGATTCATGGTAAGCAAAGTAGCATCTAAAGGTGTATTTGAGATCTGGTCAAACTTTCCGATATCTAAGAATCGGCCATTTTCAGCTAGACAGCGAACGCTAGCCATCAATTTTTCCCCAGAAAGAGAATTCAGAATCACATCGACTCCTCTTCCATCGGTGGCTCGCATAAAATGGTCTTCAAATGACAAATCACGAGAATTAGAAAAGTTTTTCTCGTTCAACTTGGGGAATCTTCGTTTCAGAAATGTTCGCTTCTCGGCCGATCCAACAGTTGTGTACACGATGCAGTTCATCGATAAACAAATAGAGATGGCCGCCTGACCAACGCCACCAGAGCCGGAGTGTATGAGAACAGATTCTCCAGGTAATAGATGAGCTCTTACAATTAGCGCATAATAAGCCGTCGCATATACCACTGGAAAAGTGGCCGCATCTTCTAGAGACCAATGGTCGGGTATTGGCCACGAGAAGTCAATCCTAGCGCAGGGAATCGTCGTGGCATTTGATCGACTTGAGACAATGCCAGCCACACGCTTTTCACACTGTATGCCCGAAAACTCTAAACCAATGAGGCACTGTTTATCTGCATTCGACGGAAGTGCATCTAGCGACAATTTCCCAGAAGCGAGCATTATGTCTTTGAAATTCAAAGTTGAATAAACGACTTTCAAGTAGTCGACTGTGGCCAAGTTCTGTTTGTTGTGAGTAGCTTCAAACCAATCAAAACTGGTGAGATCGCCAATTTTTCTGACATTTAGGTAAGCATGCTTGGCAACGATTCTCTCTTCGATGTCTTTGAGAGGAAAGTGTCTGAAAGTGCCCCAACAGCCATGTTTGATAACGTTCATCACGAGGTCTGCTTTGTAGATCGAATTCAACTCCTCTTGTCGCAGCTGCTGAGGGCCAAGATTTGCTATATATCGGAAGTGCTGCGAGTCGGGCTCAAGTTTTAGGCAAGTTCCCAAGCCAACAAGACCATCAGTTTGCGAATGAGAAAACAGCCAACAATTCCTGCCTTTTTCGGACAACTGGACCTTCTTTATCTGATCAACCCATGCAAAGTTATTGTCTTCAACGTTAACAGTGCAATTTTCGAGTGCCGCAAATTCTTTCCTGAACAATCCGCAAAACACAGAGCCGTTCGAGCGGGAAGCCACCAGTTTAACACTACTTCCACAAAACACTGATTCGCAGTCCCAGGATTCATAAGGAAGTTCAGCATAAAAGAAACGTCCAGGTGATAAATCATTCAACACATCGGTAGATAAAGGCAAGAGTTCCGCAATGTGAAAGCGCATAATGATGAGGTGAGCTTGAAGGCAAAACTTAGGCCCTGTTGATACTTGTACTCTCAACATGTTCAACATTTTCAGGTAAATCGTTGATGATTTTCTGCGATAACAGCTTGTATGAATGTTCAAGAGAAGGAATTCTCGCAAGCTGAGAAGCAATTCTGTCATCAAAAGCATCATGTCCAACATGCATTTCAACCACATTCTTTTTCAGCTCAGTGATATTTTCGATAGCAAGGTCTATCAGTGGGCACTGTAGTTGACTTAATTCAAATTGCATGTTTGTCTCGAATAACTTTGTGAATACCAGCTTTTCAATCACATCAGTTTCAGCATTCAATCTCTTTGATGCGGCTACAAACTTGGCACCAGTTATTTCAATTGTTTCCGAGAAACACGACAGAGTTGATTTTTCATAGACGACAGTCTCATGTAGTGCTTCATTTGCGGTTGAGCGTGGATAGATTTTTATCGTTTCGAATGAAACAGGGAGCTTGAGACATCTTGATTCGCTAAGAGCAGCAATTTGCAGCATGCAGTCACTAGTTGCAATCCAGTCGGAACATTTCACTTCACCACTTCTTCCATCCAGCGACACGTTGTCAAGGAGCTGAAATGTCGGACCATACTCATAGCCTTTGATTCTCAATTCCTTGTAAATATCAGCAGTCGACAAAGTGTCTAGTCCATTTGCTTCTAACTGGACAAGCCGTTTACCGGTGGGCAGCATTTTCATGACGCATCCTTCAGCCACAATCGCATTATTTTCTTCAATGAAAAATCTATAGAGATGATCGAACTCTTGAAATAGGACTTGGAAAACAGTCTTGGTATTTCCATTCAAAATGGTGGCGCGGTGTATGTTGACATCCCTCATTTCGACTGCTAGAGACTCTGGTTGATATCCCAGCCTTGTACTGATACTCGTCCATGCCAAGTAAACATATCCCATTGCTGGGAATAAAATACGGCCGTCAATAAAATGTCCTACCACGAACTTCCATTCGTCAGAACTGATGTCGACAGAGACGGTAGTAGCATGACCCTGACTACTGAAAAAGTCCGGATAGAGTCGAACTGTTCTTGGCTTTGAATGGTCCAGCTTGATGAGTGGAGCCAATGATGGAGTACCTTTGGGGTATGGGTGGGAGACTGGTGGGTAGAGCTTAGATACGTCCACATTCTGACCTGATTTATACAATTCACTTATTGTATTCAGAAAGGAGTCAACATTCGAATTTTGTTTTCTTTCAAACAGAGGGACCGTTTCTTGAGTTCCACGCACATTCTTCTTCATTATGCTCATCAAAAATGGTTTCGGTGATACTTCGACGATGATTGCATTATCGGGGATAACTTGGCAAGCTTGACGGAATAGCACTCTCTGGGCAAGATTTCTTGTGAACAACTCGATTACTGACACGCATCCTACGGTTTCGGACGATCGAACCCATTTGTCAGATGTCGTCTTGGGTTCGTTGCTGAGGAATGTTGACAACTGTGAACCGAAGTATTCGTTTATTTCCCCAACTAAGGGTGAATGGCCTGCGGGGGTTCCCGACTGAATTTGCTTAGCGAAGATTCCTTTCGAATGAAGGTGTTGAATGAAATCAGTGACATCATGTGTTAAACCAGCTATGGTGACCAAATCAGGAGCGTTGTCACAAGCAATATAAATATTCGTTGGACAAATGGACTCTAATTCAGTCGCACCCAAACCAACAACAGCCATTGCTCCAGAAATCTTGCTTAGCTGTACGGCTTTGTAGAGATGGACATGCGTGAGCAAGAATTCCTCTCTGCTCACTATGCCATCAAGGTAGCCACACATTGCTTCTCCAGCTGAGTGGCCAATATATCCGTCAGGATGGATGCCAAGGGTGTTGAGTAGTTCAGTGATGGCCAGTTGGAAGACGGCAATACCGATATGGCCGAGTGCAATGTTCTGATGTCCCTCAGTGTCCAGTTCAAACGCGACTTCGATGTGCTGGCTAATGAACGCTAGTGATGACCGGACTGATTCAACGAATGGCTCAATATTCATGAAGTCCTCTGCCTTCATGTCCCACTGGACACCGAACCCAGGAAATATTAGAAACAAAGGTTTCTTTTCATGCACTTCAACTAGATCTTGGACGTCGATATTGTTGTTGCTGATCAACAAACTGCCCCGAAATTTCATCGGTGTTACAGGAAGCATCGATAAGTTATCTATTGAAGAGATTAGAGGTGCCGTTAATTTGTTTTGAAAGTGAAAATCGGCAATCACAGAATTTAAGTGGTTGACAGCATCAGCGGTTCTTCCACACAACAAGACTAGCCTTGGTATCGTGCTGCAAGAGACCAAGTCACACTTGCTTTGCTTGATCTCATTGTCCTTGAGGATCACGTGATTATTGGCACCACCAAAACCAAAGCTATTCAAGCCAACGTAACCACCCTTGAATGGAGTGCATTCTGTCACTGGCTTCAATCTTCCATCAACCACTGACTGAATATCGGGATTGATAGTTTTCAAGTGTAAAATAGGCGGCAACATTTCACTCTCATAAGCTATGATCACTTTGGCCAGTGATGCAATAGCAGAGGCAGCCTCGGCATGACCCATGTTGCTTTTAACAGAGCCGACAAGCAATGGTTCTTCTCTGGCTTTTCCTTCGCAAAAGAATTTGCTTAGTGACATGGACTCCATCGTGTCGCCAGCTTGAGTTCCGGTTCCGTGAGCTTCAACATACACCACTTTCTCCGGATTAACGCCAGCTTCCTGGTAGGTAGTTCGTAATAAGTCACATTGAGCAGTCCATTTTGGAAATGTAATCCCTTCTTCTTTAAAGCCGTCGGTATTGGAATTAGAATGCACAACAGTACAATAGTTTCGCTTTGCGGACGAAGCCCTTTGCAACAAAATGACTCCAACTGTTTCCGCTTTCACATATCCATCGGCTTTGGCGTCAAGATAGTTGCAGATACCGCTATCAGAGAGCATGTTCAGCCGCTTGAAAGTCAAGTTTCTACTTGGCGACAAAGGAATATTGCATCCGGCCACGAATGCAAAATCAATTTCACCTTTTCGCAGGTAATGCAAAGATTCCGTCATGGCGGCCAGTGTGGAAGAGCAAGCTGTATCGAAATGTAAATTCGGTCCCTTGAAGTCGAAGACATTGCCAACTAGCTGGCCGAAGAGCTGCTTGTAGCCAATGACATCACCGTCCTCCATCGTTTTAGCGCCATCAATCTCGTCGAAAAACTGGCCCAAGAAGTATCCTGTTCGCTTTCCTTTCACCGCTTCCGGTTGCAATCCTGTCGCACATTCAATTCAAGTAAGCAGTTTGCATACGTGTCACTAACCAGCATCAAGGATGGCTTCAAATGTACATTCCAGCAACAATCGAACACTTGGATCTATCACGTTCGCTTGTTTGTCATCAATTCCAAAGAGATCAGCATCGAATGCAGTCAAGTCTTTGATCTTCCCCTTCCGGTTGGGCATGTTCCATAGACCTGAATACGGAACTCAATCAGCAACTGCACTCAGCAATTAAGGTTACCTTTCTGCCAGCGATCATCTTTGTCCGTCACCATATCCTCTCCGTTCAATAGGTTGTCTCTAAATTCATCCAAATTGTCCGACTCGGGTAAGCGGACAGAGATACCAGACACGACGATCTCTTCGCTCTCCATCTTCATCAGCTCGGAGAAAAATAAAACTAACTAGTAACTAGCTATACTTGTAAATACCTATCCGCGTTTGAGGATAGTATGTATAGGTGCTTGCTAATTACTGTACACCTGTATAAACGAAAGTCATACTATTTGAATAGTTCTATTATGTAAATGGCATGATCGCTTTAAAAAAACTATCCACGTGTATAAACTATTATTATTCACGATTATTGTTATAGAGACAAGTCAGCTCTGTGTTCAATGTAATTCTAAAACACGCACGTACGTCAAACTTCCGTCGCGAAACTGAGAAGTGCACGAAAATTGTCATCTATACTCATTTGAAGAAAAACGTTTTTCGTGTAGCATCCCTGACCAAGTTAGTTTATTGACTCCCCTGTAGAGGGTTAATCGGGTCGGGCATACTTCGGGTCCCGGTCCGTCCGCCCGATTCACCGGCGGGCGGGCACGAGTGGAAAAGCTGCAGCTTTCGCTGAGCTAAACGGCGCATGCGCAGTGAAGAAAGTGACGTCATCGGGCAGGTTCGGGTCACCCGATTGAAAATTTCATTGTGGCGGGCGAGGCCGGGGGCGAAAAAGCCGCCCGTTTCACCCTCTACTACCCTGGACAGAAAATGGCCCAAAGTGTTCTCTTTCAAGGTGAACCAGAGTAGGGGACCAAAGGACCTCAATTTAGATTACAATCGAACGTGAAGAGAATAAAGTGACTGCTAATCGTTTCATTAGAGGTTGAATATACTACGCGTTTTCTCTGAGTGATATCATCAGCTGTTCTAACAAAGGTACCACTTCTATTTTTATCTCGATGTCCGGAAATTTTGCAGATAGAAAGGTGAGTTAAATTCAGTTACTAGAGCACAAAATGTCCAGCATGTCAATGGCACTGTGTAAGGGATTGCGAAATATGAGCTACGTAGCCATGACGTTTTCTGCAGTGTGTCTTAGCTGCGATGAAGCTTCGAAACCTTGAACCTGGCCATCATGGTTTCGTCCTTGAACTTCAATGACGAGAAAGAGAGAGAGGGAGTATGTGGTTGTCTGAAGTAGTCAGTAAGATCTTCGACCGAGACAAGACTGCCTCGTGGAAACGGGTCCAGTCAAAATTCGTAATAAATTATTTTCTTCTAGCCTCTGGGTGTTTAAAAAAAATCTTCGGCATCGATATCGAATTCGATTTTCCTAACAAGCTGTGGACTAGAGATCAACACGGCCAAGGTTTGGGCTGGCCGTAGCCGCCGTGGCCGTGAAAATCTTGAAATTTCTTGGCCGGCCGCAGCCGGCCGTGCCAACCGTGAATACTCTTGGCCGATCATAGCACACAGATGATCTAACAGCTGATCACTTTGACGCTCACGGCCAAGCTTTTTCATAGCCGTGGCCGGCCCATGAGGGTATCTACCGTGGACAGCGTAAAGCTGGCCCCGAACACAACGAGAGATGGCAGTGCGGTTTTGTCAAACAGCAGAAATATTCAACTTTTCAAAACGCTGCGCCATCTTGCGTTTAGTTCGGGCCAGCTTTACACTGTCCACAGCTGGACTTTTACAACTACTGTCGCTGCTTTGCGCCGTTTCATGTCACAGGCAGCGCCATCTGCCAATCACTGACGACACTATTTTACGACCGGCACGCTAACAGCTGCCTGCGCCAGTTTCCGTGTTGAAAACGGCTTCTCAAACATAATTTACATTTTAATGTTCTCTGTCAAAAGTAAATAGTATTTTACAAACCATGGACTGAACTGTTCCAAGTACATGATCTAGAGGCAAACAACTTGCTTGAAAGATGTAGCAATAAAAAACATGGCAATTATACAATATATACAAGAAACAACAAGTGGCGAACCATTAGAACGAACTGAACTCAAACTGATACCACCGTCACTATGGAAACTGTCAACAAAACTTCGCTTAACGACACTGGCGTCATCGTGACTCTGCACTAGCCGGTGCAAACCAGCATCCTCACCAGAGATGCCCTTCATCTTGACGTCATACAAGCACGATATTCGGTAATATCCGTACAAACCGAAACAAGGGTCAGCACTGGTGCTGTTTGACTTTGAGGAATTAAGTTCGTCATTTATGGCTTCGTCTAAATTAAGACCTATTGCTTCGAGCAGTGACATCACTTGCACCCTTTCTTTCGGTGGACAACCTGATTTGCATAAACTGCGATCAGTGATGGCGGCGATGATTTGTTTCTGAAGCTTTCCGTCTAGGCTGTCGTCGAACTTGACGATGACATTCAGGAAGTCGGAGTCTTTGCTTTGGCTAATTATTATGTTGACACCTATATGGCTTAATTTGATTGCGACCACATCTTGTGAGACGGCCTCAATGTAGACTAAATTGTTGTATGAAGACGTCAAGCCGTCGGTGAAAGTGTGCGAAAGAACTGGAGGGAAAGGAAGTTAAAACTTGAAGCAAAAAAAAGAATGCCGCCTTCTTACCTGACGATTTGTCATCAGTTTCCGCTTCATATGTCATGTCATTGGTAATATCACACTTCCTGAATTCTCTGACAATTACGGTCACCTTGGTGATGCCTGTCGACTGCATTCGATTTCTAAAATCCGAATTGGTAATTTGCACCACAAACAGCGGGTGATCAATCAGCGGCCATGCTCCGTGACAGCGACAAGTTTGGTACTTTCTGGTCAACGTTCTCAGATGCGGATCGCCGTAAATTAGACACATTAATTGCGATTCCGGCAATATGTCTTCTTCAATCACGAACTCTTTGCCATCAACATGTGTTTCATGGGTGTCTTCTTCGCCACCTGAAGGCGATAAATTTTGGTTATTCAAATTATGCGAAAAAAACATGTCTACTCACTCTCAGCCTCTACGTCGTCCTCTTCTTCAACCGAATCGACGTCCCTTGAGATTCGTGAAGCGTAGTTGAGAGGCGACTCTTCGCTACTCCATTTATCGGGATTCTTTCTCTTTTTGATTCTACTTCTATAAGCATCCTGATCTAACGTATAATTAAGGGCTTCGCGTAAGCAATTCTTCAGCCTTCGCTTTCCCTCCTTCTCGGACCTGATTGCATTCTGTCTTCTTAATTCACTCAAATTTGAACCCGGCTTGGAGCCAATGTGCTTTGTCTTCGGCGCTGCCGAACAATTGTTCTGTTCGAGCCAAGTTCGAACCAGCGTTTGGACGGAATGGTACTCCAGGTTTCCGCGGCACGGTTTGGACAGTGTTCGCATACAGTGATGGTAGGCGTGAAGAAGGCCACAGTATTCGGCATTGCTTCTCACTTGAACTGCATGTGACGGAGAATTTTTATGGCGTCTATTGTGCTCCTGTTTCAGGATGGCTTGATTGGCAACTAGTTCAGCATATTCTCTTGAACACAGCTCAACGCCGCAAGGTGTACTCGAGCTTATCAGTGTGAACAAAATGACGGCAAATATGTACAACTTGAGAGGAGAACTGGCTCGTGGTAGAATTCTTGATTTACAATTTGGACCAAACATGGCTTCCCTGTGGACAGTGGTGATTTGGCACTCTTGATTGGGAGACGGAAACGAGATCAAATTGCAAATCAATTCACCTTGGGGACAACATGTTTGACTCAAACTCAAATTGAGCTCCCATCAGCTAAATTCAGTTTGACAAGGAGGGACGCTTATTTCACGCTTTGCTTCAGCAGTAAATTGTTACTTCGTGTTAAACGTTTAGTGTCAACCGACTTCCATGTCTAGTTCCAGTGATTCGCTGTTCGCTTGACTTCATCGGCGGCGCAGGTTGTGTGTATTGCTGAGAAAAACAAAGGAACAATTGCCGACAAACCAATTGTTACGTGAACATTATTTGCACAATATATCAGTCAAATGTGTTTAAGCAATTAGGAAAGCTTTAAAATCCAAGGAAAACAAAGCGAATCAAGGCGAACAGTTCAAAAAATAGCGATAGTGAAGTGAGTGTGAGAGTATTTCTCTTCAACTACTGAGAGCTTCAGCGAAAATGGCTCCACCACAGCCAGAGATGAGATAGCTCTCCTCTCTCTCTCTCGCTCTTTCTCTTTCTCTCTTGCTCTCCCTCTCAGCTCTGTTCTCGTTACCTCTGCTGCAGTGTGCGCCCTGCCTCTGGAAAGACGAGTCTTGCTCCCCATGCTCTCTCTCTCCTCTCTCCCTCTTTTTGCTGAAGGCCAACTTTAGCTCTCTTGACTCGCTCTTTCTTCCTCTCCCTCTCTCCTCTCGCGCTCTCTCGCTCTGTGTCCCGAAAACTTGAAGTACTCAGTTGGGTGCCTCCGGCCAACTCTCCGCTCCTTTGAGCTGTCAAGTTTCGCTTGAAGTTATGTGGCCCTTGGCTTGTCCCAGCTCTCCTTCTCTCTCTTTCTCGACTCCTCTCTTTCTCTACGGTTCTCTCCTCTCGGCCCCTCTCTTCCCCCTCTCCCTCTCTTTTCGCTTAGTTCCCAGTACACGCACACTCTGGGCCAAGCTGTTCTTTTACACTTTTAGACATCACTTGATGATTTACTGCCAACTTCATCACCGCCTTCCCTGCCAATGAATAGGCCACAAAGTTAGAGCTTTTCCTTTCTCTCTCTCTTTTCCTCTCGCTCTCTCTCTCCCTCCTTTTTCTCAAACACATGCAGCAGCATTTTTGCATTGAAGCGTTCATCTCTAAGCTCAAGCTAGTGTCTGACAAAGAGAGCGAGAGAGAGAGCTCTCCCTTCGTCTTCGAGAAGGGTCCGTTTCCAAATTAATTTCTTCCCAGCCCATGGAATGCCGAGAGGCGACGGCCCGCCAGGCCGGCACCGAGCCCGTCAGGAAAGGGAGAGGAGAGAGCGTCAAAATGGTCAGAGAACGGAGGGAGAGAGGAGAGATGTCTTAGCAAGCTGTTAAGACAGAGAGGAAGTTTGTTTCCATCACAGAGACAAGTTCCGCTCGGTAGTCGCTACAAGGGCAAGAACATAATCTACTAGTTCAGCCCTAATAGCTTTTTAACCTGAACGTTAGAACCTTCCTGGGCGAGAGCGAGAGGCAGAGAGGGAGAGAGAGAGAGCAATTAGGGTGAGAGGCTTGAAGCTTTTAACTCTAACCAGTTCATCTCCGCCTCTCGCTCAGTCTTTTTCGCGCTATCTTTCCCTCTCACTGCCCGAAGAAGGAGCGGAGGGTCTTCACAAGTGGCGTTTTAACAAAACGGGGCGAGAGGGGAGAGCGAGAGGGAGAGAGCGGTTGGCAACTGGTCATCAGGCAACTCGCTGAACCGGAAAGATTTGAAGTGTTCCACGAATGGAACAATTAACTTTCCTCTTTCATCTCTTTCTCCTCTACATCGCCCTTAACGCCTTTATGGCTGGTTACCAATGGCTTACATTAGTCTCTGGTTGGCCTTCGGCTCGTAAACAACATCGCCAGCCCAATAAAACGGCTCCCTTTCGCTCTCCCTCTCCTCCTTTCACATCTTACACAACCCTCATCGAGGGAACATTCCAGTTCATGTACACTTACTTGAATAGACTGCAGAGAGACAACGATTTACAAATCACACATTTCACTTCTCTAGTTTACACTGATCAACTTTCTCTATTGTGAACAGGTTTTATATATTGTTTTAAGAATGAACACGCTTCAAAGAAGACCTGTCAGTAAATAGGAAGGAAGAGAGAGAGAGAGAAAGGGAGAGAGAGAGAAAAGGATGAACTTCACATCCATTGTTTCCAATTAGTGTCAGAATCAAGTATGACACTCTTCAAGCGCAACACGATTGTCTGCAAATTAACAATCGATCAATTATCGGTGATCCAAATTAAATGCAACACATTCAAGGTAAGGCAGTTCGCTACATGCATGTCTCAATCACCGGGCTGCAATCTCTACTCGGTCCCTGTAAGCGGAATTAATGCGAAATGTTGTTGAGTGCGATTAGCGAGATTAAAAACTGGATTTAGCTTCAAGTGTGAACAACTGCTCACTGGAGTGCAGTGTCGTCGCTAGATGGCGCAAAATTTGCTCAGCAGCCAAGTGTGCGGCTCTCAGGGAAGACAGCGCCACCTGCTGGCAACTGCTCTGCACTACATTGCCGCCGCGATGACCAGGTTTTGCTGTGAAACGACTTTCGAACCAATAAAAGTGTTTTATAGCTTCGGCCATGACTTCGTTTTCCTCGGCTTAGAGTGTTTGCTGAAACGTTTAACAGACATTAGCGCTAATCTGTTGAAATGGTGTCAATTTGCAACAGCTGTTGTGTTATCTGGAACATTTTTGCAGTTGGCCCGACAATTTTAATTGAGCCTAATGGCAAGCCTTGATTTGTGGCGCAGAGGAAAGTTAATTGAGTAGACCACGATGGCAATTTAGATTTGCATCCTCTCTTTCAACCGATTCGACACCAATTACAAATAGCCTGAAGCAAATTGGAACTTATTCGTTCAATATTTGGTCCAGCTGATCACACGTGTACCAGATTTTAAAGATGCAGAAAATTCTCGATCCCACTTAATCATGATTAATCACACCACTCATTTCCGGCAAAAAAAGTTGCTTATAGCTTCATTTCCGGTTGAAAGACGGATAACCCATCGAAAACTCGACACGAGATGAAATATAAAAATCCAATTCCTTTGAAATTCAACTAATTCATTCCCTATTACGACTAAATTTTCATTTTTAGTGAAAAGAGATTAGATTAAGTAATAGTTAACATCTATATACATGAGAATTATTTAAGCGTAATTTATGTTTTGAGATTGCGTGTCATAAAAATATGAGTCGTGTGGTATAAATTAATATTAAATCAAACAACTTGCTTTGTTCGGATGAGAGGGAGGGAGAGAGAGAGAAAGTTTCCCGATTACGTCGCAAAAAGCTGTCCCCAATCTTGAGAGCAAAGTGATAAGCAAAAAAATCTTCAAATCAAATTGCGATTTACGTCACAATCAACGGCGAGAGTAGACCTTGTTAATTGCGGCCGCAATTCCGTTCCAAGTTTCACTTGCAGTGGGCATGATCTGTTCAACCGGAAGTAGAAAGCCGTAATGACCTTCGTCCCTAAGCTCTACGAGGTAGCTGTGCACGATCTTGGCATTCTTGTAGGCCCAGTCAAGGGCGAAGCCGGAGCCCACGTACAGCGACTCGCCCAGTGGGCCAATTTTGTACATTACCCCATTGGTCCGGTAGACGGCGTCCTGAATGGTCTTCAGGACATCCATGTGAATGGCAGCATGTGGGCTGGGACTAGTCGTGTAGGCAAATGGGCTTGACCACAGCTGGTTGAAGGAATGCAGTGAAATGTACATTTGCACACTGTCCTTGACGGACCACAACAGGTTGGCCGCGGCTCGAGTTTCGGGCTCAGACAGAGCCTTTGGCCCGCTGTACAAATGCGAACAAGGGTTCGAACTTGCCCCACTGCCGCCAAAGTTGACGTCATAGTTTCGGTTCAAGTCGACGCCAGTGCAACTCTCAGAGCCCGCTTGGCCCTCTGGGGTCAAGTAGGGGCGCCTATTCTTACGCCACAATCGGTCACTGGACCAAGTGTAGTCATAGCCGTCCGGATTGAGAACGGGCACAATGACCAAATTGACGGGCAACTTGGTAATGATGGCCTGTTCGATGAGATACGTTGCCGTGGCAACCGTAATCCATTCTCGGGCATGAGTGCAGCCATCTATCCACACCAGGCGCTGGTCGTTGGGATTACCGATGACCTCGATGGCCTTTATCTCCCGGCCCTCGTGTGTGGTGCCCAGTTTGAACACCGTTATCTTATCATCGCTCTGGGCCAAAGTGTCCAAGTATTGGTACACCTCGGATAGCGGATGGTACCGATCTAGCCGGAAATTGGGCACCAGGGAACTGTAGACGGCTCCCGAGTCCGAGTCCCGAGTGGACGCAGATCCGAAGTAGCTCGAGTGGCCATTGTTGATCCAGTGGCCCAGGTTGGGTATGACAAAGGACGACCTTGCACTTCGTCGAACTCGGCCCAAGTGTTCAGGTGGTACTCGCAGTACGGCGAACTTCTCCTTGTCTTGGCCAGTCCACAGAACTTCCAGCTGATTGGACAATTCGAAGGATCAGCTGTTGGTCAACAAGTAACTTCGAGTCTTACCTGACTCTGGTCGGTGTGACTTCCGTTGAGAAGGTGATTCGAAAAATTTGGCACTAGTTTCTGAGCATGTTTAAGCGGAAGTCGAACAATTGCGTGACTGGAATCAAGGATGAGAGGAAAGCAAAGGTAAGGCACTTTAAATCATGGCTACAATCAGTTTGATCAGTGTTGCTAACCCTGTGTAGTTGGCTCCGTTGACTCTATTGGGATAAGGGTTGCATATTAATATGGTTAGCGCTGTGTGCACTAAAACTGAAAGTAGCCTTGACGGCGATGACATGACGGTGAAGATGAGGATGATTTCGGAACAATCTTGAATATATTAGGTCGAGAGTTCACCGCGAAGGGAGTGAGAGGAGGGAGAGAGGGAGAAAAATGGCGATAAAGAACTTGAAATACAATTTGGCTCTAAGCTCTTCTAAATCATCAACAAAATTTAAGCGTTGACAAACTCTTTTTCTCACTACTTGTCGTTAACTGTAGCGTTGATTCACTTCTAATTACAAGCTAAGGTTGGGAACGAGAATCTGAATTGCTAAATCCGAAAGAATGTCAACTGTATATATTTGTCAGGTTTTCACATTTGAAAGTCATAAGCACAGTTTCCTTCGCCGATGTTCTATGAACTGATGAGAGGAAGAGGGAAACCAGCTCAGGAGAAAAGGGAGAGGGAAAGAGAGAGGGAGAGAGAGATTGCAGGAATTTATTCGACAGTAAGCTTGAAAGTTTAGTTTGAACACGAGGTAAGAATCAGAATCAACTTCAACCGAAAAATGTCGAAGGAAAGAGAAGGCGAGAGGGAAAGAGCAAGATAGGGAGAGAGGGGAAAGAAAGTGGAGGGGAAGAAAGTGGAGGGGGATCGAACACGACCAGGGCTGAAATTAATAGGATAAGTATGCGCAAAGTATGAAGAAAAATATATAGGTTATCTTAGTGGAGCGAGAGTGTTTATACAAGTGAAAGTTTCTGAGAGAGAGAGGGAGAGCGAGGTAGAGCGAGAGATGAACAAGTGACTATGAAAGTAGTAGAACAAGTTGAGATGCCGACAAGGATAGAAGATCACTTTCACTGTTATTGCTCGCTGTTACACAAAATAATATAACAATAATCATGAAATCATTTTCTTGCCCGGAAACGTTTGCTGCATGTACACATACAACAATGATCTAATTCGCTTCGCTTGACATTCAGCCTTAATTTTGTGACACTTTTTTCTGAGCTGTCTCTCTCTCCCCCTCTCTCCTTCTCCCTCCCTTACCTTTTACTTGCCTCACGGCGTCACTAGACTAGTTACTTAACCAAAGTGCACACTGTCAAAGTCTACCCAGGCTGTAACTACCAATTAACTCAATGACATGACACGAATCGGCCATTTTGTATACTGAGTGCCGACCAGTAGGTCAGTGGGCAGCAAACATCCGGCCATTTAGTTAAATTGTAGTCAGAGAATCACGGAAGAAGAAAGAGAGAGGAAGTGTTTGCATGTTTTCTCGCACAACGGAAACTCAAAATATCGTCATACTATATATGCATAGAAAGGCAGCATGATATGAAGAGTTATTCATCAGATTTCCCTCTCTCCTCTCACTCTCTCCCCCACTCACATTTAAAACTATTTAAAAACATGAACGCAAGTTAATTTGAGATCAACAAGAATGGCGCCAAAATTGCGCGCCAATCTGGTATAAAAAACCTAACATCATTTGTATCTATCATTCTATAAGCGTGTACGAATTGATTGCATATCAATCCACTCAGTTAACGAAAAAAGCTACATTCAAAGCGTCTTTCGAAACATCAACCAAGTACGACATACCACATATTGGCCAAGATACGTCCACTTACTGCAAAAGCAATCTCGCACAGGAAAGACAGTAGACAATCAAAAGCAAGTATGATCGACCGAACAAATGACCACTTGATTGCTGCCCTAATTGGATCAGGTGTTGCGTTGGTTTCATTCATTGTTTTCGTACTCTACCACTCAAGCCTGGACAAGAAATACGCTCGGCGAACCGTAGAAGGCTGCCGTAGAAAGGCTCCAGCTGAACATGGCTTCCTTCTTCACAACTGAAGACTGCCCACTGAATTTTAGAATGCGTTTCAAAGGAAGACATTAGATCTGTTAAATCCCATGAATAAATCTTTATTTATGTGCCGCAAGTAGTTTATATTTGGATAATTAGAACTATGGTATATGCAGAGCTGATTTGTTCGTGTTTTCAGGATGAGTTTACAAGTAGCAGTCGTGGCCGAGTGGTTAAGGCGATGGACTTGAAATCCATTGGGCTCTGCCCGCGCAGGTTCGAATCCTGCCGACTGCGAAAACTTTTTGACTTTTTTTATTGGCAAGTTTCAATTAGACTTTTTTAATCGAGTATATTCAGATCTAAATATATGCAAATCGACTCTTTGAGCTTTGTATTCAATCGTCAACTAATAAGCAATGATAGGAAACGATTTAATCAGCAAAAGTAAATTACCATTCAGAAGCTATTTTATATACAACTGGTCCCTCAACACATAAACGTCTGGAAGGAAAGTTTGTATGTATTTTGCGTATCATCGTCTATTTTGATATCTCTGTGATCCAAAACAAAAGGTTTGTTGTATCACTGTATTTCATTTACTGATTGCTTTACTTGAATCTACGCAGAGACATCTTGCCAAGAATTTCGCTGTCTGCAAGATGGCTGGACTCGAGTTGCTCTGGAATTCGGTTAAAAGTGACTTCGTTTCGAAAAATGATGCGTTAATCACCATTGTACATTCGCTGTTATTGCAACAGAACTACAAGTGTCTCGGTGTAGGAGAAAGATTCTCGGAAGCTGACGACAAACTGAACGGTTCAGAGATGTTGCCGAAGAACTGGAATCAAGATCAAATGGCGTACGTTCTGCGATACAAGAAACCGGCCGTTGGCTCAGAACCTGCCAAGAAATTGCTGGTTAAAGCTGTTGGTAATAATGGTTCATTATTGCTCTCCTTCCTTGAAGTTCCTGGAGACGCTACAGCTGATTTGACATTGCAAGCTGACAAGTTTTTAACTAAAGAATACAGAAACTACGAAAAGGCATTCATTAATGATGACAGTCTAAATGAAATACAGAAATCTTTTCTAAACGACGTGATAAACAAGTTGAAGACACCAAGTAGCCCTAAATCAGCTCCTACAAGCAACTCAAACAGTCAGTCTAGACAGAATCGTCCCCCGGAAGCCGAGAGACGAGTGCCGCCTCCGATGATGCCTTCATATGGTGGTTCGGGCTACGACTTTGATGCTGATTTACGTAATCCATATCCTTCGATTGGGGGAAGAGATTTAGATCCACTGGGTCACGGCGTCGGCGGCATGATCCTTGATCCCAGGGATTTGCATCGCGGGGGTGGCGGAGGTCGACCCGGCTTTGGCCCCGCCTACCCTGGTGGCAACTTCACACCAGGAGGTCGACCACTGCCTCCTGGTGCAGTGCCTCCAGGTGCTCGCTTTGATCCCTTCGGTCCACCAGGCGCCGGACCTCGTCCAAATAGGCATAGAGGCCCGCGTCCCGATGGTCCTCCCGGTAGTGGTTTCGCTGCCCCAGATCCGGATCATGAGAGACCTCCAGATGATTATGATGACATGTTTATGTGAAAAGAGGGAATAGGAAGTGATGTAGAGAGAGAACGAGGAAGAAAAATAAACTCAGCGTGTGTTTCATGGAGTTATATAAAGGGTGCCTTGATTTGGAAAGCCTTTGCCTAGTTTGCTCAATAAGTAGTCTCTAAAAATATCATTTCAAAAAGGGCATGTTGCGCTAAATGATGCAAATCCAGATGTTTGGAAATTAAGACGTTCTATTTCAGTTTTTAATCGGTTAATTTTTGTCAAATCTTTTCTCTCAAGATGAAAGTTACATGGGAATTCTGTCTCATGTCTTACAGCATTCTAACTCGAAAAGAAAAAATTTGTATCAACGACATTCGTATTAATGATGCAAGCAAAAAAATTAATGCAAAATAACCTGGAACAGATTTGCTTGTTGCTCTGTTATAGTAAGAAAAATTAGTTACAATGCTGGCCATGCCTACTACTCTAGCGCCACTTGTTAAAGTCGGAAGCAGCCAGGGCATGGGGACCACCGCTGCCGGCGCCCACGGCCGAAACCGTGGGCTGGGCCGTTCCGGGTGCTCCGCCGGGCACTGGCTGCTGTTGGTTATTGTTGGGACAGTAGCGGCCCGTCGACAGATCACTGGCCACGGGTGTCGCATTGGCTAAACTAGAAGCAGCGCCGCGAAGTCTAGAACTGGTAGGAGTTGTATTTACAGCGGCCATCCAACTAGCGGCAACGGGGGTTCCGTTTCCGGAAACACGGTTCACTGCATTCAGACTCTCTTGTACCATGTCTCGTGGCCCATTCAGCACCATCCAGTTATTGGTGCCATGGGCCAATGCCGGACCAGCAGGTGGTTGCACTGGAAATGCCGCATTCGCTTGGCCTGACTGCTTGCCGTCCGCATCGCCGTCGCCAGCTGAACGTTTGCCACCCTGAAAGATGAGAAAGAATACATAATTGTTAAATTAAATTAGTATAACGTGCAATGCGTGACATGAGCATTAGATTGTTCTGTTCAGGTGGTCATGACAACAGCATTACTCCTTTTTTCCTTCGATTGTTGAGATGGGATGCATATACTTACAAATTTGAGTAAGTTCCAGTCAAAGACGTAGTCATACGTAAACCCTTGCCTATGAAACAAATTACGCAACAGTTGCCTTAGGTATGAGTAGTCAGGCTTCTCATCGAACCGCAATGTTCGGCAGTAATTGAGGTAAGTTGCAAATTCGGCGGGGAAACCTCGGCAAAGCTCTTCAATGGGAGTCGACATCTTCTTTTCACTGATTCGCTCATATTTTTGACGTTTAGTAGCAGCTCGAAGTCCTTGCCACGGCAGGCTCCCTCGGTTGAAGTACATTAGAACATATCCTAACGATTCCAGGTCATCGCGTCTACTTTGCTCTGTGTGCCATTGCGTCGAGTTACCATGTCGTGACGAAATTCGTAGAAGGGGGAGAAAAAGAAACGAGATGAGTCACTGGGATCGTCGCAATCAACGTGATATTGAACACTTGCTCAGAACTAAGTGCCACGTGCAAAGTGTACGCATGACTCACCTATTCCTAGATGAGTGTTTATGCTCGCATATCTCGCCGTGCCGGTCAGGTTCTTATTCTCTCTGTAATGTATGTGCTGATGCGTTCTACTGTCTCGATATTTCTTGGCAAGACCAAAATCAATTATGTACACAAGGTTTCCCTTTTTTCCTAGACCCATCAGAAAGTTGTCCGGCTTGATGTCACGATGTATGAAGTTTCTAGTGTGAATGAACTCAATACGACTTATCTGTGATGAGATAGAGATAAGGAATTAGTAAATATTTGCATTTGAGTGATCAAAGAACATTTCACAGAGTGCTTGGTTACGTAAAAATACATGTGATGAAATAAACATGAAGTCTGGCAGGACATTCGGAACACTACGCAGTTGCTGAGCCGGAATTTAATGCATACAAAGGTTACGAAATCTGATCGTGCCTTCTCCGATGCCGTCGAGAGGGAGAGAGTGACGTAAACCGGAAACTGTTTTTCCTCCTACTCACCAATTGGTCGGCAAGAAGCAGGACAGTCTTTAAGCTGAACTTTCGGTTGCAAAAATTGAACAAGTCTTCCAGACTGGGTCCTAATAATTCCATGACCATGACATTGTAATCACCTTCAGTGCCACACCATTTGATGCTAGGTATACCGACTGCAGAGAGGAGGTGAGAGGGAGAGACAAATGGATGAGCATTAACCGGAAAAGGACAAAGAAAAAACAATGAGTGAGCTCCGAAATGAAACAACAGGCATTATCATCATGTGAAACATTGTTTAAGGCAAGACATCAAAACGAGCTAAACCTCAACTCTATCCTCTCCCTCTCTCCTTCTCGCCTCTCCCCCTGCAACACGGCATCCACTTCTTCTATGTACTGGCATTGAGTCTTTTCAGAATTTTTCTAGTTCACACAAACCGACATGAGGAGAGAGAGAGAGAGAACGATAAGAACAAGCCGAGGACACTAACCTCCTCCAACCATCATCTTGTAAAATCTGCTCTCGATGTGCAACTGAGGATGCTTCGTTTTGATACATTCTAGTTTTATTGCAACTTCTTCAGCTGTGGTTATGTTGGTACCTGCAAAATAGGAGAGGGAGAGAGAGACAATGAGAGAGGTGCTAGTGCGGTAATTGCTGTCAAACATATATTCAATTCATTGGTTTCCAATTATATATACACCTCTCCTACAAGTCAGAGAGTAGAGAGAAGAAAAGAGAAAACGGAATGACAGGCAACAGAGTGTAAAGTGAATCACTGCAGTCAGCGGTGTCAACGTTGCGCGGGTGGGAAGACACTTGACAACTGAGCTAACTGGATTCAAGTATATAAATATATATACGCCGTGATTTTCTCTTTCATAATTCTATGAGTGTGTTGTATTATATATAATAAGTGTGACAAGCATGAGAGAAAGAAAAAGGGACAATCTTTCCTCTCCCTCTCTCCTCCAGCTGAAGTCTCAAGGTTCGTAGAACTTTCTGTTAACTCATCTATCCCAGCATAAAAACTCATTCTCTCAATTCTTGAATTGAAAGGTCAATATTCTTTCAAAAAGAAAATGGGTCAGCGATGAAGTACAGCTCAGACGGAGAGGGGAGAGAGATAGAGAGAAGGGCTTTCCTCATTAACTCAACCATCGTGACATTGCATCTTCACACACACACACACAACAACTGTTCCCTATCTCTCCTCTTGATTTCTAAATATACGCAACAATTTCTTGCTCTTGCCACATTTTGCCAGTCCAGCTTTCTTGCACTCGCTCTTTCTTTCTCCCTCTCCCTCCCTCTCTCCTTTCCAGGTGCGTTGGCGTATTTAATTTTGAGGGATTTCGATTTTTTTCTTGCGACGCAACCACACCGAAAAGTAAACCAAGGACTCGGCACAGTTTGTTGCTTTCTTGACCAACCATTTTAGCTTCAGTCTTCAAGTGAACACATACTTGTTATCTCCAAGGCTTCGACGCAGTTTTATAAATCACTCAATAACCAGAATGAGCTAGAGATTTCATGAGACGATTGACAAAGACAAGTAAACAACAAGGCGTTGCGAAGGATAGAGAGCAAGACGGCGAGAGAGCGAGAGACCATTTTCTCCAGTATATTGGTCATAGCAAATAAATATATACACCAAAATCACCGCCTCGGGCACATAACCAGTTTTCAGCGTGTGACTCTTGACTTTTAACCACCAAAATCGGATCCTTCTCTTTCAACTCTAGCTCACACTTCCTGCACCAGAGCGACAAAAAGCAAACCGGAAACAGGTACCGACTGGTACTCACCAAGATAGATATCACCAAAGGAACCCGAACCAATTTTACGGCCCAGTCTGTACTTGTTCCCAACTCGGAGCTCCATCTTGAATATCAAACACTGGTGAAAAGAGAGGCAGCGAGAATCCGATTGCCAGTACTAGTCACTTGAAACTGATTTTCTTCGTTTCACTTATTTAAAGCACACACTGAAGTGTCCAATGTTTGTCCTAAATTGCAATTAAAGATGGCCGACAGATGTCTTGTTTCAGGTTCAGTCAAAAATGGTCACATAGTCATCATTTGCTTCTTTCTTCTCACAGTTCTCTCTGTAGTGGCTCCTCTTTCTCCTCTCACTCCCAAGCACTAGCGCATTGTATACGAACAAGGCCACACAGAGAAAGAAAGACTCAAATGAAGAGAGAGAGAGACTGAGGCGAGAGAGGACGACGAGAGAGCGAGAGGCTGAGAGCGAGAGAGGAGAACGAGAGAGCTTCAAAAATGCCAACCTTGCTTATGCTGCTGCCATCAAGTCTCTTGTCCCTTTCTGCTTGTTCAGTACCGCCCGTGATGGGAGCGCCACCTAGTGCTTGGCTCCGTGCTTGGGGACCGTTTCAATATTGGCTGACGTGCACGCCGCCTTCTTGCGACTTTCTGCCGCAAGTTCTACACAAACGACCCCTGGCTCTAATAAACCTGAGACAGTTGCACGGATTTCGTCCTGTTGTTTTCTCGCGTCTCAGTTTCTAACCTAATGAAATTTATGTAGTATCCGATTTGTAGATAGGAAAATGACCAAAGGTGATCAAACTGGCCAAGGTCCTGGTACACCTGGTGCATCCAAAGTATCCGCAACTGGTGGAACTGCTCCTTCAGCTGCGACAAATGAAAAAGTAAATGCTGGTCAAGCAACTGCTAACAACTCAAGCACACAAAATAGTACAGCCAGTGCATCAGTATCCACTAACCAGCCTAAGGTGTCTCCTAAAGATGGTCAAGTAATAGCTGCTATCTTGAAGGATTTAGGAGTAACTGATTACGAGCCACGGGTGATCCATCAACTGCTCGAGTTTACTTACCGCTATATATCTGGAGTGCTGGAAGATGCTCAAGTTTACTCGACCTTTTCCAAGAAAAAGTCGGTTGACAGTGACGATGTACGACTTGCCGTTCAAATGCAACTGGACAAGATGTTCACATCCCCTCCGCCAAGGGAACTATTACTTGACATGGCTAAAAACAAAAACAGTATTCCTTTACCGCCGATCAAGTCACACGCTGGACCGCGGTTGCCGCCAGACCGTTATAGCTTAATTGCCTGTAATTACAAGATGAAGCCTGCCACTAACCCATCACTTCCCCAGACAACGCACATTAGTTTACCTTTCCGCCAAGGTAACGCCGTTTTGAGACCATCGGGTGTACAATTGCAACCAGGAATGGCTGCAAACCGCATCACTATTACCCCTGTTCGACCTGGACAACCAAATATTATTGGCATCAAGCGTAAGCTTGACGACACTCAGTGAAACAAGTGTTTTCATTTTAGATAATAACATTTTATTCATGACACTCAGTTTTGGCAGAACATTTCCTGTATAAATGGATTTGGGAAAATACAAATGCTACTAAAATGGTGAATTCATCCCGAGCTTTGTGTTGAAGTCCAATCTGGCTCTGCGTTGTTGACGACTATAAATTCTGTGTACAAAGCAAGCAGTTAATTGTAAAACAAACATCATATGACGGGAAAAGCGAGTCACTCACTTGATTTCATGACGTTTCACAAGACTGTTGATAGCAACAAGTACAAATGGGCAAATGATGCCAAAAAAGATTACCAGTGGCAGAGGAATGGCGGCAAATAAAACAGTGTGTGGACTTGCTGGCGACGGCATGAAATAAGAGATCTCTGCGTAGCAAAATACAACATGTGCCCCAAACAGTCCGACGCACGAAGAAATCCACCAAAGGTTCATCAATGGGTTCCTTTGCCAAATCAAATGCTGCCTATGCACAAACCCGATTGATATTGCGACTGGAGAAGAGAGTTAGTCAACAGTAAAACGCAATGCACTTACTGAAGTAGACGACTAGTAGCAGTGCCACGAAAGTCTGGCTCAAAATTAAGTGTGAAGACCATTGAAAATCCTTTTTCGTCTCACTTTTTAAGGCAATTGTCAGTGTCACTCAGTGAAGTAAAAGAAGCTCGAGCACTTACATAATGTCGATAAACATCCAACAAGGACCTGGAGTGCCTTGCTGAATAGCTTCATTCTCACAAGAAAAGTTGACCAAGAGGGCGAAGCACGTGACGACGACTAGAATTGGTGGACTAAACTTGATTAAGTAACAACCGAGAAAGTAGTAAATGCTCTGAAAGTGAAACGATTAAACAAGATTAAGCCAACCTATGTGTCGCACGGTAAACGAACCTCTGTATCAAGGTTCAAGTTCTTTCCTGTTGCTATGGTCATCACTCGAGGGTCGCAAGGTGTGCCCATTAGTGAGAAGCTCAGAATAGGAAGAATGACGCACACCAGCCAAAGAACGTGGCCTGATGAGAGTAATGGCGGCAAGAACATGATGGACGTCATTAACTGTGCCAAGCTGAGGCTTAAGCAACAGCAAAGAAAAAACTGCAAACTATTGCGCACATTAATCATGTAATGTCTGGCTTCCATAACCAGTCTATGCATTGATACATTGTCTTCTCGGTGGAATTGCAGCGAACATGGTAGAGAGTTAAGCAACTTGGCCAGTTCGGTGGGCGTTAGGAAGTCTTCCGACACTCTGGATTCCAGGTTAGAATCAATGTCAATCACGTCCTGGGTGACACAGAGCTCCGGATATAGTGGTTCAATGCTGATACTACAGAATAATGGAAAGAGATAAATTACAATTGGGGTCAAAGTTAATAAAAGGAGGACATCCATCACGTCTCCGAACTTTTTTTACCTGGCGTCAGCTTGCAAGAAAATGGGCATGTTGTGCATATTGGCAGAGGAGCCAAGAACACAGACAACTTCGCCGTACTCTTGCATAATGGCAATCATTTCGGTAGACGTTTCCGGTGTACAGTCGGTGAAGAGGGAAACTAGAAGAGGAACATTGTCAACCTCTTCGAGGTGAGGCCTGATATTCTCTATGCCCTTGGGCAGCTTAGCTCGGTTGTGTATGTCGAAGGAAAAGGGAGCCGTTTGAGCCTCTGTGCCAGTGCCGCCGGTGCTCTCTGTTATCCTTGAAGGTGACGGTGATATGTTTTCCTGTCTAGCTTTGTTCAAATGATCCCGTGAACTGTCGATCTTTTCAGAGTCAGAACTCGAACTTGACGCCATACTGAGCTTGCCCTGTGAACTGGTATCTTCGTCACAAGCTATGTCAACTACAGTGTCTCCCTCCACAAACTTCACCACTGTGGAGTCCAAGTTGACCGAGCTCGGTGCACTCTGGCACCGCAATAAAGATGGGTGCAAGTTGATTGACTGCTCGTTAAGCGACGACTTAGAACCTTTAGCGCTGTACGACGTTGGCTGACAAGAGTTTTCGTTCTTCGGATTGTCACTTAAGAGAGATATATGACAGTTCCAACCCGACTCTAAGCCCATTTTCTCCGAGAAGACTCGACTTCGTAATTCGTTTTCCTTTGAAAAATGAACAAATCTAATGCAAGCCTTGTCAAGTTGTTCGATCAAGTGCACGAAATCGGGACAGGCTTGATACTGCATCGTAACCATGCCCACAAAGACTTCATTGTTGAGTTGGGCACTAATTGCTTCCACATTCACTTCTTCGCACGACTGCGACGAGAGTGACGAATGGGCGTCTCTGGCGTCTTTCTCCTTGACAGTCAGTGAATCTGTGCTTAATGAATGATCCATTCTACCATTTACTGACAAATTGACGTCACTCTTGTCCCCTCGACGCTGTGCTCGGGAATTACTGTCTAGTTTCTTTGTATTGTTGAACAAACTAGAATCGGGCGGAAGTTCCAGGTAATGATCATGCAAATGACGATCCGGACAGTCGGCCAGGGGCACGTACGAGAAGGCCATGCTGTACGCCGTCAAGCTGGTTCGGTGATAGAAATCCAGAATCCTTTTCCGGTCAATGTCAGACAAAATGCGAAGGTCACTGCCGTCCCAATATTCCGTGCATGCGTCAAGCATCAAGTCTCCCGTGCCCTGTGAGAAGAGCTGATACGTGTTTGTGAACGATTCCTTGATAACAGCGGAAGCCATGTGCGGAAAAGGCATCTTGAGTCGGGGAATGTTGAGCGAGCGAGCCAGCTTTCCCTGTTGTATCACTTCAGGCTTTACGTGCCGAAACATGCCTACTTGAAATAAGTAGTGATAATCACGCACAGCGCTATCCGTAAATCCAATTTGCCTTGCTAATTGACAGAGGCACCTCTTGTTAACTACCGGCACAGCGGCTTCGTTATGAAGTGATTCGCAAGATATGTGATCACAGAACTGAGTATATTCCTCCTGTATCTCACTGTTGCACGTATTGAGTAGAATGGCCATTCCTAGAGGCTTGAGATTTGACATGAATCTGTACCAGTCAGGGTCGTCGAACTGCAGTCCCATGACATTGTGAGGATCGTGGGTAACGTCCAGAACTTCCGGTCTGCCAATGGAGCGCGATTTCCGGCTTTGACGCTTTCTTCTCTGTCTGGGCTCGTCTCCGGAAACATCCGATATTTCATCGGCATCTGAAATGAGTAAATTCGAAGGTTCTGATGCATCTGAGAACGTCTTTTGCTGAGGCGTGGTCAAAAAGAACACTTTATCAGTGACTGGATTAGGCCAGGACAGGATTCCCTTTTTATCTACGCAGCACAGTGCTGTCATACTTCCAAGGACTTGTAGAAGGTTTGCCGAGCGCCACAGGTCGCCATCTTTGTTGAAGAGTAGTCGAAGCATAGCATTGAACAATGTGTTGCAACCAACTTTGGTCGCAATAACGGCGCTGGCATTCGAACCCACGTCCGTGTCAATCTCTTCGAAGTACATATCTTTACTAGTTTGCTTGATTCTAGAATTGCTGTTGAATGAGCTGCGATTGGCAGAACCGAAGTGTTGCAAGTTGGCAATTCCGTAGGCATTCAAAAGCAACCAGGACAGCGGGAGAGTTAAGGGAATTAACGGAAGTATGCAGAGTACAGGCCTTATTGCCACGAAATTTGCAGTATTGGCCCACGTGTTGATATCTTTGTCCGTCAGTTTCAAGTAACCGTAATGAAGGCTGGACGTGATTAGGACCACAAGCAAAATAATTGGCATTATGATTTGTTCGATGTATTTTGATACGATTGTGTACCGTTCCTTGTCGTATAGTGACTTCGGTCGCGACGAGCATTGGTTCAGTGACAGTGTCAGGCTGCTCATGTAGGGTGTCTCTAGCATGACAAACTTTGCAGGTTTGACGGCCTTCCTCAGCCGAGGGGCAGTGAAGTTGGGTGGACATTGATCCGCCATCGGCATAAATATGTCTCCACAGTTGAGTTCTACGGTTTCATTGTGATGGCCAAATGCTCGCACAGGCTCAACGTTGCGACATCGTCCTGGTGCAAGCGATCCTGGACAGATGTAGATGATGTCACCTTTGACCAACAAGCTCGTAGGCAGGTTCACCTTGCGACTATCACGCAATGCCCACTGCAGAGTGATGCAAGGTGACTGAGGTAGATGAAGTGCTGGACAGAATTTTCCCGATGACCATGCTTCCAAGTGGGCCGGATTAGTGTTTTCAATCAGTACCTTCCTAATGCGATCCTTCAACAGAGTGGTTTTTACGTGAAACTCATTATGGAACTGCTTGGTATCCCAAACCACAATGGCAATATTGGTGCCGAGTATGATGAGAAGAAATGCCGTTTCAAACAATGATCTATCTTCACTGAACAAGTAACAGGTGAAGAAGATCACCAGGCAAATGATGGTCAGCAAAATACTTGGCCATCGGAAGCTTGACGACAGTGATTTATGAGAGAATGCTTTGGACAACCAGAATCGGATGTTTTCCTTTCCGTGTGACTGACACTGTTTTTGTGAGACAATAGAATTATGAGATTTAATTTGCTTGCAACCATTAGCGGGTTATTTGTGTGGTCAACTTTGCTCGCTAGTAGAACAAGCAGAAAGCAGTCTCTCAAGCATTTTGAACTTACGGCACATTCCGACAGTTTCTCCTCTATGTCATTATGCAATTTAGTTAGTGCCTCGAGTGAACTTAATCCAGTTTCAATGACAGTCTTGTCCTGCTCACTATTAACACCACTTGCACCAGACATTTCATGTTACCGTTAATTTCAACTCGAGTCAAACCATCACCAGTTCCAGGGGACTCTTCTCTCGGCTATCTTCGTCCTCTCTGTCCGTCTCCAAAACTGCAGAAAGGTTAACAGAAAAATGACTCAATGAGACGAAGGCCAGAGAGAATGAAGGAGAAATGGCGAAAGACATGAATGTCAACAAATGATTCTCTCTCTCCCTCTCTCCCTTCACTCTCTCTCTCTCTCTCTCTCTTCGCCTTTCTCTCTCCCCTCTCTGAAACATGTGATTAGCTCCGCGAGTGCGCATAACGAGCACGTGATACTTGAGAACCTCATTTTTCTGTTGATAAACCAGAGTTCTTTTATGGCACACTGGTTTCTTTTTGATTGTCATTGGACAATTAAGCTCGATTAGATGTTCAAGAAGTCTTTTTAGGTTTTTGAAATATGGGTTGCTCATCAACCCTCTTTATTGCGTTTGAAATATGTAAAAAACGGTCTGGAAGTTGCACATCAACAAGTAAAGAAACGGTGTACGAAGCTGACGCTGTTATTGCACTTAAGAAGCAATTTAGGAACCATGATGAATGTGGACAAGGTCTAGACGGACGAAAATCCCACCGACCAGCATCTGGTTCTAAAGAAACCCACGAATGACCGGTTGGCGAGAAGTTCGACCGTGTGTACAATGTCCTGAATGCTTGCTCAGCTGATTCATTCGAAGAAGTGACTTGAAGGCGCTGATTGCGTCTTGCTTGCGAGGCATGTGATGTATCAAACAGGTATGTTTAACATTGAGTCCATCTTGATGATGATTTTGAAGGAAACAGCGAGAAATGACTGAAGGCGCTGTTTTTAAAAAATTAGAAAACAAACCGTTATCTCTCTCTCCTCTCTCTCTCTCCCACAGCCTGAAGGACATTAGAGTAAGTCCACTTGACTGTAGTCACAAGATGGCTCGAAACATTAGTAATCAAGCCATGGTTTACAAGTCGAGAAGAATTCGCAGAGCAGTCACCAAGGCCCTGATGGTCTTATCCCGAGCCCATTAATGAACACAGCACTGAAGGAATTAACTTGATTAACGCAAGAGACATTCTAATTGGCACATTCAACATGGAGGAGAATCAACAAATATAGAAGGAATTACTCGGTGTCTACTTTCCTCAATGGCGAAACTGCGAATGAACTGATCAGAGCGATGAGCACTGGTATAAAAAGGGCATGAATGAGCGCGTAAAAACTTTTCCCTTAGTAGTTGCAACCCCTGACAAGGGAACAGGTACGTTCAGGAAAGGGGAGAGGGAGAGAGAGAGCGAGAAAAGAGGAAGATAGAAGATGCCGAGTGTTTGGGAGTGAAACTGCGAATGTAGTAGATTCTGACTGCACTATAAGAATAAGTATATCATGTCTCTTTTATATAACCAGTTTTTCTGGGTAACCGTCCCCTTGACAGGTTTCGGGTGCCTTTCTATCTCGCTCTCTCCCCCTCTCTCTCCCTCTCTCGCTCTCTACCTTGAAAATAGCGTCACATTCAGACATACATTGAGTATATGTATGACGCACAGTCACACAAAAGCCAATCACAACACGGCATTTTCGTCTCCTCTCATCTTCTTCAACTAGCCTCAACACTTACCACCCCTCCGACGTCTCTCTTCCTCTCCCCTCTCCCTCTCGCGCTCTCTTGGTGACTGCTATTTACTAATAACGGTTACCCAGTTCATGGCTATACCGGACATGGCATAGAAATACACATTCTTGTTTCGCCATTCACGGCAAAAATGTGGATTATACGCAAATAATATAGGTCTGATGATAAACTATGGCTAGTTGACATTGAAGATTAGCAGCTATGCACCACTTGCGCCGAAGGAAAGCAAGAGAGGGAGGAGGGAGAGAGCGAGAGACGGTGTGCTTTGGATTTGAGAGAGAGAGAGAGAAAAAAAACTTGATCAGGAAGAGTGACGATGCTTAACGCTTTTAAATTCCAGACATAACGCGGCTCTCTCTCCTCTCCTCTCCTCTCGCTCTCCCGCTTTGCATCCCATTCAGAGTTGAAAGCAATAAAGACTAAGAGGAAGAAGTGGCAAAGGTTGCATTCCATTCTGTGGAGCAAAGAGTTGCCGGCTATAGAGAGGAGGGAGAGAGGAGAGAGGAAGAGAGCGAAAAATTGGCCGGCCTTGGGAGGCCGGGAAAAGCCCGTTGGCTTGTTCGGCGAAGGAATGAAGGTTAGCATCCCGCCGAGCTGGACATCCGCATCCCATTTTCAGTCCATCAAGCATACCAGAGGGCGAGAGGGAGAGGAAGAGAGAGAGAGAGAGAGGCGAGCAAAAAGCCGACAGTTTATGGTCGGCTTAGGTAAGAAACTGGGCCGGACCTGAGCCGACTTGGGCCGAGAAGAGGGAGAGAGAGAGGGAGAGAGGCTCGCCGAGTGTGGCCAGAATCTTTGCTGACGCTCGTCCTGCTTCCATATTATGCTTTTATTTCTCGAGAGGGGGGAGAGAGAGGGAGATCTATATATACAGCACTTTACTTGTTGTTGTTTGACGTCATCCGTCAAGTCGCAATCAAATACATCGTTGCCTTGTTAGTAGTTTACTGACATACCTTGGCGTATGCAATTTACATAAATGTCTTTCAGGTAGACAAGGTAACATCGGGTACATCAGGCTGTAATCTGAGCTCTGACTCACTCTAGAATGTTGCTTGTGATACATATGAATGACCGCTGAGAGGGAGAGGGAGGGAAGGTGAGAGGGACAAATTGAAATTTTTGTCCCGAAACCTGGATGACAATGACAAGGTATGATATATTTTCTCTCTTTGTAATTATGTTAATATGCTTGAGTATTTTTCCTTTTTCGACCATTTTCGGAGGTGCTGATGATGATGCTTCCTTCTCCCTCTCTCCCTCTTCCTCTCTCACCCTCCCTCTCGCAGGTAGGATTTGTTATACTTTCTGCACGAGGAAATACTATGACCTGTTTGACTGGCAATAAAATGCTAATTGAGTGCTACTAATATGACTTCGTGATGGAATTTTTTGCTCTTGACTATCCTTTTCTAATTTATGGATGTTATACAAATTGCAGAAAAAAACTAAAATGGTGGACGCACTTAATATTTGTGAAATAAGATCAGTTAACTGCCCTCTGGATTATATAAGCCATTTACTTTAGCTTTGTGGTTTAGATTAATTACTTTATCTTTTATCTGGGCTCGCATTAAACAACCTATTCATATAAGAGGGAGAGAGAGGGAGAGGGAGAAAGAAGAGAGATGTCACATCTTGTCACTGTCGCAATGTGTTTACATTCTTTCGCTATATTTGTATTCGCAACTTCATGCATAAGCATGATTATTCATCCATATACTTATCCATATACTTATCTAACCACAGAATTACGTGATGATGCTTGAGAGCGGGAAAGAGACGAAAGATTCATCTACATCTTAATTGATAATGCCAATTGTTGACCATTAGCATGAAACTAACTGCGGTGATAAAGTTATGCCAAGGTAATCTCTGTCTCCGTTTGCCGCCATCTTGAATGTCGAATATTTTTGTTTGAGAGCATTACAGTTGATGAAGTAAATTACCATTAAGGTAAATCTTGGCAGTTAGCCTGATTTCGTTTGTTCCGTAACTGTGGACATTTAGAGGAAGAGAGGCGGAGGGAGAGAGAAGAAGGAGGATTCGCAGTCAGTGATATACTTTTAATTCAGTTCAGGGCTCATTTTACAGAAAAAAAACTCATTTAATGTCTAGACGCAAATGATGCATAAAGTTGATTTTCTTTTTCTTTCTCGACAACACGAACACAGCTGTAGTAGACTATTTTCTTTGTCTACTATTCTAATTGCAGGTTACATAATACTAATTCTTGCAACTTGACTTCTTCACATGCTTCGTTTAACACCATTCAGTTATTAGTATTTCCTTGTCTTACTTCTTAGCAACGAGTTGAGAAGAGAGAAGCTGAAGAAAGAGAGGGACTGAGAGGGAGAGAGAGAGAGATGCCGTCGCACGGAGATGAGCCTTTTAATTGAAAATTTAGCAGGTTAAAGCTGGAAAATGTTGCCGACATCGCTAATTATTGCTGTCAGTTGTATAAATAGGATTGGGAAAGCTTGGATTTTCGTTTCAAAAGTAATTAATTACGTCAACTGCTCTAGCGAAATTTTAAGGTGGTTTAGAGTCAATGTGATGTCGTGCATAACCGTTGACAGTATCGATGACTGCCACTGATGTGATCCTATCCACAATTTAAAAATCATTCCACTAAAGTTTTCAATGTAAACACTAATTAAAACCTGTTGCTAATTGGCTATTGACATTCACACCTAAATTTGTCCGATTAATTTTCGTAAAAGAAAAAAAAACATCCTCCTGAAGCCGACGCTGGTCAAGCGCCATCTGTTGAGCTGCACTGAAGTGAAACAGGTTAAAGCCCAGTGGTACCAATGTTGTCCCTCTGTTTTGGAATACCAAGCCAGCACTTGATCTATCTCAATCAGCTTGCATCACTCTGCAGCGCGCATCACGTGATGGTCGCAAAGTGAATAAGGCCTTCACTTGCACACTTCCGTTAATTAACCTGCATTGTTTGTCATGCTAGTGACCTTTACATGAGCAGCCTGACGCTCTCACTGAACCAATGCTTTTCGTGGCCAAAGTCACTATACGACAAGGAAAGGTACACGATAGTATCAAATTTCACCGGACAAATCAGCAAGGACAAGGCTTCTACAAGTTCTAGGACGTTTGCATCAGAACCGTCGACTTCAATCTTATCAGATACCAACTAAATATATCGGTCGCATCCGGAGACTAGCCCAGACAGAGAAGCCGAGCCTTCTCCGAGAAAATGGGCTTAAAATCGGGCTGGAACTGTCATATAGATCTCTAAAGTGACAATCTGAGCAGCGAGAACACTTGTCCGCCAACATCGTCGTACAGTGCTAAAGGTTCTAGGTCGTCGTGTAACAACCGGTCAACGTTTTTGCAGCCATGATCGGAACATTTTGCGAACTTTCGTATTACTAATGAATGGATTTTTGACGTAATCAATATCTGTGAAACTAGATCTGTTAATAATAGCGATTCACTTAGGCTTTGTGGCTCAGATGAATTACTTTATCCCTTATCTGGGCTCGAATAACACAGCCTACTCGAATAAGATTTCAGGTTTTCAAGGTTGACTGATCATAATCCATCGCTAAAAGGCCAGTCAAATTCCGCTCAAAAATTAGTCAGATTGAATTTCGCAAAACAAAAAAAAGCGGACGCCGGTCAAGCGCCACCTGTTGAGCTGTAACGAAAGCTGGCATTGAAGGGTTGGGTAGAATGAAACCGACAGTCGTTTAAACCGACAGCTATTCCTAATAGCACTAAGAAAACGGTCCCTACACTAAATATAACCTAAACTAATTTAACCTATTCTTTAATCACAGTTAAGCTAATTGTAGGTCATAATTTAACTAAGATAAACCTAACCGGACCTAACCTCGCCCCCTTCGGAGGCGTTAACCTAACCTAAATCGCCGGGGACCATTTAGTCATAGGGTGCGCAGAAGCATCGCGCATGTTGTCGGTTTAGACGAATGTCGGCTTCAATATGTGCTACCGATTGAAGCCCAGTGTTTATTTTTGCACGACGAAGTGAATCACACATCAACGTCCAGTTTGAAGTCCTTGAATGCTTGCGATAGTAAACCTAGTTGCTCCTTGTCGGCCGACTTCACTAGAAACTGGTCACAGGCCCGAACGATGCCCTCGATGTTGTAATAGTCACCGGCCAGCCGCAGTTGGCCCACGTTGTCCCTGGTCACCTTGGGTCGTCCGGTGTAGGCGAAGTCGACTATGGTTCTGAGTGTGGCGTGATCGATGCCCAGCATGTCGAAGCTGGTCACCCGTTTATCGGACCGCTGCCTGTACCTGTACATGGCCACAAAGTACGGACTGATGCAGAACATTAGGACCTTGTGGACTTCGACTGGACAGTTGTCCATGCTGATCAGGACCATGTCGGTGGGACACTTGATCTGATTGCGCCCCTTGAGCACCGGGGCCAAGGGCAGCCACTCTGTCTTGTCATCTTGACCTCGGGTCATCACCTGGTCTGCATCCTGGCTTTTAGAAGAGTTGAACCACCGACTCGGCCGCCACCAGGAGGCCATGGGGCAAGGGTTAGAACTGAAGTCTAGTCACGTGCTCGAGCGCGCGCCTTTTGAAACTGTGAGTCTAATCGGTAAGCATTGAGTTCAAGACAAAACGGCGTTTAATGATATGTAATTGAGTCTGAATGTACACATTGGTGGTGATCTATGAGAAATTCTTGAACCAGCCACCGACCCCTGAGCCGGGAGCCTTTTCCTTGGTGGCCTTGCCATCCTCTTTGGCCGAAAAGTCACCGGACATGCGCTTTCCAGCCAAGGCTGCCTCCTTGTCGGCCACCTCGAGCAAGGCTGCGTGTGTTCGAAGATGTACTAGAACTTCCACCAGGAAGCCCTTGTAGTCGTTTTTCGCCTTCTCCAGCCACACCTTTGACTCGGCAATCTTGTCCCACTCTACATATGTGATGCCCAGCTCCAGGGCAGCATGGGGTGCAATGTAGGTGTCATGTTTCACTTGATCTTGTCTGCAGAAAGTGATTAGTGAATGGCAATTAGTCAAGTGCAGCAACTTACACTCTGATGACTTCGTTGAAGCAATCCGTCGCTGCCTGATAGTCTTTCATGTACTTTTTACACACGCCTTTCAGCAAAGTCAACAGGGCATAGTTGTCAAGTTCAGCGTCTTTGGTGTCTGAACAACCAATTGAACGGAATTCTCTTAATTAACAAGTCACACCAATCAACTGATTACCTTTCACTGTGTCAAACTTAGACAAGTCCTTCTCAATCCTGGCCAGCATTGGCTTTATTAGCTCGTGGCGCCCTCCAGTGTGAGCGAAAATGTTCAAGAAGTAAAACACTTCCTGAAAGTTAGGAAAGAAGGCATTTTTGCCAATTAACAGAAGCCAATCAGCGGAATTAATTACTAACGTAAGCAGGCAGTGAGAGACACTCATTTTGTCTGAAATATTTCCCCGAACACGCAATGGCAAGCTTTTCCAAGGGTATCGTTTTACCGCTGATTCGCTTCCGTAGCTTCGGTATTGACCTAAATGACGCCGAAAAGCCATCAATTGAACCGAATTTGAATCACTGACAAGCCTTACCTCATCTCTTGTGAAATCTCGTCCTTCAGTTCGGGCTGATTATCTTCAATCATTTGCATGTAGAGGAAGGAGGCGATGATTTGCGTGACAAAACACTTTGACCAATTTGATTGGCTGCGTAGAAGTTTGGCATACTTTGCCGCTTCTTTCCAGTTTCCATGGATACTGCAGTGATAGAAAGGAATTTTCAGTTTTAACCATGGCTAAATTCAATCCACATCGGGAAGATTGCCCAACAATGGGTGTGACTAAAGTTACCCATAACACCAGCAAAGTTCCCAATAGCAAATGTTGTGCACTTGTTTCCATTCAATCGGTACGTTGATTGCTTTTTGATAGCAATCGATGGCCTGTTGAGATTTAAAGTTAAATCAGTCCGAATTGTGAGTGAAATCAGTTAAATCTTACACTCTGGGTGTCTCCGTTTAATTGCTTTATCCTTCCCACATAGGTCAACACGAGGACGCCAGTAGGAAACTGCTCGTGGAGATCACGAACCAAGTCACGTGACCAGTTGAGGTTTCCCTTTCCATGGCCATAATACTGTTCCATATACAAATTGTAGGTGATTGTGATTAGGGACACAATTTTGAACCGAAGGGCATCACGCAAACTGGCGGCATGTTTCAAGTTTTTCAGCGCTTCGAACTTGTCTCCCGAGAAACCGGCCCACTTGAGAATCTTGAGAACACGTGCCGGAAGGTGAGACAATACCTGTGAAGGTGATTTGAGATTAGCTAAATTGTGTAAACTATCAGTGAGCTACGAACCAAATTAGCGGTGCCGACTCCAGTGCAAACGCCACTTTCAAAGTGCTTCTTCAGCTGAGGGTTCGACCATTCTTTGCGATTGTTCAAAATGTACTGACATGTTCTAGAAACCAGACAGGTATAGGTGCTGACTGTCAATACGTGCACGTGTCCACAGACTCGGGCTTACCTGTAGGTGTCATTGCCCGTCTTAATCCGGTAAGCGGCTTTGATGAGAGCAAATATTGACTGATCCTGAGCAAAGGTTAGGAAGCCGGACATGATGTGATTTTCGGCATAGCACAGCTCGGCGTGAATTTCAACTGTGATTAACGGTAGTTAGTCACGAGACAAAGTGCAATTAAGATTGATTACCGTCACTGTAGTCATTAGCATCGTAGCCCCAGAAAAACTCTGTGATATTCTGTGACTTTTTCCTGTTCTTTGCCGAAACATCTATAGCATTCTTAATGCAATCCCGAGCCTCGTCCATGTCAGTCTAAGAGATACACACAGTTATATAACTTTTCCAATGGCAATTACTGATTGACAAGGTTGTTGATCGCCAGAGGCTGAGTTTTAAGACAAAAATATGTCATTGCCGCTTACCTTCTCGAAGGTCAGGAATCCGTAGAGGAAGGTGGCCGCCGACAAGCCCAGTGTATGGTACAGAGACTCGGGCTGACTGCGCAGCAATTTAAGCGATTCGGACAATTTGTTGTCAAAGAACAGGTCAAGAGCTCGCGAGACTTCATTGATGTTCGATTCTAAATCACTTAATCTGGTTCACGTTTAAACCTATGGTTAGCGTGAATGGCGGAAGGAGAAGCTTCACTCACTTTTCAGCTGGCTCAAGGGGCACTTCGGACAAACTGGCGTCCATGGTCAAGGGTCACACCTGGGGGCTGTTTTCTGGAATGTAAAAAAGTTTTATGTATGTATTCAAGATGTGAGGCCAAGTTTTGCCGAGATGCACTTTTCGCAACTGACAGAAATACACGTATATTGGGACACATACAGCTGGACAGGTAACTTTTTTCTGGGCTCTCAGGTATATAGCTTTACAGTATCAGTGATGATGTCCGGCAATGGGGTCAACCTTTGAAAGAAGGTAAATGAAGAAGAAAGATTACTATTCTACAGTTGGTAAACTAATAATAACTGGTTGAGCCGCGAGCGCAAATTTGTGCCGGAAAATGAGAGACTCCTCTCTGCCGCTTTTTTCGCTCCTTCCCTCTCTCCTTCTCGCTGTCCAACTTAAAAGTACGTTTCTTTCTGAAGTATAATGGCGTGCATAATATAGTATACATTCTCCGTAACCAGTTTTCCTGGCTATATGTCCAGAGTACGGTACGAAAGAGTGACATGCCTGTAAGTTGCCTTCAAGCTGAATGCAATTAACTTTTCTTTTTTGACGGTCAGCTCTCGGCTAGAGAAACTTTTCGACGCCAGATGGCGCTCGCGTTTGTTTTTCTTTTTAAACTGTTTATTTCACTTTTTGCCTTGATTCTTTTTTATTATTTGCATTCGCCAGGTAAACAAATTGATCGATCAGGAAACTCCATCAGCAAGCTGAGCCTTGATTTTTCCCAGGGAAAGGTCTCCGCTTGATCTCTGTTCATTGTAGTGAGAAACTTTTGTGATATGACGCCATCAGCTTCGCGATTAGCACACTAGTTACTTTGTGATTAATATTGGCTACGAGTAAGGCAACCTCAGCATCGACGTTATCTCCTTGTCACACATTCCCTCTTTTTCTCGTATCTCTTCGCTATCTGAGACCCCCTAGATCCAGTAGTTCGAAGCCAAAGGCAGTTATAAGCCTTTGTTCACATATCGCACTTGTCAAAATTCTTCGTCATTGAACTGAAAACTGATAGGAATTTCCATACTCTATACTATGAACAGATCTAATTGCGCCAATTAAACAGTGATTCGGTGGAAAGTACACCAACTCTTTACAGACCTGCGTGAAACCAACCAGAGCTCAGTCAACTGACCTATTGTTCAAGTATCACACATCTCAGATAACTTATCACTCAGCCGAGTGTTATCATTCTACTTTGCTTGGATTCAGCAAAGTAGAAAGATAATTTCATATTATATCGGCTTACGATCAAAAAGCGCATTTAAAAGCCGAGCAAGCCAGTTATTCACCTACTGTTAGTAGATCCAGTTTCAATTAGTCAACTTGCATCTCACTATGACACAACTGTCCACCGCTTGCCTGGCCATCTTGGCCTTGGTCGTTCTATTTGGTTTGGTGTCCAGTGCCAGCTTGTATGATGATGATTCCTACAAGAACGAACTCGAGCAGTATAAGTCCGAAATATGCGAAGTGTTATGTAGCCAAGGCAAAGGCGGACCCGTTTGCAACTGCTCTGGCTATCCGTTGGAAGGCTGAAAATGTCGAGAAGCAACACTAACCAGAGGTCGTGAGCCGAAAAATGGCCATTCTAGTACGTGTACTACTCATATTTGCTTAATTAGAATAAAGTTTGATTTGTTTCTCATGATGGGCAATATTATACACTCATAGGACAAGTCGACGGATTTCATGTCAACAGAAAGTCGTAAACAATTAATCAGCGTGATGTATCTTTTTTAGAATTTAAGTCTGCGCTGCGCCCCCTCCCAATGACGTGTCTTTCAATACTGCGCATGTGCAAGTTAGTGCAGTGCGAGATACAGGATCTCCGCCTGTGCCCGCCCGCCGGTGGACCGGGCATGTGGAACGGGCCCGAGGCGGGCCCGACTAGATTCACTATCGACTTACCATCGACAATATCGATAGTATCGCTGGAAACACGTCGCATGTGGTCACGTGCCATTGCGTATTACCTGAGATTCTGATTGAAATGAACCTCGTTTGCAAAACTTAAGGCTTTTTCATGATCACTAGCATAAATACCTCGAAAATGACACCAAAATATTACATTTTGAAGTAACATATTTCACGACATATTTCGCTTGTTTTAGTCACATATTTGGCATGGTTTGAATTACATATTTTCGAAAGCCTAATCATGTTGAGCCATTTGGATAGCAAATTGAACAGTGTCGACTAAGAGACAACACTCCGTCCCTCGATTACCAAACTTACAGCTGGATGAGCCGACAAGCTCAAGTTTTGCTCAAAATTGAGTTTCTATGTGCTTACGTTTCTTTGACGAAATTAAATTAATTAAATTTCCATGCCTGAGGTGCACATACACGCCACTTCCGCTTCATTCTCTGGTAGAAAAAATCTCCCAGCTACAGTCAGTTTGATTTGTTGCTCTTTGCTGAGTAGGGAAAAATGGTCACGAAGAGCAGCTTCTTCCTGGTGCTGGTTTTAGCTACTCCAACGGCCGCATCAATGAGCCATTTGCCCACCAAGACCGCGGAAGCCTAGGATTTTGAGGCTAAGGATGATTTCGTTTCAGTGACGGAAACCGACATGGCCCACCTGGGAGTCGCGGTTGACAAGCACATTCCGTTCGAAGTGGACGACAAGCTCTACAAGGGAGAGCGGTTCATTTGTGCAGTCGACAAGCGCATCTATGACAACGGTCCCTACAACCGCAAGAATATCTTTGTTACCGCCCGAACAGTCGAGGCTCAGATGAAAACAGCCGACTACGGAACTACAGCATACTTGCGTGGACACCCCCTACTGTCGCCTGTGTAGTCATGCGCTCTGGTGCAATCTTTGACAAAGGTTATCAGCTGGTGCGCAATGTTGCAATCGAAGTTACATTAATATTGCCCGAGTGACAGTGGCGCTCTTTCTCTTCCTTGCTAACTACACCTAATCATCCGTGCAATACACGATCACCCGATTCGATCTAGAGTCAAGAATGATCTCCCCCGGGATGAATTTTCCAGCTCCACTGGCTACGTCACTGGAGGTCGTGCCCGACAACAGACAATTAGAAGTGTCTGGGTCTGTCGAGGCTGGGCGACAAATACAAGTGGCCGGCTCCCAAGTAATGGTCATCTTGATTCGGAGATTTAAACTTGAAAAAGATTGAAAACGAAGCGATTGTTGATTGACTGGCTGTAGTTTAATTAGTACAAGTCACAGAATTCATGTCCAGAAGTCGTGTATAATTCATCAGGGTCATGCAAGAGCCGATGCAACCTGTCTTCGACATGAACATGTGAGGCCCGAAACCGAGCCAAATAGTGAGCCACTGCGCCACCTCTTTAATATGCAAAAGGACTGACCTGCGGCAGTACTTAACGGTGGAGCGCATGAAGTAATACAGGATCTCCAGAATTTAATGGCTAGGCATTTGCGTTTTAGTTCATCATGAACATCCTATCAGTCACTACACGCGTGCCAAAATGTTGCAGTTCATTCGGCACTTGCTGTAGTAGAGCAGAAAGGTCTTCCCTCAACATACTTCCAATGGCCGTCCAGCTGCTGCCCATCGGCCATCTTTTTCCTCTTCATGAGATACAAGAAATCGTCTCTGCGGCAGTCGCTGTTCTGGCGATAGGGGTCAGGTTTGACGCACAAGCCGTCTCCCTTCTTGGCCCATAAAACTTGGCGGCACACCAGGCCTAGGTAGTCGGTGCAACACGGATCGAATAGGCCTTTCCGTCTCTGGCTGTACCTGGCGGGCTCCTTGATGGTCCGGCCCTCGCCGTCTAGCTTACAGTCGTGGTCATAAACGGCTCCCCAAATCATCTTCGGATCCCCGGAGGATAGCTCGCAGTCCGCTGTGCCCACTTCCGGCTTCAGTTTGCCTTTCGATTGGTCCCCAAGCTGAACGATGAGTAATACAATCATTGTCATGGATACCGAGTTAACATGTACTCACATTTCCTTGTGACAGTGCAACCAAGAAGAGAAACACTAGACAATAGCTTTTCATGGCCTATTTTTTTCGAAGACGGCAACACAAAATGGCTGTTTGTAAGTTTGTTAAACCGGAAACGAGGGAAACAGTGACGTTGGCTACGCTTGGTTTATACTGGAGTTTCTTTATAGTGTTTCATTTTCAGTTGCCGTTGTCTCGGCAACGAGAAAACCACGTGCAAGTTATATCCTGATATTTCGTGACCGAATGCGAACCGTTTCGGCCTAACTATCGACACCAGATCAAGAAATCGAGTCCAGGCAGCATCACCTGATTGCTTTGAAAAGGAACCGATTCAGCTTCCATTTTTCATTTCGTTCCATAGTATGAACAGATAGTAATCGAGTAGAAAAAGTATCAAACCATCTGACTATGCCACTGGAAGTTTGATTTCAAGTGTGTACGCTGATCTGCTCTGAAACAACTAGAGCTAGATATACCTATTGTTCACATGCTTCGAGCTGTCGCTCAGTGAAATCTAGAGACAATAGTGCGTCTGATGCTATCACATCAAGATAACCTCCCTCTCTTTGTCTTCCCCTTTCTCTCACTGCTGCCCTTCAAATCCAGAGCCCTTTTTGCCAAAAAGCTATTGTCCAACTCATCACGAAGTCAAATGCATTATCATATTACTGCAAAGAGATAGTCAGTGCTATTTTTCTATTATCGCTTAATAACGTCCGAGCAGAAAAATAGCTCATATTCTAATCATCTTTATCCGGGAATAAAACTGAGATATAACACCAAGATCTATAACTACTGGCTTACTGTCAGTAAACCAAGTCGAATTTCTACTTCACCAAGTTGAGTAATACGAAATAAAGATTCATGCTGTAGCAGGCAAGTAAGAATCATGAAGGACAGAAGGAGAGTAACACTAGACTCAGCTTACTGTACTTGTCTGAGTGTTGCTCTCTCCTTGTTTTATTGCAACTCTAACCTTGAACTGATTACAATTGTGTTTCAATCCTAGCGATAGCATGCAAAACTGTCGGAAATTTGTTTGGCCACTGAAACCTTAGTCATTATCGTTGCTGAAGTTAGTAGAGCCGGCAACTACGCCTGAGCCGACTTGTACACCGCTTACTAGTGTTGCCTATTATAAGCTATGAATTTTGATTAATTTTAATTTATTCGATTTACTAATTAATTAATGCGAAATCGAAAAATGAGCAATAATAGGGTTGTCCAACTTTAATACATGTCAAGTTAATTTATCTCAATTCATTTAATTTACAGATGAATTTTCGAAAAAAACAAAAAATAAGCAACCCTACCGCATACTGGGTCCAGCACAACGCGTTGACTACTCCTGTGTCTCAAATCATTGAAGTAAGTGTGAGTGTAATGTAGGCTATAATTTGACGTCAGAAGACGTCAACAAAGGCTCCTGGTAGGCTTCAAGAATGAGGTACACGTCTTCCGATTCATGTGCTCAAATTAATGGCTTGACGTATGTGTTGACGCCAGATATGCTATTAAGGCCGGCATGCATTCGAGTTAAATTCGAGGAACGGGAGATCTTCCGCTCGGCTTTTTGGTTTTCCGGCTTTGGTTCTACACTATCTACCGCTCGGCGCTCGCTTAACATTGTACGCATTCTAGGGAAGATAATACATTGTTCAGTTAAGGAATCATGTTGACCATTCGAGATGGCACTTTGAACGTTGTTGATCCGGGAACCAGCCGTGAAGCTCCCGTTTTGTTCAAAACTGGATTTCTCTGCAATCGACAGAGATCTTGTTTCTTCTCCGCATTAGATCTCTATTCCTGGAATGCACATATAGGCGACTTCCGCTTCGTTCTCCGGTTGAAAATCCTCTCAGCCACAGTTAGTTTGACTTGTTGCTCTTTGACGAGTAGGGAATAGATAAAAATGATCGCACAGAGCACCTTCTTCTTGGTGCTAACGATCAGCTTCTCTAAAGCTGATTGGAATATCGACTTTGGACAGATAGATAAAGCTAGCGTAGATTTGGAGAACAAGGACGACTTCACAACTCCGACCGAAACTGAGATGGCCCACCTGGCAATAGCGGCTGACAAGCACATTCCGTTTGAAGTTGAGGACAAGCTCTACCAGGGGAAGCCGATCACCTGCGAAGTTGACGAGCGTTACCGCTATGATAACGTTCCATTCAACCGCAAGAAATATTACGACTTCACCGCGGCCCAGAAAGATTGCCACAAGCAGCACAAAGCCAAGATGAAAGTTGCCGACTACGGGGATTACAGTTACTGCATAGTGGACAACTTCAACCGCATGGCCAAGTCACGAGAGTACATGACGCTAACTCCGGACAACAAGACCATCATCAGTCAACCGATTTGGGGAATCAACAAACTGAGCGGAATCATCATGCGACACGACCACAAGCCGTGGTGCCATCCTTACTGCGCAGCTAAGTTTCGTGAATACCTGCAAACGACCACAGTCCAAAGTAAGTCACTCGCATACTGTAATGTTTTCAAAAGTTTGGGTTGTCGTCCAACGGTTGAGTTTCTTTCCATTAGAGCTGGGATTGGTTTCACCATTCTCATCACTATCTCTCTTTCCGTTTCTGTCTGTCTTTCTGTTTCTCTCTCTCTCTCTTTCTTCTCAATACTAACCCAGTTTTTTTCTGATACGAGTTCAGTGAACCACACGTTTGTCATGCTTCGAAGTAGCTGTTATAGTCAATTAATGATGCGTTGCGTAGACTGAAACAAAAGGCTACTTAGGAACATACTTACCTTTTACGTATTCTATCTTCATGTTTCAGCCCCAAAGAAGTCTGTGAAGAGCTACATCACTGGACCTGCTATCAACGTGTTGAGACAATTCAGGCGTTGTCTGGGTCTGTCGAGGCTGGGCGACAAATACAAGTGGCCAGCTCCCAAGTAATGGTCACTTCGACTGCGTGTAGTAGAAGAGTGAAAACAAAGTTATTGTTGATTTACTGATGACAACATCTGGTTCATCATCAATAAAAACTTTTTCTCGGCTCAATATACTAATAATAAGCTATCGTAGTGGTCATGATGCTCGCTCAGTTTGGAAAGAAGCACATATTATTCTCTCTCTGCTTTTGTCAAGATGTTCTAGCTAAGTAGCTAAGGCTTGGTACCTTCAAGTGTGTTGCTTGCTAGCGTTTCTGAAACTAGACTTTGAGGAACATTTACGTTAAACAGAAAGTTCAATCACGGTAAATTGGTGATTTGGCCGGCACGGGCCGCTTTTCCTCGGCCCGACCCGACCGTGGCCCGTTAAAATCATGCTCGGCCCGCCCGACCTGACCGTGAAGGAAACTGCACATGCGCAAGTTTGACGTCTCCTATTGACAGCTGAATTTGCCGGCACGTTCTATTCCATGTTCTCTCAGTCCGCTGCTGCCATCTATGGTCAAGATTACCAAAGAAAGTGGGCAACATAATGGACTTCAGCTTGTTTTTTTTGTGTTTTAGCTCCATTTAATCAGTTTTACTGCAGTAAAATTAAAAGGAGACTACTTCATCCGCAGATTCGTGGCAAGTATGCGATTGCAACATAAATTACGTTAATCAGTAATATTGGCCACGACTTGGGCAGCCGCAGTATCGGGATTCCCTCCCTCTCCCTCTTTTTCTCTACCCCTCCCTCTAGCTAGTATTTCTCCTCCTTTCGCTCACTGGAAGGATAATTGCGACACCCCTTAATCCAGTAGTTAGTCAGCCATGTAGAACTGCTCAAAACCAGCTGAAGCCCTGCCTGCAGCCCATTGTTCCAGGTATCGCATATGTCAAACGGCTTATCACACAGCTGAAAACTGATAGACATTGCCATTTTATTCTACTATGCCTGGATGACATTAGAGTAGAAAAATCATTTACTATTAATCTATTTACGCGAATAAAAGTCTGATACAGAGACCAGAACGCCAATTATTCTCTCGTATCCCGTAAGAACAGTTGAGTTTCTACTTTTTTGCGTTCCGTGACTTCAGTTCACAATGCATGCAAAACTGTCCGCCATTTTCCTGACCACTGTGGCCGCGGCCATCTTCCTTGCCGTGGTCAGTGATGCCCGTCCCTTCAGTGTGTCCATCAACCCTGAACACGAGTCCTACCGATCCGACATTTGCGAAGCGTTGTGTCGCCTCAACCGAGGCGGCCCCGGGTGCTCTGTGACCACTACCCCTTACTGTCCGCGCCCACTGGGCACGACAGCCAGGACAGCCAAGTGTCAGCCCACGACTTGATGGCGGGCCTTTTCAAGCGCTTCAAGCGCCCACAGAGTGGACATTCCGACTAACAAGAACACGCCCTGTACTGAGCAATGTACTTTGCTTACTTGGCAACAAAGTAAATTTGATTCTTAATCGTATTCTCGGACAAGTCATCTCTTCTCATTAGAACTGTACAAAGTTATCTTATCTCAAATATACTCGCGCCATATAACCTTTTTACACATTTGCATGCGTCGACTTTTTTGATTCCTTGTTCCATTGTCACAACTACAATTAAATTGTATCGCCTAGGATTTATCTTAATCTCTTTTCCATGCGCTCACAGTTTAGCGCCGCCATTCATGTTTGCCAAGAAAGTGATCAACAAGGTGAAGGTCATCTTGTTTTGCAACACTGAGTGACATAACAGCGCTTCACCTATACTTTCAGTGGAAACCGATAAAGGCTCAGAGTAATTACATTCATGAATTCATGCCAACAGCTGATGCATTTTCTTGATTACGTGGAGACTACACTTCTCAGTTTCCGGTTTCAAATAACTAAAAGAGAATTAACTGCACTTTTCGTTAGGCCTTAGAATGGTGAGTCCCGATGAAATACAATAGAACAGCTCCTAATTTTTGTCCTTTTCAGGCATCTTTTCCAGTGATACTCGGCCTCTTGTTGTTCCTGGCGGCAACATTCAATGGCGCCGTGATTGAGAAAGCTAAAGAAGTATACAAGGCCGTCATTACACCAGATGGCCACAGTGTGCAGAATCGAGAGCCACCGGACTTCAGCAATCTTCCCGTCGATTCAAGACCATTCAATATAGGCTAAGATTCGAAAATACTTGAAGCTGTTTCACAGGGACGAACTTGTTGCGAAACAATTGAACTGTGACTAACAAGAGCCTTGACAAGTACATAACTTAATCTTGACTTTTTCAGTATGTTGTCTTGAACTGGGCTCAATAAATTTCATTGCCAGCACTCTTCTTCGAGATATAGTTTCTTAGTTTCGAAAGCAACTCTCATGAAACCATAAAAACATATTTGTCTCGAGTGTAGTACGATTGACTTGTTTGCAACTTGTCGGAGTAAACATAGACTTAGATCGAGGAGACCGCCGGGTAACAATACTGCATCATCGATCACATGCTCGGTTCCCAGGCTTAAGTCAACAATTTGGAAGAATGGTGTAGCTTGAGTAACTTCTTCCTGTCTGTTACACAATTTTCTAGTTCTACTCTTGCAGTTGAAATCTGAACTGACCCTTTCTGCCACCGAACATGTTCTTCATTTGAATCCCGAGATGTCTCGCTGTTAATGAGAGGAGACAAGTGTTAACAACCTCTGGAATCTCAGCTCGAATTTGCTACTTGAATACACCACTAAACGGACTAGCAATGTCAATAAAAAGGTAACCATTGTGCAATCTTCACTTACTTAGCTCCGCGATCTTCACATGACTGAACCGTGCTTCAAAATATACTTGACCGTGAAAATGCTGGAGGCCTTGTTCAAGTCAGGTTCCACTTTCGTACTCTGAGAAGAAAAGAGGAACAAGTTACTTTCAGCTTCGACCGGAAAAATCTCACCTCGAGTGGTTGCAAAGTGTCTCTAGCTATTGATCTTTGATTGCTGGAGGGCACTTGAGGCATTGCACTTCACAATTTAGAAACTTTTTCTTCACGGAACTGTTAACCCATCACATGTGGACTCTTACGAAAGTCAAATGACTCATTCAGATTAACCAGTGGTGAAAAGAACTCACCATCGGTCAACTGCAGCTCATGGTATTGAAAGCCTGTCTGTTTTGACAGGTCTGTTCAATACCAATACGGATGGCAACCATACTCGCATTAATCCTATTTCCGGATAATCCGTTACACAAATTCAGCATTTCAAAAAGCGCAGCATGTGTTCGCAAAAAAAAGCAAACCCAGAAACAGCTGATGGCGCCAAATGTTTATACTGCAAAAACTCGACGCTAGATGGCGCGGCAAGCTCGCTAATTTGCTGCAGTGCAGCTGTTATTGTGATGTAACTGTTGACCACTAATACGCGAAACTGGTATAGCTCCTGAAACTACCAGTTTTGTATAGTTAATCACTGTCTAGACTAGAGAAAGTCTTCGAAAAGAGTAAGTTTCGTGAGCCAATGGTAACAATCGTGAGATAACATTTCAGCAAACAGTGGACATTGTGTACGAGATTAATGACTCTCCGAGAACTATGGACAAGGTTCTGTAATGCATTAGTGGACTGACATGGGAAATAATTGATGCATCATACTGCTCACAGCTGTTGGCCATTTTCGAAGACAAATCCTGGAGCGAGTCAAGTGAACAGAGCGACTAGCAAACAGGAAATGGAAATGATGATAGATGGCGTCCAATATGTACGCTCGGTGACCAGTTGAATGATTAATTGTTCACGGTCCTGATGTTGCTAAGAAGCATACAATTACCTTGGACTTCATCTAAATTTAGATTGCAAGGAGAGATAGTGCAAAGCAAGGCGACTCCAAGTAGACCATGAACTGCAATTAATGGCACACAAATAAGCGCCTTGGGACGACTTGATTATCAATCAAAGTGAATAGAGCAAATAATTGCACATTGCTGGCGAAGAATAATGAATTGCAAGGGACCGTGATTAAAGTGAATCATGATCTTGTTTTATTTTTGGCTACGCATACACAGATAGACGTTTTGCTGGTTCTCTCAATATATCATGTTTAACTAAGTTAAGAGTCAGTTCAGCGGGAAGAGAGAGAAAGGCTGACATTGATATGAAGTAAGAAAAATGGCTCCGGGAACAGTTCATGGTGAGGAGGAAGGAGCAAAGGTTCCTCTCTCTCTCTCCTCTCTATCTCTTTTTTGCAAAGCATAAAGGAGCAAATTGTTCCAAAATGTGAGGCTCTTGTTTCTTTGTTGGAAACATGGCGCCATAATAATCAAAGATAACTGTTCATGTTATGCAATAAAGAATAACTTGAAGCTATGCAGGCCCCTCTCTCTCTCCCTCCCTCTCCCTCTCTCATATATTGCCCAGATTTGTGTTTGCGATTGTTCTCTATGTTCTCTAATGTTCCGATGAAGGAGCGTTTTCATGCAACAGCAACATATGGAAGAGGAGGAGGAAAAGGAAAAGAAGGGAGCGAGGAGGGGAGGGAAGAGGAGAGAGGAGCCTTCAGAACGACGAACTCGAAAAGTTGAACATTTGAAAGCCTGAACTTGGCAAACATCGTAAACAGTGGCTTGTCTATGTAACGAAAAGGAGACAGTGTAAAGGAAGAAGGAATTCTAAGGGTGTTACTTTGGTTCTCTCTCTCCCTCTCCCCTCTCGCTCTTCCCTTTCTGTCTCTGTGTCTACCATTAAGACTCTCTGCATGTGACAAGAGTCATTTGTTACAAAGGTCGTTTTTCACGCTCATAGTCACATGAAGAGAAAGAAACGCTTTCTCATCATCTCCCTTCAGCCAGAACTGTTCGCAGAACATTTCCCAAATATCTCTCCCTCTCGCTCTCCCCTCTCCTCGTCTCGAACTTGCCGAATATTGCAACACAGTACAAGACCTCGGAATTCAACTGGCTGTCAGATTCGGCTAATTAGTGAAGTATGAACGCTAGCGACCAATTTCTCACTCCAACTGTCAGCCATCTTTAAGTTTTGTCTTTTCTTCGCTTTATCGGTCTTGAGAACTTTTCGCTGAACTTGCGACTTGTGAATACTTTCACGCTACTCGGAGACTGCTTACTGAACAGAAATAAAGAGCGGGAGAGGGAGAGAGGAGAGAGGGAGAGCAGTTATGACGTATCCCGGAGAACTTTATTTATGTAGCCATTATGCGATGAGCATAAACATTATAGATATGTTCAAGTTTTTGTTATGGCAAATGTAATATAAGATATCTACGGCTTCCTTGCTCTCGTCTATCTTTCAGGGTCTCTTCTCCCTCTCCCTCTCGCTCTCCGCCTCTTGCTCTCCGCCTCCCTCGGCATATGGTTTGAAAGATAATAACTTTATGAATGAGTTTGGAGAATCGTGAGGACATTTGTGAGCCATTCTAAGGATATTCCAATGGCCATAAATGCGAGAAGAAGGAAGTCGATATTATTTTCATTTTATGGCCTCTAAATCAGCAATGTTATACTTTCTCCCTCTCCCCCTCCCTCCCTTCCTCCTGTCTGTGTCTCGCTCTTTTTTCTTTCTCTCTTTTTTTACTACATGGGTAAAATTTCTGCGCTACTATTCTTTGCCAAGGTACGTGATTTTGAGCCACGGCTAGCTCGTACAATAGGAAAAGCGACAGAAAGAGGGAGAGGGAGGGGAAGGGAAAGAGGAAATATATTGCTCACAGCAAGTCAACGGCGCCTTTGGGCAACTTTACGGTATCACGTGTTGCCCATTATGCAATGACTGGTCCGGCCATTGGGCTTCTAGTTGGCCATAGTCGGGCCCGTAATGGCGGATGATGGACGTCGAGGCAACTTTTACCGCCTACATTGTATATAAAAGGCTATAGCTGTTGACCATGTGTATATTATGGCATTGTAAAAGTCCACTTCTCTGGCTTCCTCTCCCTCTCTCTCTCCCTCCCTCCCTCTGTCTCTCGTGCTACTGTGTGCGACCATACATTACCGAGAAATAAAGGGGCCGCATAGAAATATATTTATGGCTCATGACATATTCAACGCCAGATGGTCATGGTAAAGAAGAAGCAACCGAAGGAAAGAGAGAAGAGGGAGAGAGGGAGGGAGAGAGAGCGAGAGAGGGAGAGAGTCGTACAAGGAAACTATAATCATATGTCAAATTTATAGCCTTGAATTGCTCCATAAAAGTGAACATCAACTTGATTTAGAATCAAAATGAATATCGTTTCTCGCTTTCTCTCGCCCTCTCTCTCCCTCTCCCTCCCGCTCTTGTCTAACTAACTGAACACTGAAACTTGAAATGCAGTTTATTGCTTGCCATTTATAAAGCAAAACACTAATAGCTAGTATAGTATCTCTCTATGGGTTCTCTCCCTCGCCCTCTCTGTCTGTCGCTCTTTCCCTCTTCCCCTCTTCCTCTCCTAGCGCTCTCTTTCCCAGTGAATTATTTAGTGTCGCTTTCAAGTACAACTAAAACCGAAGAGATGGTCAGCTCGTTAACTATAAATCACGATTAGTTTAGCAGGAACTAAGCAAGACCTAAAGAGAGGGAGAGATAGGGAGGAAGAGAGAGGGAGAGAGAGAGGAGCCAGTCTGTGACGTGAGTCTAGAGCTCTCTACAAGTTAACGCCCATCATTGGCCATTGTTAAACTATCCAATGAAAGTTCAATCACGGTAAATTGTTGACTGTGTGCCATTAATTTCAATTCTTAATGCCGTCAATTGCCAATAATAAAGAGCATCATATCTCTCTCCCTCTCCCTCCCTCTCGTTCTCGCAAACAGTCTCCCATGAAGTGAGTTCATTGTGTGCAAAACTTTTCTGCAGTAAAAAGCGTAAACAAGCTTGTGAGAAAAGCAAAACCGGATATTATTGTCGGCAATGAACTTAGTCAGCCATTACGGATCTGGTTTTGTTAATTTTCAATTTCGATTCAGTCATAGAATAGGGAGAGAAGGCAACATGGCAAAGACAGAACAGTGACACAAAGCCCTTGAATGATGACTTCCGGTTCCGACATCACACAGAGACCGCTTTGTTTGTCGGCCAATGTTTCCCTCTACTCCACGTTCCGTCGCCACTTCAGCTGTCTCGTCACTAGATGGCGCTCGGTTTGCCATATTTCATCATGACACTTTTATCTCTCTGCAATAGCACTTGCATTTGCGCTATTCCCATGGCAGCCATATAAAAAGATATATATACAATTCATAACATGTACGCCAGACAAGTCAAAGTTAAAGTATAAATGTGACAGCTTAATGACATATTAAATATTACATGATACTTTCGTAACTTGAATCCTCATTTCTAGAATATGTCTCTATTTCCCTAGACTTGCCATGTCTGCTAGAATGCATATATTTTTTGCCCCTTTTCATGTCACATCCCAAATTCCTCTCGGGCTCTCTCCCTTTCCCTCTCCCTCCCTCCCTGTTGCCTGCCACGCATAATGTCACACGTGTCATACATTTGAAAGCCGTTGCGATTAATGTCGGTCGCATAAATTCGGCACATGTTCAATATTTAATATGAATTATTTTCGGTTTCCCTAGCATTCGCCATGAGATTAAACCACCGCAGACCGTTATCAGTATAACACAACTTGGTACACTCTGACCGAAACGCGTCTCGTGACTGAGTAAGTTTTAAGTTCAACTACTGAAGCTATTAGCGATACACTTGAAGTTGCGATACGTCAACAAGTGCTTCCGGTGATCTCTCGCCACTCACTTATTCCGAGCGGAATTTATAATGTCCAGCGAGATGACCTTGTGCAAAGACCGTATGGCATAATATGGTCAGGTGACCGATCACATGATTCACCTAATCACGTGACCTGATATGCACCACAGTTGAACCTGTGTCATGTGGTACGTCACATGGTAGATATTGGCCACACCGCCTTTGCGCAGTTTCATCTTGCTGGGAGTCATATTCCAAGTTTTTGCTCTCCATTCGGCTTGCACAGTAAAATGAATGAAGGATATGTCGACGTAATCCAATTGGGTCTGTGTATCCGTGGCTCCGGAGCAAATCAGCTGTTGCTCCGACAATGTGGAAGCTTCACTTTTTCGGGTCGAGCGAAAAAGTATGAATCAAGTGTAAGCGATACAATGACGTCACAAGGCATCGACTTCCGGTGATAACTGTCCTAACTAAGTGGCTGCCAGAGGCATTAATTGCCAAGTTTCGAATGAACGATAAACCAAGTAGTTACGTCACAAATAGGTGACGAGCATTTAACCGAATCCGTTTCCGCCTTAATGACAACCTTCAGGTTTCCATTCTGATTAGTTGCTCTATACTGCTTGCAAACCAGTGGAAGTAAAAATGAAGGCGACAGCCATTTTGCTGTTGCTAGTGATGGTCGCCTCGACCGTCGGTAAGGACGACGAAGAGCTGAAGAGCATGAACGACTTCACCTCGCTGGACGATTATGCCGAGTTCTACCTGCCGCTGGCTAAGGACGTGCACATTCCGTTCGAGGTGGACGACAAGCTGTTCAAGGGAGAGAAGTTCAAGTGCTACGTAGACAAGGCCAACTACGAGAACGGTAAATACAACCGCAAGAAATATCGCAACTTCACCGTTGTACAGAAAGATTGCCACAAGCAGCACGAGGCCAAGATGAAACAGGCCGACTATGGGGACTACAACTACTGCATAGTGGACAACTACAACCGCCTAGCTGGGCACCGGGGCCGCATGATGCTCACTGCGGACAACAAGACCCTCTACAGCGAAGCCCTGCCCGGCATCCCTGCCCTTGTGGCCGAAGTGTTGGAGCATTACTACTCCAAAGTGTGTATCAAGTTCTGTCAAAGTCAGGTCACCAAATACACGCAAGTCGTGGACAAACCTGGTGAGTCATGTGGAGACAAGCAGTTCTCCCATCCTGCCAAATGAGTCATGTGATTCTGATGCTGACGTCAGCATCATAACGCAGCTGATGAGTCGTGGTCAAAAGTGTCTACTCAACGTCCTGATCACAATATGTCTCCTTCCTCTCCCTGTAGGTACCCAAGATGGTACCATTGTCATCACTGGACCTGCTATCAATATACTGCGACAAGTTAGAAGGTGTCTCGGTCTCACCAAGCTGGGTGACAAGTACAAGTGGCCGGCTCCCAAGTAGTGGTCACTCTTGCCATTTGACTCGAAGAGTCCTCTTCTCAAGTAGAACAATTTTTGTTTTCGCCAGACCTATTGTGATTGACTCCTGAGATCATGATTTCCTGAAAACATATCAAATGTATCAAATGTTGCTCCTGAGTTGAAGCAACGTCGAATATCAGTCCATTATCGTCGCAGAAATCTTGATTGAATCAAGAGTAGGGGTGGGAAAACCTTCCCGTCGAGAATTTTCCCGGAGTGGGAATTCCCGTGAATTCCCAGTTTTTTTCGACTGGCCGGGAAGAATTCCGGTTGATCCTTTCGCCGCCGGAAGGCACTGAGGCTGCGCCGGAGCAGAAGTGGCTGAGCGTCGGTTGTTTTGCGCTCACTAATAAAATGGCAGCAGAAAGCAAGACGATGTTTGGGAATTTTTCGAAGAGACCGCCGATCGATTGGAGAATGGAATGCCAAACGTTTCATGCAAATTTTGTAACCGGGAACAAGGCTAAAATGCTACCAAGTGTAAGCAGCATTAACGAGTTTGTTCAAAAACCTCAGAAGCTGCCCTGTGCAAGATAATTGTCCTTTAGAAATGTTCTTTTGAAATATGACCAACCTGCGTGAACTTGTTCCCGAGTCTGGCTCCTTGGACTTTTTCAACGTCATAAGCCAGAACGCGTTTCTTAGAGGGAATAACTTCGGCACGAGCTGCAGCTTCCCGCTTCTTCTTCTCTCTGTTGATGAGGTTCTTGGTGTGCCTGAGCCGATCGGTGTGCAGATTTGAAATAACGTACTGGATAAGCCGTCGCTGCTCAGCTAATGTCATTCTATGTATCCATCGGTCCATACGGCCAGACGTGACATTCATTTCCACATCGTAGAAAAGATGAGGAGCCGCCAGTACTTTCTAGGAGAGAGAGAGGGAGTGAGTCATGGCAGTCACTGAATGCTTCATTGTTCAACTGTAAATTACTCACCAATGCTGTTGTCTAGGCAACCAGCCGCAAGCTTAGACATTCTTTCAAAGGCAAATCGAAGGCAAATGAGAGAGTTTTCCCGCTAAGGAATTAGTTGGCTGAATGGCACGAAAAGAACATGAAACTTTAGCGCCCGATCTCAGAGCTCGAGCACCCACGTCTTTGCCATCAAGTGTATGTTTACACCGAAATAGTGACACCAGCGGTGAGGTAAGGCAGCTACTAGAAGGCCAGTTGCTGTTTCCGAGAGACCGAGGGTGGCCAAGAAGATGACCACCAAAGCATTCGAGGCAACCGGTCAACAGCAAGCTGCTGAACAAAGTTTGTCTTCGACAGAAATTGAAGACAGCGACCTCTCTAAAAAGCAAAATCCGCTGCGAGAGGCGTAATTCCAAAAACAAAGAACTTGCGCTCTGACGTGAAAAATTGCGTTAAAGCAGCAAAACTAAACTCCGCTGGTTTCGTGAACAAGAGAATATCACACGGCTAAGAATCGAAATAGGAGCCATCAAAATAGTAGCACAAGCCGACGTTGTCATGGTAAAGGCACTCCACAAAGAATTCGAACAGGAGAGCAAAAATCAGGCCTCAGAGACCTTTCAACTTAAAAAGGTCGGAATTAAAAGAGCTGAAAACCGTGTGTAATTGCCGAATGGATCGTGGTCTAATTGTTCAGCGCGCAGAAAATCAGATCGGTCAGCTGGCACTCCGGATATATCGAATGCCTTGGTTTGGTTTAAGAAGTAAGAGATGAAAATTTTGTTCTTGAACCAATGTAAAAAAGACAAGTGTAGGCTCCAGCGTGACGCACGAAGACGTCAACGACAGCTTCCGGTTGGTTTTCTATTGGAGTCGGTTGGAGAATGGCAAAGTATAACTTCTAAGCCATTTACAATTCACGAGCTCAATATACCGTTGTTATACACGTGATAACGCCCGAAATGTTGGAGACGCATTGAACTTCAAGGTGAGATAGAACTTTTTGTTCCTCAGCCCTTGTATCTACACTGATTGCAGATTGACTGAAACGAACATGAAGCCAGTTGTTCTCTTATTGCTGGTGTTCATCAGCGCGAGCGCTAGTAAATACGGAGAGGACGTGACCTACACGGACATCAAGCGAGCGGGCGACTTCATCTCGTTGTCGTATTACGATGAAAAGCACTTGAAGCCAGCGATAGACAAGCACATCCCGTTCGAAGTGGACGACAAGCTATACCGAGGTGAGAAGTTTAAGTGTTACGTAGAGAAACGTTGCTACGAGATTGGAAAGAAAATTACAAGAAATATGAAAACTATACCATGGTTCAGGAAGATTGCTACAAGCAGTTTGAGAGCAAGATGAAACAAGCCGATTACGGTGACTACAGCTACTGCATAGTCGACAACTACGCCCGCCTCTCTGTGAGGGAGAATGGAATGATGATCACATCGCCCATGTCTTGGAGTTGGACTACTCTAAAACGTGTAAGAGGTTCTGCATGGCTCTGTCTCTGAAGTACAGACAAACTACCGCAACAGGTAAGTTGGGTTTGCATGGGAATCCAGTCGTTCTAGTGAAACTCAGAATCAGGATTTCCCTGAAACCTATTGTATTTACTAGTTGAACCTGCCGAGTCCGAGCGTGAAACGTTTTTACATCTCAGTCCCTGTTATCGAGCTTAGGACAAAGGTGACTATTACTCGCGAGTCTCAGTTTTGTCTAGATGGGGCTTAGATTAGAATTCTTTGTCTGTATCGCTGAACGACTTTCTCTTTTCGTATTCATCTTTAATAGAACATGGTCCATACATATTTGAAATTCCTTTCATCTCTGGACCTGCTATAAATATATTACGACAATTCCGAAGGTGTCTCGGTCTATCAAAGCTCAGAGACAAATACAAGTGGCCAGCTCCCAAGTAGTGGACACCTCGACTCGAGGTTGTCTAAACTTTAAGTAGCTCGGAAGCAAACCGATTGTTGATTGACTGATGCGGAGATCTGAGTTTCCATCAATGAAGACGTTTCTTCGTGTTGATTTCAACTATGCGATGCTATCGTGATTACGTTCCTAGAGCGGCTGTTCGAACTACTCATCCAGCTAAAAGTACATATTCATTCCGCACCGTTCTTGTCAATTTGTTGCTTCACCTTTTTTTCGATTAGAGGGTGAATAGGGGTTGTGAGTAGGGTTGCTTATTTTTAATTTATGAGCCAAAATTAATTTTAATTTATCTAATTTATGAATTAATTTATCGGAAAATTAAAAATAAATTTGTGCAGAAATGAGTTGTGCACACTGGTCAACTGCACAATGACAATCTCGCACAACGGTTAAAAAGTGAGAAACGTACTAATTAGAACAAATCTAGTTGAGAAAAGAACCATTGTGCAGCCTCAATGTGAGATAATGTGAGATGAAGCGGTGCCTCAGCAGCTGCAAGCGAACCTAGTAGTCACCTACGGAGTTATTCTCACTGTCAGTCAACTCCAAATAGTAGCGAGCTTGATTCAAGTTTGAGTTAACTGAAAATGTGTTCAATGGTGCTTCTTACATGTCTGGTTGACCAGTAAAAGTGGCCAGCTCACAAGTAGCGGTTATCCTCGCTTTTCTACAGTTGGAACATCTCATTGTCGTTACAGTACCGATGGTGATTGTCGATTGACGGCTAAAAAGAGCACATATTTCCTGAATAAAGCATGTTGCCAATTCCTCGAAGACTTGACGGTGTAAACCGGAAACGCACACTTCGTCTCTTGATAATGAACCTTACATCGCGACGAAATCTGACAAGCTTCCGGTGTGCTCATTACTTTAGCTTTTCTACAATTGTTAGAGATTACATGTCTCAAACAAGTTGGACAAGCAAGAAAATATTCAAAGATGCCGCCAAGAGAACACGTGATGAGCTGTAGCTTTAGCAGTACTAATTATCAACTTCTTCATATTGGAATGCTTTCCAGAAATTGTAATTCCTTCCGAAATAAATTGAGTTGGAAACATTTCGACACTCCTAATTACCTGTGAGGTGCATAAATGAGCAACTTCCGCTTCGTAATTCTGTAACAAAATGAGTTTCCGTCACCTCCAGTTTGACTTGTTGCTCTATCTACACCAAGAAGATAGATGAGAATGATCACGAAGACCGCCATTTTCCTGACGCTGGTGGTCACGCACTCGAGCGCTCAGGATTTCGGCGATGATTTCTCGCCCCCAGACAACGAAAGCAATGACCTGAAGAGTAAGGACGACTTCACCTCGTTGACCGACACCGACAAGGCCCGCCTGAAGCAAGCGGTGGACAAGCACATCCCGTTCGAAGTGGACGACAAGCTGTACAAGGGGAAAAAGTTCAGGTGTGTCTTGGACAGGCGTCACTTTGAGAACGGTCCCTACAACCGCAGGAAATATTACAACTTCACTCTTGCGCAGAAAGATTGCCACAAGCAACATGAGGCCAAGATGAAGCAGGCCGACTATGGGGACTACAGCTACTGCATCGTGGACAACTTCAACCGCATGGCCGAGTCACGGGATCACATGTCGCTCACTCCGGACAACAAGACCATCTACAGCCAAGGGCTCTATGGCATCGTCGGCCTCGCCGGCCTTATCTTGGACGTTGAACACTTTCCGACCTGCAGAGACTTCTGCGGAGCTCACTTTCTCAAATTCACGCAAAATTCCAGAATTCCAGGTGAGTTATGTGTAGACTGGAATATTTCCCATGTCCTCGGAAATTTGAGTTGTCAGCTGTGGTCAAGCCTTAGAAGGTCGCCTTGATCGATTTTGGATTGTCTTCACAGCTCTCGTTTCTCTCTACAAGAAATAATATACCATTCGCTTACTAAATTACACTGTATATATCATATCCGCCCAATGTCATTCCACAGATGTTTCCCCGAAATCCTTCATCACTGGACCTGCTATCAATGTGTTACGACAATTTAGAAGGTGCCTTGGTCTGTCCAAGCTACTCGACAAGTACAAGTGGCCAGCACCCAAGTAGCGGTCACGTGGGCTCAAGGTTGTTTACAGTGTAAGTAGCTCGAAAGCAAACTGAGTGTTGATTGACCGATGCGAATATCTGATTGTTTATCAATAAAAACGTTTTCTTTGTGTTAACTATGGAAAGCTATCGTGACTATGATGCTCGATCAGCTGTTCGAGTCCCTCGTCCAGCTGAAAAGAAGGCCATTCATGCCGGAGCGTTTGTGTAAATTTGTTACTAGATCTCGATCAAAGAGGGGGGGGGGATTCTGTATCTTTCACTGAGAACTTGTGCATGCGCAGTAGTGACAGTGACGTCATGAGGCGTAATGATTGTATGGCAAACGAATCGGGTACGGGCAAGCTGGTCAAAACTCAGGCCGATTAGTACTCTGGTTATGGTTTGCTACTCATTCCTTACATATCTGTGGCTTTATGTAATAGAGAGAGAACGGACGGCCTTCTTCGCCCTCGGCGCCGCCCGCCCCCGTAAAACTGTCATTCCGGTGACCCGAACCCACCCAAGGACGTCTCTTTCTTTACTGCGCATGCGCCATTTAGTGCACTGGAAGCTGCAGCTTCGCCACCACACGACATTCACACGTTCATAGAAACGGTTCTACTAGTTTGGTAAAAAGGTTTCCCTGAAACATGGCCAGAAATCCGCACTGTCACGTTTATAAAACAAAGCTCCACGGTAGCAGCCATCTCAAGTGGAACTTCGTGCTGTAATTATCTTAATTTGTTCCTTGAACTACTGACGCAAAATGGCAATCTTGGTAAGGTGACCAGCTGACCCTGAACACCGTCGGTGGCAGGAAAGTTTCGGCAATCATAAATCCATAGCCAGCACTCTTCGAGATTGGCCGAGAAACGAACTTTCCTTTTTCAATCAATCGGTGCTGATTGCGTATCTTGTTTTCAGTCTTGTTGATGGTTTGACATGTTTTTCGAATTGCATAATAGACTCTCTAATTTCTTCCTGGTGGTAATAGGGCTTCGCTGGAAACCAAGCTGAACATTCAGCTGTACTGAGTTTGCAACATACCGGAAATAGCAGTACTAGATTATTCCGTCCAGCTATGCTTTTTCACGTGTCGACAAGAAATGCCTTGACAGTTTGGACAACCGTATCTGTAGCTCTGTCATTGGTCGGAGCTTTATTACAAGTGATCGAAATTTCGGAGCGATATTTTGCATATGGCGTCCTGAACAAAGTGGACGTGTATCGCAGTCCGCTGATAACGGGACCGAAAGTCATAGTATGCGCGGCAATGAAACACATGGGTCTCAGTCACGCCACCAAGAAACTGTCTGACCTCCTATCTACCGAGGGTGGCAATAGGGGTTACTTCTATGGCAGGCTCGCTAATCTCAAATCCTGTAAGATCGAAAAGTTTGTGAAACATGACAGTTTTTGCTGGTCATGTACACCGAGCTCGAACCGAATTGACATATTCAATCCTGACCATCGTGTCCGACTTAGCGGTATCATGCAAGTGTACCTTCTAGATGTTGCCAGCCTGCACGCTGAGACGAAATACGTCAGATGGTACATGCATCCCATGAACCTATCGCTCTATGGAACTAGCTTCAGCTTCGTCGATCAAAATATCCTATATGACTCAGCTGCTCGTAGTTGCCCAAGTTGCGGAATCACGTTGACGTATACGCGCTACGAAACTCATTTCTTGAAGTCTCCCTATCAGACAGAATGTTTAGATTACAGACAGCATGGCTGCCAGTCGAGGGCTCATTGTATCGAGATGTGTGAACAATCCCTGAGCCAGATGGATCACTTGATATTTGGACACCTTGGTACAGCCGATATGTCGCTGATGGCCATGGATGAAAATATGGTCGCATTTAATAACACAATCCGAAAGATAATAACAAAGACATCTCGAATCTGTGCCGCCAGGTATAGAAACATTGATTGCCTGAGCGAATATTACGTTCCCAGAGTGAGTGAGCTGAAAGAGTCACAGAAAAATGTCACTACCATGAACCTCATGCCTACTGGAGAGCCAGATACAGTTACACATGCTATGAGCAGTATCGATGTAATCGATTTCATCGTCTACATTTTGAGTACAGTCAGTTTCTGGTTGGGCTTTTGCCCTTTGACCTTCATGCTGAGTGACCGGGCCACCAGAATCATCTCTATTGCAACTGCACCTACGCCGAGCGACGTAGGATTTCAGCGAATCAAACAGACCGTGATTGAACCTTCGATGACGATGAGATAATTGGAAAAGTAATCACACATTGTAATTTCGCCATTGTTATTGGTTTACATGGCAAACGACGTTTTTACACACTGCTGGTAACTTGCTAGATATGCTATTTTCCAAACAAGCTTTCTAACCACCCACTCGTTATATGTCCTCACACAGACTCGATATTCCTAGAACCGTTTCGAATCGAATAATTGCAATGGCCTTCCAGGGCTCGTTGCACGAGGAGCTGATTCCAGGAAAGGGTCAAGGGTCTCGAGTAGCGGGTGAAACGGGCAGCTATTTTACCACCCGACCCTGCCCTCACCCATAAAGTTTATAATCGGGTGACCCGTCTCGCCCGTTAACGTCACTTGCTGTGCTGCGTATGAACCTTAGTACAGGGGTTATTCCGAGCGGCATTTATAATTTCCAGCGACATGACCTTGCGTAAACACGGTATGGCATAATATGGTCAGATGACCGATCACATGATTCACCTAATCACGTGACCTGAAATGTACCACAGTTGAGCCTGTGTCATGTGGTACGTCACATGGAAGATATTGGCCACACCGCCTTTGCGCGGTTTCATCTTGTGGAAGTCATATTCCAAGTTTTTGCTCTCCATTCCAAGGCAACATAACAATAACAAGTAACAGTAACAGCTGTGACGAAGCTCTGGACGAATGGTGAACTGAGATTGAGTCAGTGTAGAGATGACTTTCAATCTTTGCAGAGTTGTCTATACTGAGTTCAATTTTGAGCCAGCTTAAATAATTTTCCAAGGGTCCCGAGCTTTTTCTGTACTGCCTTGCTCCATTCGGCACAGTAAAAGGAATGATATATATGTTGACGTCATCCAATTGGGTCTGTTTATCTGTGAGTCCGGAGCGAAAAAGTTGTTGTTCGACAGCCTGGCAGCTTCATTTTTTCTGGTAGCAACTTGGAACGATACGAAAAAGATCGAATAGAATTATCGGATCAACAATGCTGATGATCAACCTCTATTCAATTGGTCATTTTAGAAGTGTTGACAGTGAAGGCATGTGGCTGACATGACTGCTTAATCTTGAATGCCGGCTTCTAACAGAAGCTCTTTAATGGATGAAAACAGTAGTGGTTCCATCTATGGAAATTACTTGACCCGCTCAACACTCCTTCAACATTCAATGCTGGCTACAACAACTCTTGTTCCCGCTTTTCCACGAATGCAGCCAGTTAAAATTCGTCCTGAGAAATTAGGAACCTTCCCCAGCAATGGTGCTTGCTAAAGCACACCCAATGTACCAAAAATGCTCACTTTAGACAAAAATCGCTCGTCTTCGATCTCAAGCACTGCATTCCACTGGTCCAGGAATCTCCAGAAATTTACGTAACACTAATCTTGACATGTTGAGAACAAAGCAAAATTGATTTTGATTCAGATATGAAATAAGTCACAGCCTGGGGTTAAGAGCGCGTCTGCTACAATCTCGCGCTGAGTTGTTGAGCGACTGATCTCATCAGCAAGTGCAAGTTCATATCTTGCTCTTCTCCTTCGGATAAGCTTGAAAATGATGGATGAAACGATGAAATCTTCCAATGGTTGGCAGAGTTATAACTGTATCGAAACTCTTGTGCGAGAATCCAAAAGCATCCTTGAACGTCTTCCAGTACTCGTCGCGAGGCGCTGGTGTGCTCTTGCCTCTAGCAGTGCTCTATGAGTTTCATGTGCTTCCTCACTGCCAGTTTCGGATATCCCGGTCCAGTTTGCTCTTATTTCGATCGCTTTGCTAACTTGTTGCCATTTCCAAGCGTAGGCAATATATTGTTCTCTCGGAAATCAATTGTTTTCCAGGCACAACTTCCGAATGAGTCGAGCAACCGCTTCATCACTCTAACTTCCACATCTACAGCTCATCAGTGGATCATCAAATGCCAGTGAATTTTCTAAGTGATTTGATCTCTCGGTGATAGCTAGGTGAGCCTGATTCCCGAGCTGAATTCGAAACGGACTCTGATAGATGGCAACCATTTCGACCAGCTCTCGCTCGATTTCGTGCTGAGAAATTTCTGTTCTACATCAAACTCGAAAATGCCTCGACACCAATTTCTTATCTTTTGCCTCTCCCAATCGTGACTAATCTAGAAAGCCTTCATTCACAAACTGAACAGTTCTTTCCGACGTAATCTTTTCGCCAATTTTATCAATAACGTCCTGGAACAATACATTGAAGGCAACGATGATCCAACACTTTTGTCAATTTGACTTGTTAACAGACCTGATACGATTGATAGTCCAAATGTCCAAAACTTGCGAAGGCGTAATGAAAGCTCTCAGCTTCGACTCCATTCGAATCGTACTGAACTTGAACATTTGACATGCCGCACATGTTCGTACAGAAATTGTGACAGGTCTTGCTGGATTCTTCACAAAGTCTACTAGGATGAGTCGTCAGAGCCCACTGATGACCCGCGACTCTGTCATCATGGTAGACTTTCAAAATTTCTGGAAATTTCTTCTCAGGCAGTAGTAGCAGAGTCTTCACCCCATCATTAGTGGTGAGAGTAGCTTTTATCAGTAAACCATGTTGAAGCATATTGTGCTTTGCTCTTTTCTTCTTTTGCGCCTCCAAACCAGCCATCCAACGTAATCAAATAGCGCATGCACAGATTACGTGTTTTAACCAATTCAGATTTTAATTTCTAAGTCGCACATATACGCAACTTCCGCTTTGTTTTTCTGTAACAAAATCAATCTCTCAGCCAGCTTCAGTTTGATTTGTTGCGCTATACCGGAGATAAAAGGAAATGATCACCAAGACTATCATTCTCCTGGCCCTGGGGGTCATCTACCCGGCTAGTATGTACGAAATTGACATTGTGAGAAATAAAGCAAGCGATGACTTGAAAGCGAAGGACGACTTCACCTCGTTGACCGAAGCCGACAAGGCCCAGCTGGCCTCTGCGGTGGACACGCATATTCCGTTTGAAGTGACGGACGACGAGGTGTTCGAAGGAGATCCGCTCAGGTGTTGGCTGGACCAGCGTCACTTTGACAACGGTCCCTACAACCGCAAGAAATATTACGACTTCACCGTGGCCCAGAAAGATTGCCACAAGCAGCACAAAGCCAAGATGAAAAAGGCCGACTATGGGGACTACAGCTACTGCATAGTGGACAACTTCAATCGCATGGCCGAGTCACGGGATCACATGTCGCTCACGCCGGACAACAAGACAATCATCAGTAATATGAACTTTGGCATCGTTAAACTGGCAAGACTTATCTTGAACGTAGACAACTATCCAGCATGCTTACGTTTCTGTAAACAAAAGTTCAACAAATACAAGCAAATGTCCTCCACTTCACGTGAGTCATGTGCATACTGCAATATTTCCTATTTCGCGTAAACTTAAGTTGTCAGCTGTGATCGAATCTTTGAGTTTCTTTCTAATCGAACTTGGATTGTTTCCACTATTCTCCTCTCTACTAGAGGCCGGCGCGGGCCGGCGGTTACGGGCCGTCAAACTGAGCTTTGTCAATAGGTGACGTCACACTTGCGCATGCGCAGATTCCTTTACGGTCGGGCCGGTCGAGCCGAGCATGATTTCGACGGGCCACGGTCGGGTCGGGCCGAGAAAAAGCGGCCCGTGCCGGCCTCTACTCTCTACACGAGATGATGAACCACTCGTTTACTGTTTCTACTAACCTAATCTAAGCTAATACACGTTTACTAAACTACAGATTGATCAATCACCAAAGTAGCCATTTTGAGTCCAATTAATAATGCGTTGTGCATATCACATTCACATGTTTCACTCATAGAATGGAATTCCTTTGTCGCTGGACCTGCGATCAACGTGTTGAGACAATTTAGAAGCTGTCTCGCCCTGTCCAGGCTGGGCGACAAGTACAAGTGGCGAGCTCCCAAGTGATGGCCATCTTGATGCAAGTTGGCTCCGACGTGAAGTAGCGTTAAAGTTACGATTGTCAATTTACTGATGAGAAGCTTTGATTCTTCATCAATAAAAATGTCGTTTCCATGTTAATCTTAACTAAGAGGCTATCGCAGAGATAATCATGCTCGATCCGCATGTTCATTTCACACCGCTTGTGAAACTGGACAAGGAGACATATCTACGCGACTAGTTGTGTCACCGGACATGTATAAAAACATTACGAAAAATATGAAGAATATCATCATATCATAAAATGCGCTGTAGCTTAGAATATAGTGGCGTCTTTGACTTTGTTGCTATGTAAACCGAAAAATTGGCGTTATGTTATGTTCCTTATGTTCTAAGGAAGCATTCGGTTTTGTTTGCAATGGCCATTCAAAGCGGATGTCATAATTTTTCATATACCATCCAGACCTGACACCGTTAACATCTCTGGGCGTCAAATGTATGGGATTTTCATCTTGTATCATGAGCTACATCATCATTAGTTTCCTCCAGGGACACGTGCCAGTGATGTGGTACGTAATACAATGGTACACAATTGATATATGACCAGGTACGTCTAATAATGGCAGTATTCGTGACACGTAATCACAGAGAAGTGAGTCATTATTGTCGGAATAGAGTTATTATATAAATGTTCCGAGAGGGAGAGAGGGAAAGCACGAGAGGGAGAAAGGCCATTAAAGGTTGGCACTAATGAACGGTCAGCGGATATAATATTTCGCAATATGCGGGCACCGCCATGATGGCCATTCGCCAATAATTGCCTTTTAAGTGTGGTAAAACCCAATTACCATGTCTGCCCCTCTAGCATCTGTCAATCGGGCCGCCATTGACCATCTTCTCTGTGTCCCGCCGAGAGGTGGCCATGTTGGATTGATTGAATAATTAAATAAAGAGTTCTGTGCATTCTCTGTTCATTCTGAATGACTAACTGCTCATTGAGAGGAAGGAGGAGACGAGGGGAGAGAGAGAGCACGAGAGGACAAGTAAGTTGAATTATCGCATAGAACATTAGGCAACCATTATAATGAAAATCCAGTGAGTCGATTTTTCAGAACTCGAAACGTCACTTCTTTCAACTTGTACCGCTTAGGACATAGAACGGAACCCTTTGAAAAATGATGACAACCATTCACAAAGAGGACTGAATGAGTTAAAAGAATCATTTTGCGTACTTAATCAGACCATTACTTTTCCGAGGGCGGCCTTTTCTCTCTCTCTCTCCCTCTCTTGCTCTCCCTCTCTTCGCTCTCTTACAATTGATCGCATTTCCAGCTAAACCTCTAGATGGCAAAGCGACCATTTGTCAAGCTGTCAGAATCATAGTTCAAACTAAAAGCTCTCTCTCTCCCTTTCCCTCTCCTCTCTCTCTCTCCCGCTCTTCCTCTGAATGCGTAGTTCGCTTTCCTGTGATAATGAACATACACAAAGTAAAGATTCAAACTGTTCAAAGGGAGAGTAAATTGATGATTCGATGCAAAGCCTTCAACTTCCGCTCTGTTCAGGTTCTCTTACTTTCGACCGTCGGCCATGCAGAACTTTTCATGGCGAGAGCAAGAGAGGGAGGGAGAGAGCAAGAGAGGACGAGAGAGAGAGAGAGAGAACTGAATTCGAAGTGAACGACCTTTTCCACGGAACATTCAGTCGGACCATTTGTCAAAGCTATCGACTCGGGTCTCATCCATCACTGCCGTGGCCATTGTTGCCAGCGAGGGGGGAGAGGGAGAGAGGGAGAGCGACAAGCAAGTAAAGAAAGCAAGTTAGAACGAGATAGAAGAGGGAGAGAGACTCGAGTCTTGAGAAATGGTTCACCGAATGACAAATGACCACACATACTTTGCTGCTCGTCCTTTGTCACACAGTTTCCCTCTCGCTCTCTGTCTTTCTCCCTCTCTCCCTCTCCTTGTCACAAAGTAGTCCTTGACCAAGCATTTTGTCTTTGCCTATGTCAACCTCATTGTTGCAACTTCTAAATGTCCGCCTCAGGATCTCTCTTCCTTCCCCCTCTCTGCCTCTCCCCCGATAGAAGGTCAAACATCTCACTGGCACATTAGGGCCATCGTGGAAGACAATGATTGTCTTCCCCGTTGACAAGGTGGAGACTATGAAAAAGCTTATAGTGTCTAATTCAGTTGCTCATTATGCAATTCAGTCGGGGTTGGAAACACTTAAAGGGAATTTTGTCGCTATTAAAGTCAGGGACCGATGATTCCTTTGCACAATTAAGTAATAATAAGGTGACAACTTATTCAGCAAAGTAATTGTCAGCTGTTTAGAATAGCAAATTCACACAATCGCTCCCTCTCCCTCCTCTCTCGGGCAATAATTTGTAGTTCGTTCGCATTTCATAATTAGACGTTCAAGTTTGAACATGAACTAAGAGAGAAGGAGAAGCTACTTTCGAATTCAGACAATTAGTCGATGTCATGGAGCTGAGTATCACTTCGCTCCCTCTTCCTCTCTCCTTAAAAGCTGGAAACGTGATGTTGATGAAGCGCCAGAGAAGGACGGTGTCTAATACTGGGAGAGGGAGAGAGGGAAAGAAAGCAAAATAGCTGCAAACAAGCAAATTAATGTCAATTCAGAGTAATTTGTTCTCATTACATGTAGTTGACCTTCACTCAGTCAGAGAGAAGGGAGAGAGAGAGAGAGAGAGAGCATATCGGGCTTCACAGCAACGATTTCTCCCTCTCCCTCTCGTTGCCTCCCTTTCTTTTCGCTCTCTTACCTTTTCTTGCCGAGCCTTTGGCACTTCATCTTCGTCAAGCTGTCAAGTAAGCTTGTGATAAATTAAGTTATCAAGAGCTCTACTCAGCACGAGTGTTACGTAAAAACTGTAATTAAAAAGCTTTCATGGCATAGGCTTCGTCTTTGTACTCTTGACTAATTTTCTCCCTCTTGACTACTCCGTCTCCTCTCCCCTCTTCCTCTCTGCCTTCCTCCTATCACCTTCTTCCTTCTCAGTCGCTCTTCTCTCCAAATTTTGAGCCCTTGCAACCTGCCTACACTGACAGTGTAAAAGAAGAAGCGCCCGATTTGGTGAAGCTCGAGGTATAATTAACTGAAGAATCAACATTTCTCAAACTAGGAGAGCGAGAGGCGAGAGGGAGAGAGAGAGGGAGAGACGAAAAGAGACGGGAAAGGAAGAGAACAAGCTTAAGATCACTTGACTTACAAGACAAAGAGTAAGGAGAGAATTTGAGGATGAAGTATAGTACCCGATTTTGAATGGTCTGACGTTCATCTCTCCCTCCTTCCCGTTCTCTCTCTCTCTCTCTCTCTCCTCTCCCTCTCTTTGTCAGTCTCTCTGGCATATATAAATAGGATAGGCACTCTGTAAAGATAATTAGTACCTGCTTGTAAAAATTTGGCACATGGAAACTCCTTTCTTTCAGAAAGGACTTCAACATTGGCGAAGAGAAAAAGGAAAGAGCGTGAGCGGTGATAGATGACTCTCTCCCTCTCTCTCCCCCTCTCTTTCTCTCGTGAAGAATGATTTGTTCATTTTCCTAAGAATTTTTACATGAAAGAGAAGAACATACTTCAAGAACCTTAAATGTAATGAGAAAAGAGAGAAAGAAAGATGACGGACACACCTAGTTTCGAAGGAAATCTGTCTCTTTCTCTCTCTCACCCCCCCCCCTCCTTCTCTCTCCCTCTTTCGTAGGATGCTCATGAGTTACATAGTATGACATGCAATGTCAGTCCAATAAACTGACACTGTTAGCTGAGATGTCATTAAAATTCAAAGCTTTGCTTAATGTATGAAAGGTAACGTGTCTTCAAGTTGCTTGTCACGATACACACAACGAGAATGGAAAAGGAGAGAGGGAGAGGAGAGGGAGAGAGAAAGATGAAAATTAAAGGGAAATATGCTGAAGTTATTGAGCGACAGGCTGTCTATTCAGATGTCTAAGAACTATGTTCTATTTTTTGAAATGGGTCCTTGAGAGACTTTCGAGCAGTTAGTAGTAGTCGTCATTTCTAATAGAATCCTTCATTAGTACAACTTCTCTCCAGCTGTCAAGTCCATATTTTTCTTTTCTATTACATATCCTTAATAATCCTTGTCTCTCACTCAAGTCATTTATGGCAGTTTCTCTCTCTCTCCCTCTTTCTCCTCTCTCGCTGAAGCTTGAACCCTGCGAATAAAAAGCAAAGTTTAAGGATGACTCTGACAGGATGTTTTCGGTGCATGAGTCAGGCTAAGTTTCATATTACTTGACTGAAGTCGTCATCGCTCTCCATCTCGCTCTCTCCTCTCCCTCTCCTCTCTCCCGCTCCTAGCCATTCCCTAGTTGGCTGCCTTTGCACTATGCTGACCCTTAGTTTTTCTTTTTCTTCTCTCTCTCCGTCTCCCTCTCTCTCCCTCTCTCATTGCTTCTTCCTTTCATGCTTCTCAAAGGTTGCTCGGTGTATAGTGAAGTGAAACCAAACACCATCCTCGGCGATCACTGGCTTGGCAACTTGACGAGCTGCGTGTTGCCACTGCCGCCGTTGGCTTCGGAGCCTTTGCCAGCTTGATTGACAGGCCGTCATTTTACGAGTGACGGGACTTCACGCTGATTTATCCGTTAACATACACACACACAACCCATGGCTAGTGTAGTAGAGAAGACTTTGAGTAGTCGGCTTTTTTCCACGGTGAGAGAGGCAGAGGCGGAGAGGGAGAGGAGGAGAGAGAGAGACTTCAATAGATGGAACTCTTCAGAAAGGCTGTCAAACATTTTAGACATGAATATTTGACATTGATTTCGTTTCGAGTGGACAGGCCATAGTTTTCACATTTTGACGTTTAGACAGTGAGCGAGGGAGAGCGAGGAGGGAGAGAGCGGGCGAGAGAGATTGTTTGATGAAAGATGTGAGTGCATGTGAAACATCACTCATTCACGTCCCGTCCAGTCTTGCTTTCAAAATAGTAAAGTTGAGTTTTTCAAATTAGTTTGTAGTCTCCTTCTTGTCTTTGTAGACATCAAAGTAAGGAGCCGACAGTTGGAATGGTTTGTCTGTCTGTGTGCTTCTGTGATTGCGACTCTGACGGGAAGGAGAGCTTGTGTGTGCGAGAGAGCGGAGGAGGGAGAGAGAGAGAGCTGAGATTGCCAGTTTTTCAAAAGCGTAGGTTGGCGGAAAGGCAATTAGAAAGAGGAACACCATGTGCGCGGTAGATTCAATGGCCGGCCAAATGTGAGAGGCATTTCGAATTACATTCTCTCTGTATGGTCATTAGCCTAGGGAGAGGGGAGAGAGAGAGAGGGAGAATAATTTAGTGAAAGCTATTTTCCATTTGGCCATTTCTTACTAGGGGCTCAGTCAATGTCATCGCATGATGGACATGAATGGCCTCGGTCTGGGCATCATAGTTGGCGGCATCTTTTTACACTTGGCACCGAGACAACAACACACACACTACCCAGTATGCCATCCATCAAAGGAGGAGAGGGGAGAGAAGAAGCTCAAAGAAACCAAAGTAAAGCTGCCCATGGAAAGTGAAGGGGAGAGGAGAGACGGAGAGAGCGAGAGGGAAGGAGACAGGAATAGGAAGGTTCATGGACTGACATCTGGAACAAATGTTCGTGACAATTTCTTTTCAACTTGATGACAGGTCGGCAAAATTGGAAAAAGGAAAAAGCGATGTCTGACTGGCATACAGGGGCAAAGGGCGTCACTTCTCTCTGCGCTTCCCCCTCTCTCTCCTCTCGCTCTCTGCTTCTTTCCCTATGACGAGACATAAAGAAAAAGAGAGCCCAAGGAGAGAAAGATGACATGCTGAAAGGCTGAAGGGCTAATAATGGCGTCACTTCCTGAAAAGCAGTCAACATTCAGGCCGCGAGACACGAGCCAAATGCTGGCATTTTCTACTCTTCTTCCTCTAGCAATTCCCTTTTGACAAACTGCCTCTGCCTCTGGAATGTGTCTTGTCCTCATTTTCTGTCTCTGTGTATCTCTCAGCACTCTTCTCGTCGCATCTCTTCGCCCTCCTTCCTCTCCCTCTTCTTCTCTTCACTCCTTCCAAATTGTGCAACTGCAAACGAAAACAACTAAAAACACATAAATTTAGATTTGCAACTGCTAAACGAGCCATTTCTTACCATGTCACGTACGGCTAGCCTATCCTGAATTTTTGACTCTTCCAAGGGAACTTAATTACGATGATTTAGATTTTGATTTAGATGACGACGGTCAGTGATCGCATACTTTATGCGTCGGCACCTCTTCATGACCACCACACAGTCTTGTGAACACATTTTAATGGCTTCCCTTAACACAAAGATAAAGATTAAGGGAGAGAGGGAGAGAAGGGCACATAAAATCAAATTAACCTCTAAGCCAATTCCCTTTTGACCTCAGTTAAGACAAGTAACACTCTAAATCAAATCAAGTTAACCATGAGAACAATTCGCAATGAGTGCTAGCTTTCGATCGCCTGGAAACACGCTGACGAGCAAAGTCTCCACCAGATGGCGCTGGAGGGAAATTTCTGTCCGAAATTCGAAAGATTAAAACTTTAAAAATAGCAAATGCTACCTATATAGGCGACAACCTTCGTCTTGGATAGTATTTTTATAATTAATGTAAGTGAGAAATTTCATAGCTTCAGCAAAATGACTAATGGGTGTAAGAAAGCCAATAATTATAGCTTACGAAGCGAGAATGAATGTAACTCTGAATGTCTCTTTTTGCGGCGCATAACCTCATAAATTGTCTAAATGTGCTTTAACTCTTTTTTATTACCACGAGAGAAAGGAATGCTATTATTATCATTAAGACTAGTTTATTAACGGCCTCTTTGTTCACATGGCAGTCTCTCTGAGATATGTTTACGATCACATTATACGTCTATACACATTATGATGCGTACATAATGTTTCTTTTCTCTACTTGAAGTATCATTATAATGATGATATACTTTAACACTTGGAGAGCGGAAAGGAAAGGCGCATCTTCTCTAAATTGTGATGGTACAGAATGGCATTAAGTAGATGTACACCGTGTTATTAGTTTCTCCTCATGATGCCATCTTAATTATTTCCATAAAGGGTTAGAAAAGAGGTAACCGGGAGAAAGAGAGTGGAGAGGGGGGAGAGGAAAAATTGAGAAAAACCTCATGTATCATTAAGTTGTTAACAATACGTTGTAGCAGTTGCACATTTGTCAACCGCTCTTTTCTCTCTCTCCCTCTCTCTCTCCTCCCTCTACCTCTTTCTCTCGAGTGAATACTATGGACATCTGAAGCATTAAAAGCTGCAGTAGGTTGCTCTTAGTTTTGTACATAGTTAACCTGTCATTTTTCTTTCCATCTAACGAGCTGCTGAACAAGTGTTATGTAACTCGGGTTATGTAAGTCATTAACTTTTTTAATGTATCATATCACTTTACTCCTTGCAATTTCCCCTTTCTCCTTTTTAATGTGATGCCATGAACCTCGCATATAAATTCTCTCATGATATGATAGTAATGGGAAGCCATCAAAGTTAGGAGAGAAAGGCGTTTTACGATTTATATGCCATTCGGCGTTTTCTTTTATACCTTCGCCATACCAGTCGCTGTCTTTCACATGTACGGGAAAAATAGGAAGATTAAATGGCATCATATTAGAAGATACGCATACTGGTAAGCAAAATAGATAAAAACATTAAGAGGTATGCATACCAAATTTATGACCATCGGGCTACAGGTAAAAATAATAATAGCATTTAAGTGGCCTATAATTGTAGGGCAATAATTCACGGACTTGGACCTTTTAGAAGGTACCATTCGCTGGAAGGGAGATTATTTATGCGTAATACTTAACGACCACCCAGGGCGCCAATTTCAAAGGCACATAAAAAGAAGCGCCATGGTAATGAATTGACATTTCTTGAGAAAAAACATAAATATTACGCGGTATTAGGTAATATTTTGCAGCCTGGGTATGTGTGTAAGTGTCTTCACCAGGAAATGTGTACGATATAAGTATGTATGGTGCTTAGCCAAAGTTAATGATAATGGTAATTTTATGTTCATTGACAAGAACACCGACAGCTCTTTCTCTCTCGCTCTCCCTCTCTCTCTGCCTTTCTCCCGAGCACCAAAGTTCATGGAAGGAGAATTTATTGCCGAAATTATAAGATAAATTTTAATAATTATTATACAACACACAAGCTGGTTAGGGTCCTGGTATGAACTATGTGTGTGTGCATTTTATTGCATCTTTTTCCATATGGGTGAAATGATGATGCGGTCACGTTTTCCCTTTTAAACTTCTACTTCATAATTGCCAACAATAAAATTAATATATACTTAGACCTTTTATGATTCTTCTCCTAAATGAGATCGTCGACTTCTCTCGCCCAGAGAAACAAGAAGGGAGAGAGGAGAGGGAGAGCGGAGAAGGGAGAGGGGGAGAGAGAAACACTATACTTCATCTTGCTGAATTATCATGAGACGGTAGTTGTCTTCATATATCAAGCTGCAAAGTAAGTTTTGGCGGGAAGCATTAAAACAACTGAGCGCTGCTTCTTCACATAAAAGATTTCCACTGTAAATTATGATGATACACTGGGAAGAAAAAACAAAAACGCATAATAGAATGAAACATAATGCGAAGAGGAAATTATTATGACTACCTGTCGCCATTTTGGTCGGCCCGCCATGCTAGACACTTTGTCCCCTCTCTCTCTCCCTCTCCCTCTCTTGCTTGTTATGGGCCATTTAGCTAATTGCGAGCAACTCACGCACAGTTGAAAGTATACATGTTCAGCCGGAAACTTTATACATAAAAATTATTATCGCAAGATAACAAATTGTACTTATAATTATATTTTTGCTCGCCATTTACAAAAGGACAAAAATGAATCAGCTGATCTGGAAACGAGATTACGCGTCGCACTTAAACTGCGGTCCCCTTTAAAAATTGCAGATATTGCGCAATTTGCACGCTGATCATTTTGAATAAAGAATAAAAGGTGATAAATTACCGTGAGAAACTGAATTAGCTTCTTGAAGGGGGAAAATAAATTACATGCTATAATTCATTCGTTGGATTTAATCAAATTTCAAAAGCATGACTTTGTCTTCTTCTTCTTCTTCTTCGCTTTTTCGCCATTGTAATCTAACGACAATTTAATGGCAGTGAATTAGCAATTTTTATGAGAATAAATAACAATGGTAATAATTTCGCTCTTGCATTTCTTGCACAGTAATATAAACAAGCCAATAAATCAAATTTTCATATGATTAAGTTTCCACTATGTGCTAATCATACAAAGGAGAGCTGGAGAGGGAGAGAGCGAGGAGGGAAAAGGGAAAGAGCTTTGTGTCAAGGGATTGTATATTAAGTGAACACGAATTTGAAAGAAGAAAAAAAATATGAATGATCATTCCTCATCGGCCATCAGGTTGTTTATATGTATGTCAAGAATTTTAGCATGCTATTTTATACATGTGCACGTACACTCATAGGCAGTGCACATGTAGGCAACACAAAATCAGCGTTGCTCTCCGTAATATGCTCTGCACAAGATTGATCGGCCATTTTTCTGTCTTTGGCGTACGCATAGTTTATATGAATAGTAGAATGTATTGTATAAAAAAGGAGCAAAGTATGCCCGAGCGCATGAAAGCAACGTAGCTGATGGAAAGAAAGAGCTCGTTCATCATTTGTTCGATTGATGAAATCGCAAAACCTGTCAATGACTTTCGGCTTTTTTCCTCTCTCGCTCTCTCTCCCTCTTTTCCCTCTCGCTCTTTCTATTTCACCATAGTCATAATGTTCCCTTTGAACTACTTTGTTGAAAGTTATTTGAAACTTTCGCCTCTTTTGCTCTCTCGCTCCATCAGCGGAAGCTGCTTGTCCTTCAAGACCCGAGAGCGGGAGAGAGAGGGAGAGAGAGGGAGAGAGAGGGAGGGAGAGAGCGCATCTTCGGCGCGTGAAACAAGAAAGTTATTTAGGTTGCCTTGTTTTTCCTCGTAGACGTAGAATGACTCAGCCATAGTTATCTCTTTAGTATGCTACTTTACGGATATTTTTACCCAAGAAACTGAGGAAGAGACACATGAGAGAGGGAGAGAGGGAAAGGGAGAGAGATGGCCAAAGTCAACCATTAATCAACATGATGGATTCACCTTTTTATTGATTGTCTGCACGTTTTCTTTCAACTCATCTTCATCTATGTGTCTTTCCATGTGACAAGCTCACCAATCATCATTCTCTCTCTCTCTCTCTCGCTCCCTCTCTCCCTTTCCCTCTCTCGGCGTCTTCCTTTCTGTCTCTCTTGAAACTTGGCATAGCCGTCATTCATCATCCCCTTTTCCCCTTGAATGCTACCCATTGCGAGACATATAGTTGAAACACCTCTTTGCTCAGCGCTGTCAATTTGTGAACGATGCTTCTTCGTCTCTTTCTCCCCTTTTCCCTCTCTCTCTCCCTTTCTCACTCCTCATCTCTTTTTTTGTTACAACTTCGTCTTCAAGTTGGAGACAAGACATCAAAGGCAACTCGACGGAATTGCTAAAATTTCAAGTTGGTGGATGCTCGAAATAAACGAGAACATCCGGAAGCTCCATCAGATAAGGAGAGAGAAAGAGAGGGAGAGAGAGGAAGAGGGAGAGGGAGAGAGAGAAAGAGAGAGAGAGATGATAATTCGCATTACGAATGACACGGGCAATCATTCAGTCTGACCTGTTCAGCACTTTGTCACGCTTTTTCAGGTTCTACTTTAAGATCTCTCTCTCTCTCTCTCTCTCTCGCTCTCTTCCCCTCTTGCTCTCTATCTCTCGAAAGTAAGTAGAGGCTATCACGATGAGATAGCTTAGCATGTGGTGACGTCTTGACCTTCTCACAGCATGATGAAGTGCCAGATTCAGTAAGCATTAAGATGAAAGAAACAGCAAGAGAGCGAGAGAGGGAGAGATTTTGTAGTCGAATTGGTAGTCAGCGGCGCATCTGGGAATCTCTCTCTTCCCTCTCCCTCTCCCTCTCCCTAATACGTTTATCTTGCTTCTTTATTGCGGTTACTCATCACTCAGATCGAAGATGAATTTCTTCCAGAAAAAAGTGACAGCTCGAGAGATTGAGATAGTGCACGGAACAAGGAGAGCGGAGAGGCAGAGAGCGAGAGGGAGAGAGGGAGAGAGGGAGAGAGAGAGAGAGAGAGGGCGATGTGAAGTTGAGCAAATTCAGGTAAAGTGACTACCATCATAATTTAGCATTCGGCAATTTAGTCAACGTTTTCTTAGTCATGCTGTGAGCTGAGAGATAAGCGAAAAGAGGGAGAGAGGGGAGAGCGTAGGCCGCAAATAAATTACTCACGGAGTCATTAATTGCTGTCTCAATGCGTGTTTCTAACGCTATTAAACTCATTAATATATCGAAACTGCTTCACCAGCTTTTAGCCTTTGACAAGCTACTGATCGCTTATTATTCCGTTCCCTCTCTCTCTCCCTCTCCCTCTCTCTCTCCCTCTTTCTGCCGTGATGACCCACCGGCAGCATGTTAATTATTACCATGATTCTCGATTCAAATAACAACAACACATAAGTGGATAGAGAAAAGAGCGAGACGAAGAGAGGCAAAGAGGGAGAGAGCGGGGAGAGAGGCAACGAGAGGGAGAGCGAGAGACGTGCGAGAGAAGCAAAGTTAATTGCCTGTAACGCATAATGAAGGCAGCAAAGAATATAAATTGACTATGAGTAAGGGATGTATTAATCACGGACTGTCATAAGCAGCAACTGGAAACTTGTAGATGGGGAGACGGGAGAGCGAGAGGGAGAGCGAGAGGGAGAGGACCAGGTATCCTCTCGCTCTCCTCTCTCCTCGATTTATGAAAGGGGATACACTTTATTGTTTCAACCTCACCTATGAATAGGCTGGCAGTTCTCTCTCGCTCTTCTTCTTTTTCTCTCCCTCTCCCTCTCTCTCCCTCTCTCTCTCCATCCCTCGGTCTCCCTAGTCAATAAATTACTCTTTGCGAGATGATAGAACATTTGTTATGTGCGCCTGAGTTGAAACCATTATTTTATGCCTTCTACATCTCTCTCTCTCTCCCTCTCCTCTCCCTGTTTCTCCCTCTCTATCTCTCCCTCTCCCTCTTGCTCCCTCTCGCCAGTAATAAATGACCTTCCATTTGGCAGCATTCTCATTTATAATAAATTTTAATGGCGTAATTGCGTTTCATGTCTGTGTGCGTGTGTGTTCCAACGAAATGAGACGATAAATTATTTTCAAAACTTTGCTTTTATGTCTTCATATTCTCTCTCCCCTCTTCCCTCTCCCCTCTCTTCCCTCTCATATTCATTCTCTCCAGGTAACAGCGATAATCTTGCAATCAGCTGGCCGAGAGAGAGAGAGAGAGACTGACAGGCACTTATTCTACATTCAACTCGTAGCCCATAGACGCCCATTTAATTGAAAGGACGATGCTTTCCTGTCGACTCTGTCTGCGAGAGGGAGAGAGGGAGAGAGGAAGAGGGAGAGAGACTGGTATATTGTTTCCTTTTGTGTATCATTGTTCAAGTGAATTGAAGTGTACAATTGACTGGGTGTTTTCTTGTACGGCTTTACGTAAACTAGACTGGCAAACAACTGGAGAGGAGAGAGGAGAGAGAGAGAACGCTCTGTGATGATCGCGTGCATCGTGACAGTTTATGCCTCTCTCTCCCTCTCCCTCTCTCGCTCTCGCCTCTTTTCCCGGTATAAGTAAAACAGTGGTGAAGAGGAAGTTGTCCTCCTATGCTGTCGTTGAGTGTGAAACACTTTATTTATTTATGGACATGTCAATGATAATATTTCATGTATACTAGAGACATAAATTTCGTGTCGCATATTTTTAGTTGCTAGGATGGATAGAGGAAGAGGGGAGAGAGGAGAGGAGAGGAAGAGCGTGAAGAGCTTGCATACAGTATGATGTGATAAACCTAGCTGCCAGATACTAGTTTGCTCTCAAAGTTTTTCAAGTCTATTGAAATATTTAAAAACATTCGCTCTCTCCTCTCTCTCCTCTCTCTCTCTCTCTCTCTCTCTCTCTCTCTCTCTCTCTCTCCCTCTCTGGCGAGCGATGCTGAGAGAGATGATACTTTGGTAAAAACTTTCCGTGTACTCTCGGCATACAGCTTTAAATTTATAATATGTGCATGAAATGTGAAGTATATTACAGCTACTGAGCACAGTGAGTTATATGCATGACACTTCGTGACAAGCATACCACGTCTCTCTCGCTCTTCCTCTCCCTCTTCCTCTCTCCCTCTCTCCTCGCTCACGGCTAGTATCATACCAGCTTTCTTTACTCGTTGAAAAAAGCTTCGCATAACTTCTCTAACTGCCACTGCCGGCAAACTAATTAGATTCTCTGCCAAATACAGCGTGACAAGTCAATCATGGCAAGAAATATGACGTTTCATTGATGACGTAACCAGTATCATTTGAAAGCCAGTAGGGGAGAAGAAGAGGGAGAGAGCGAGAGCATCCAAGATATATTTGAGTTTCCCGCCGAAAAGAAGAAACGATGCTGGTGCTTACATGTGTCAGCTAGACCGCTGTTCTCTTCTAACCATATCGAGTATAGACTAAACAGGAAAGTGAGGAAAGACGAGAGAGAGAGGGGGAGAGAGAGGGAGACAAAGTGAAACAAGACAGTTACCGGAAGTCCGCAAGCAAACCCCGTAATGGCGTCAGTCAAAGACCATTAAGTAAGTGCAGTTTGCTTATCGGTCGCAGAGAAGAGAGCTAGACCGAGAGCGAAAGAGAAGAGAGGGAGAGAAAGAGACGAGAGAGAGAGAGGGAGACAAACGGCGGCCAATTGTCGGCGAAGGGAGAGAGAGAGGAGCGAAGAGACAGGGCACCGAAAATTTACGGCCAAAAAGCCGTCAGTTTGTCTTCTCTGTGTGTCAGAGGGAGAGGGAGAGACAGAGAGAGGCTTCTCCTTACTAGTGATCCCTCTACACGTTTATAGTCTTCATTGTTGACCATTGGACAGGAAAGTGTCCACATTTGCCTAACAAAGAAAGGACACAAAACTCATATATGTCCAGTTGTTCGCTTGCCGTAAATCACACCTAGAGGCCCGTATCTGTCTCCCCTCTCTCCCTCTTCTCTCTTCCATTGTGGTCCTAGGGGGCTTTTCAAGGTAACAGGGAGAGAGCTCTCTCTCCTCCTTGCTCTCGGCTTGCGTAGACACTGACACAATGTGCTTGTGACTCGGAGGAATGTCCATGGACATGTGTGACATGTGACCAGGCCAATGGCTCTAACGTGCCGTGAATTATTGTCGGCCATTTATATCCTTCTCTCTCTCCTCTCTCTCTCTCCTCTCTATCCCTCTCTCTCCCCTCTCTCTCTTCTTCCTTTTTCTTCGAGTCCCTTTTGAAAAGTTAGCCTCATCTCTCACGCTCAGGAACTTGGGATGCTTGCTGTTTCAAGTATGCTTCTCTGTCTCTCTCCTCTCCCTCTCGTCTCTCTGGCTGATAAATACTTTCTCTGCACGCCTATTTTATTACGTTGTCTCCTTTCTCTTAAACATGCAAATTCTAATGGCGTTCACTATCGTTGTCTTCGGAAAAATCTAGGAACAGTTTAAAAGGAGAGTAGAACAAAATGAGTACGAGTAGAGCGAGAGAGGGAGAGAGAGAGATCAAATTTAAATGGCACGTTCTCTTTCTCTCTCTCTCTCCCTCGGCACCTCCCTCTCTTGCTCTCGCTGTTGTATAAGTCACGAAGGAAACAGCTGTCGCTTATAATTAATGGCATTGTGTCAGTCTAGTTGGTCGACAAATGTACATTTCAAAGGCCTACGTAACGACTTCCATGACTTGCTTCGTGTAAATGGCATTTGCAAACTATTTATAATCCAGTCATAGAAGTAGAATACAGTGAACCATTCCTTCTCTCTCTCCCTCTCGCTCCCCTCTCTCCCTTTCGCTCTCTCCCTTTCCGTTGACTGATGACATGTATGCGGAAAAAGAAGCCTACAGGCTCCGTTTCTCATGACGTTCCTTGTCAGTTTCACCATAGGGAAGAAAAAGACGAGACGAGAAAGAGCGAGAGAGGAGAGAAGGAGAGAGAAAGAGGGAGAGAGCGAATAGAGAATGAATCGACATAGTTAACGAACACTGAGAAGGCTTCTTTTCATAAATTCATATCCTAAGGGTATCTTACTCCGTGATGACTTCGACAGGTCAGGGAGAGAGAGAGGAAGGCTGCCCTCTCCTTCTCTTTACATCTCTCGTCTCTTTGATATACTGGGTGATTGCATATAGTATGCACGCGCAAGTGCTTGAAAAAAGAGAGCGAGAGAGAGAGGGGAGAGGAGAGAGGCAGAACATACAAAGTTTTGTCAAGTTGAAACTTGCTGAAGGACGTGAATAGCGAACGGAGGAGAGGAGAGAGGGAGAGAGCGAAAGAGATGGGGGCAAGAGGGTGACAAGCGCGACTAATGTTGTTGACAACTCGGTGGCGGCTGTCCAGAGGCTATACAACACACTGTGAGAGGGGCGAAAGGGAGAGAGGGAGAGGGACGCTGTGTATTCAGAGAGCCAGCAAAGGGGAGGGCCGACCATGGCTGACAGGCCAGGATAGAGGACATGAAAGATGATAGTAGTTTCCTATTGTACGCCACTCTGGCCTTTCAATGGCCGAACCGGGCGAATCAGGGCAACTGCCTTGCCAATCACTTTTCATCTCGCCAGCCTTTCCTGTTGCTGTTCTGTCTCTCCCTCTCCCCTCTCTGCTTGCCTGTCCGTCATAATTCACCCCTATTGCCTGAGGCCACTGATGACCACTATTGACCACCAAGCAGTATGGCAGCGGGTCAAGATGGCCGAAAGGGGGCACAGTTGACTGAACAAGCACAATATTTCACCATATTTGCGGCCAACATATGGGACACTGGTCAGCATTTTACAGCTACAACTACTTCTATATAATCTCGGCCGTGGTTTTCTATTATTGAACCATATTATTGTCTCGCTAATGGACGACACTTTGAGCACGCCTAAGGTTAGCGCCAGATGGCGCGCTTTTTAAAGTCTTTCAATTCTTTGTCTAGCCTTTTTTTTGAATTTGAAAGCTTTGGGAGAGAGAGAAGAAAATGGATACTCTGTGAACTGAGTCAACTGTCATTAATCATTTGAGTAATAATTTCAGTTATTTTAGCCAATGAAACTAAACATACATTAATCACACTTACATCCCTCTCTCCCTCTCCCCTCTGTCCCTTTCTCTCTCGCTTTTTCAGGTTGCTAAGACTATCACGTACATTTCTCAACTTAATGATAATCAAACACGCATTTAATGTTCAGCTCTGTCATTTATTTTCAATTTGAAGCCATGTTCGTAACGACCACAAAAAAGAGTCAAAGAGAGGCCAAAGGGGAGAGCGAGAGGGTGAAAAGAGAGAGAGAGAGGAACATAAATTGCCGAGATGCAAAACTTTGTGTGGTAAAGAGGGATAAATTCTTTATTAATCATGACTAATGGCCTTTTGAATGTGTACCATTTATTCCGAATTTGAGGGAACGTCTCATAATTTATAAAAAATCACATGTCCGAAGCCTTGAGAGCGGAGAGCTAGAGGAAGGAGGGAGCGTGAGAGACGGAGAGGGAGAGAGAGAATCATTATTGCAGGGCATTGAATTTGCTGGCTTAAACCAATTCAGTTTTAGCATGATAGATAAATCATCGAGATTATATATTGAGAGGTTAAGCACATGATGTGAGAGACAGAGCGAATTTTATCAAAAAAAACTAAAGTAATATATAAATTGGGAGCACATTTGAAAATTAGCTTCTTAAGGCTATAATTAAAAAAGATCATTAATTTTTTTTGAAAGATGAAGTTTCATGGGAGAGAGGGAGAAGGAGAAGGAGAGAGAGAGCCCCTCTAGAAGAGGAGGAGGAGAATTATTGCGTCATAAATTATAACGTAATGTTTGAAAGGCTGACAGAGTTAATGGCGTGTGTGTAACTCATCAACATCATCAGAGTTTGCAAAAACAAATCAATCAATTTACTCACTCGCTCTCCCCTCTCCCTCTCCCTCTCCCTCTCCCTCTCCTCTCTCGCTCTCTGGGTCTCTCCTTTTTCTACTTTTTTCTATTCTTGCCTTGCATTGACACTTGCCCTATTCCTTTAAGGTGTGAGAGAGCCACGAGAGGGGAGACCGCTCTTGGAATTAATATCCAGTTTACAGTCACGGTGTCCTTGCAATTCTTTTTTTGCAGAGAGCAAAAAGAGAGAAAGAGAGCAGAGGGGAGAAGGGGAGAGGGAGAGAGAACTCTCGCCACAGTGTAACAAATTGCAACCTGAAGCGTAAAAGTTGAAATCATTTTTCATTTGCTCTTTCCTATCGTTTCCTTCCTGAATTCGCTGCACTTCTTGCCTCTCTCTCTCTCGCCGCTCTCTTTCTCTCTCCCTCTCCCTCTCTCTTCCACTAACTGCCTTCGAGCCCCTAAAACTAGGTAGGCCGAAGTACAGAGAAAGAGCGACCAACTAGGTCGGCCATTTTTCACCCAGCAACTGCATCAGGACATTTTTCACTGAGGCCGAACTGTCGGCCGTTTATTTCGCTCTCTCCCTCTCGGCTCTCTCTCTCTCTCTCCTTCCGAAGTGTTTTTCTCAGCCTTGTTATCGTTATGTTAAGAGAAAGCGTTAACGTCTCTCTTCTCTCCTTGCCGACTATTCGGAATGAAAATGCACAAAATGGCTTCCAATGATGTTCAATTTTTTTAATCTCCAATCTAATTTCTCAAGATTAATATTTCATGTTGAGAAATATGACTTCATAATGGATTCTCGATACCGTGCTGGAAAAAAGTAGAACAGTTCCATGAAAAGTTCGGAGAACGGAACAAGATGTTTACATAATACAAATTTTAACATGATTGGTTGCTTGTGAAAAATGAAAAAATATATATCATCTATCTCTCTTCTTTCTCTTCATCTTGCAAGACTGGAAATCAATATATACTTTTCAGCGTGATAAATTACATGTCATAACATCCAATGAGTAATATTATGACTGGCATAACAATAGTTTATCATTCTCAAAATTGACATCATGAAAAGTCTACATATGAGAAACCATTTATTTTACTTCACTTTTACTTGAACATTTAGCACAAAAAAGAAGATTAATCGAGATTAAAGTTTATATTTGAATTAAAACTCAGTATTACTATTCTATTAGTAGCTTTCCAATGACCTGTGTTGCGAAATGCTTTGTCATGGAAATGTGATACAAAGTCAATGATCAGGACATGTGCTCAAGTGAATCATAGGTAAACATGTTATATTGCACAACTGATTGACAGGTTTTTTATCATGATAAAAAGGTTCGATTTCGATTTTTTACCATTAACTTGGAGTAATCAATCGAGCAGTTAAACATGAAGCTGCAAGTCATCCTTATCTTCTCCGTGATCTGGACTCTAGGTAACTTTATACGCTAATTAACCTGCCTCTCATTCTCTCCTACCTGTGATTCAGTCGTCGGCCAGAACCCGTTCACCATCCTCAAGATCTCCAAAGTGGCCCGAACTGCCCTGAACAAGCTGCACAATCAAATGGGCTCCCGGCACGGCCGTGACGTGAGCCACCAGCTGGCCGAACTGGACGGGGTGGTCATCGGTGGTCAGGCCCACACTCAAGTGGTCCGAAGGCGTCGCCAGACCGGCAAGAAAATCTTGAAGTTTGCAAAGTGTCGAACAGCTTACTACCTATTTCGACCGAAAGAGTGCGGCAAGACTGACTTGTTTTGAGATACTTTCTATCAAATGTTGTAATGGTATGGTGTGTAATGTCAAATTGTTTAAACACAATGAAATTACTTAATGGCTGCCATGACAGTTGAATTGAGAATAGGCGTCATTGTTGTCTTTAATGGCTGCTTTCCTAATTGCTTTGGTCAACAATCAGGCCTTTCATGAAAAACAAACTCTTTTCTACGCTCGAGGCCGCCATGATAATGTGTCATTTCAACAAAGTCTATATGATACATGAGCAAGAAGAAGGCGAGAGGGATAGAGAGAGAGAGGGGAAGGGAGAGAGGGAGCTGAAAGAGAAGTGACAAGAAACAAGGGATCAAGTTGGCAGGATAGTGGCGATTTCGTTCTGTCACATAAACCTGTTATAGTGATTTATTAATCAGGCCGAACGGTCAGCTTGAAATTTATATATCATAGTTATAGCTTCTCTCTCCCCTCTCGCTTCTCCCTCTCGCTTCTCTCTCTCCCTCACTCTGTCTCAGCTACAACGTATATTCCATGCTGGCCATGATTTATGACTAGCAATAGCTCCAGGCTCAGCTGGACTTGAGGCCCTCTCTCTCCCCCTCTCTACCTCTCTCCCTCCTTCTCTCTCTCTCCCTCGCTCTTTGCTCCGTCCTATCGATTGCTTGTTTATGATCAGTTAATTCTATAAATCATGTCAAAACTTGAGGGGGTTACTATGGCCCGATGATAAAGTATCAAGCTGAAGGCCGAAAGAAATTAGAGAAAGAGAGCGATAGAGGGAGAGCGAGAGGGAGAGCGAGAAAGAGAAGTTAGAAAAAAAGAAGAGCGACAAGGCGATGGCGGCAAAGATGGTAAAGAGAGGGAGAGAGAGGGGAAGAGGGAGAGAGAAGTGCGATTAAATTGCCGCACACATACATTATGAATATGCTTGATCGAAGTTATCGCTCAAAGTATATATATTTCTGTACATATAGAAAAATATACAGTGTAACGGAAAGAAACGAAACTTTGGAAAACCATTTGCATGTGTGTGTGCTTAGTATAGTAATATAGACCATTAAGCCTCGAGCAAGTCATGTTAAGTACATTAGTGTCATGATTGATGGTCGCCGGTGAGAGAAAAGTAGAGAACGAGAGGGAGAGCGAGAGAAGGAGAGAGGGAGAGGGAGAGGGAGAGAGACGGAACAAGCGAGCAAGGAGAGAAAGAGCGATAGAGTTGGCCTTTTCCTGGTAGTCGTTAATCGTTTTCCAGCTGTAGCATGAGCAACATCGTAAAGTCATTATGTCTCTCAGTATAGTAATAAATAAAGTTTTACGGTCAAAGAGAGACAGACAGAGGAAGAGAGCGAGAGAGGGAGGAGGGAGAGAGGGAGAGAGATAGCTGGGGTACACTGTATATATGGCCACACAGCGGTGGCGGTCATCCATCTTGACTGGCCTTTTATCCGCCCTCGACACTAAGCTTATGGTCGTAGAAATTTGGTTCCTAGGCTTTCATGGCTATTATTAAATGGATGAGAGGGTGGTAGTCAGAGGGCGAGAGGGAGAGGGAGAGAGAGAAACATCAGCCGCTGTGGACAGTTTGCGAAGAATTACCGGAAGCGGATCCGCTTAGAAGGAGACGAAAGGCAACTGGAGAGGGAGAGAGAGGGCGAAGGAGAGACGCAGCGAATTTCAATGCATTTTCTATGGGTCGGTGGTCATCAGTCAACTTCGGAGCTGTCTTTGTCTTTCACATATTATATACGATGACTTTGATTGATGATGTCCAAGGCACCCTTACATCAATGTCCGCGCTCGCTCTCGCTCTCTTCTCTCTCCCTCTCCCTCTCTCTGCCCTCTAAGCACACAGCTCCGAGACCATCAGCATTTGCTGCCATTCAACCTATCATTATGTTTTCACTTCTATGTCATACCTTAAGGCTGAAATGACCACAAATTATATAGAACACTCTTACTTGTCTGACCTTGGACTGTCCTAGGTTCACCGACGGCTGAAACACCTCTCTCTCTCCCTCTCCCTCTTTCGCCGTCTCCTCCTTCGGAGGCTCTCTGTCTCTGCCTCCTCGAAATATATAAATTATCGCCCGAAAAAGAATTATTAGTTCAATAAATCATGGCATGAAAATAGAGAGAAACAAACACATCAGCCTTTTCTTCGGTTCGCCGTTCTATAGTAATATCTTATTCGCATAGAACTCTGGGGTAAATGTACAAATAGAATAGAACCGTTCATGCGAGCCCTAGACAACCAAATACTGGGAGCGAGAGGAGAGCGAGAGCGAGGGGGAGAGAGAACCAGTTGGAACAACTTGATTAATGTTCACTATATTGAACTGAATTGGTCCGAAAAATTCCACAATCTATTCTCACTCATTGTGTTCATTCTTTAGCTGAGAAATGTAATGACTCGGAAAAGATTCATGGCCGAGTCCGCCTATGTGAGCAGAGAGGAGAGCAAAGAGGAGGAGAGGAGGAGAGAGAGAGACTGAGGTTCCATTCGTGGTTTAAATTTAAATTCGGAAAAGAATGCTGGGAGAGAGCGAGAGGGCGAGAGGGAGAGGCAACTTAGCCGTTAAAGTAAACATCTGAAAATTGGGTTGAATTAAAGCTCAAGCTGTAATGATTTCAGTTTAGAAACTAAATTAAGGCGATAATGTCACGAGCCGTTAATTAATTTTCGAGTTGACTTGAAAGCAAAACCCGAATACTGAGCAATCAATCATGTGTGTCATTTGCTTCAACTTGTTTTCTCTCTCTCTCTCTCTCTCTCTCCTCTTTCGTCTCTCTGAAAAAAGCAAATTTCACCATTATAGAAATAGAAGATTGGCGTGTACTTTCAAAGTGGAAAAGAGAGAAAGAGAGACAGCCATTGCTTCGTGACTAGCGGGAAAAACCGAGACTGTCCGATCCAGTGAGAGAACGAGAGAGGGAGAGGGGAGAGGAGGGAGAGAGACAATGATTCACGAGGCACCGAAATGAGCGCAATGAGCGATTTCTTCCGGATCCACTTCATCATGTCCACTGAATGGCTTCTATCTTCGACTCTATGTACAATATTTCTACGTGTGTGTGTCTCACATAAACACGAGCCCACCAGCTAGACAGCCTCGAGAGAGGGAGAGCGAGAGAGAGAGCGAGAGAGCTGTACAAATAAAGTTACTTTTCCAGCTGCTTTTCCTTTCTCAGGATACAAAGATTGATGGCTTCTCGTGTTGAGATGAATGCATCACAGCTATATACGTGTAGTAAAGTAGTAATGGTTCGTCTTAGCCATTGTGCATGCATATGAGAGAAGAAAGGAGGAGAGAGAGCGGGAGAGAGAGAGACTTAATCATCATGGCCAGATAAATTTACTTTCCATCTGAGACTTGGAAGAACGAAAGAGAGAGAGAGAGAGAGAGAGAGAGAGAGAGAGAGAGATAAGAAATAGGTTGAGGTGTGTGCACCCTGTAGACGGCGACCAGCTATCGCTGAGGAGAGGGCAGAGCGAGAGAGGGAGAGATAGGAAAAGGAGGAGGAGGAACATCTCATTGAAATGTCCAAGTCATGTATTTGCTTCTCTCTCCCCTACGCTCTTCTCCTCTCTCATCTCATCTCCATTCCCTTCAAGTCATTTTCTATCTTATAAATGGCTCGGCAGCGGCCATAGATCAACATGATTGATTCACCTTTCAAAAACTTTATGGATTGCCTGTGCACTTCGCTCGCTCTTTTCTTTTTCTCTCTCGCTCTCTCCTCTCTCTCTCTCTCCCTCTCTAGTTGGTTGTTCAATCGTTCATTCTTTCTTTCTTCGTTCATCCTTTCACGGAGAGCGTCAGAGACTTCATCAGTCTTCTCCTCTCAGTGGCGTAAAGACATTCAATCTCAGGGCAAACTTTCCTCTCTATGCACATTTAGCTACTGAAATTGAAGTCCTCTCGAATCGCATTCAGCTTCGGGCCAAAGGGTCCCTCTCCCTCTCTCCCTCTTCCTCTCTCTCTCTATCCCTTTTCTCGAAACCTAATTTGTTATGTCAAGACTGGAAAAGGGAAAAAACTATCTTCTCCACTGCACTGACTTCAACATATTCGCCTTAATTGCCAGCAATCGTAATTAAATCAGCAAGCTCAAGTATTTTGAGAAGTTAGAAGGAAAGAAGTGAGAGGGGGAGAGAGAGAGGGAAGGGGAGAGATGCGTTGAGAGACAAAGTGCCCCATGTTAATGGCGCGTGATTTGAAATGAAATACCAGAGATCCATTAATGGCACTCACACTCACACTGGATTTGTTACACACAGGACCCTGGAGACAGGAAAGGAAGAGGGAAGGGAGAGAGAGAGGGAGAGAGATAGTGAAAAGAGTAGAGGGATCCTTTTACAGACATAGATCACAAACACATTGCCGCTCTAGAAAAAAAGGAGCGAGAGAGAAAGAGAGAAGAGTAATCGGTAAAGAAAAGTGATGACGATGCTCTTCTTTCGGGAAATTAGCCGCCAAATCAATCCTTCTTTCTTCTCATCGGCTACACGACGCAGTATCATACATAGAGGAGAGGAAGAGAGCGAGAGAGGAGAAGATAGAGGGAGAGAGAGAGAACATCCTATTGAACTTAATGACCATCTTGCTTGATTAACCTTCTCCTAATTACTCTGGCAACATTAGTCTTCCCTTCTCCGAATCTCGACTTGAAGGCAGAGAGGGGAAGAGAGAAGGCGAGATAGTGAGAAAGAGAGGGAGAGACAGAGAGCAAGGGAGGGAGAAGGCAAGTGTGCACACTGGTTGGCTGCTGAACAAAACGAATTAACGTCCATAATGATAGTTAGAATACTTCATCATTCCGTCAAAGCTGCCATTTGCTTGATCGAGTTGGCTTCGGTTATCAGGGGGCAAAAATCAAGTATGGCGGCTTGATTGATGAGCCAACTTCAGAGGGACCTTCATTGGCTCCGCTCTTTCTCCCATCGCTCTCCCCTTCTCCCTCTCCCTCTTTATCTCCTCCTTTCTGGTCCCATCGACAAGAGCGCTGGCTCCTTCTTCTCCTCTTTCACTATCAGGCCTCTCTCTTCTCTCTCTTAATTTCATTCAAAGTTCCTTAAACTCGTTCCTTCATTGCACACATACTTCACATACATGTACACACACACATGCACAGCATATTATATCACATCATGATGGCCGACCATTTAGTTGCACGTGAAGACCTCGTTAATCTGGCTTAAATTGAGAAATGCCAGCAAACATTAATCTTGACTCTGTTCAACATTAGTTAGTTGGGAAGAGGAGAATTGCAAAAGGGAGGGAGAGAGAGGGGAGAGGGAGAGAGAATGAAAGAACACGAAACTTGCATGTAGGTATTATAAAATATGAGCCAAGCAGCCAGGGGAGAGATAGGAGGGAGGGGAGAGAGAGCGAGAGGGAGAATGGTTCATATTGATAAAAAGAGCAAATTATAAATAATGGCCTTGGAACGCAAAAGGGGTTTTTAAAGGTGAAAAATGATCATGAAACACGATACATGTCTAATGCAGTGCTTCCATTAAGGATACTGTCTTTAGACGAGCAGAGAGATATATTTCTCTCTCCTCTCCCGTCTCTCTCTCCCCTCTCGCTCCAGTGCTCTTTATTCTTTATCGACCACCCATTCATTTTCTTGGTCTTTCATGGCACAGCTTATTACTGGGGTGTGGCGAAGAGAGAAAACTTTATGCTTCGGCACCATCAATATGTCTTCCATTCAATTTGTTCATGTGTGTGTGTGGATGTTCTTTATGCCATGAAGAGCGAGAGGGAGAGGAGAGAGAGGGAGAGAGCGAATGTGTGCATAAAACACGTTCAAGTTCAAATCAATGGCGCATATGATGGTGATTTGAAAGACAAATTATGTCTTGAACAACTTTCACTTCATATAAAAAACCTTCTTCACATCGATCGCCAGTCTCTATATATTTCGCCATTTCTCTGACAATCGCTTCTTCTCAGAGTGAAGTAAGAGTTCTAAACGAGTTCGATTGTGAGACATGTTCTTGAAAAGTCATTTACTTCGAACGGCGCCATTTATTTCCTCGAGTGTGTGCGTGAGAGTGACACAAATGAAGCACATGTTACGAATAGCTCTTGATTTACTTGCTCTCGAGTATATTTCAGGCCGAGATATCTTGCAAATCTGTTAGAAGAATGGAAAAGAGGGAGAGAGAGAAGGGGGAGGGAGAGGAGATTGAGAGAGAAGTGCACCTCTATCTAAAGTCAGTTTAAATTTAACTTTTGAGAGAAAGAGGGAGAGGGAGAGAGAACACCATCCTCTCATTCATCTTCATTCCATGCGTCAGAGAGAAAATATATATATTGTGCTCTCTGGCAAGGGGAGAGAGGGAGAGAAGAGAGAAGACACATAAACCATGATATACACACATGAACATATAATTCGAAACTGCACCTTATATTTCGGTCATCCATCTCTGTGTGAAAAAAAGAAGGAAATGATGATTTATGAGAGGAAATGCATTTTAGATTTGGTGACAACAAGCTTATATATAAAACTACACTGAGAAGGCCAATTTAAAATGGATGGCTCTGCACTTCATTTAGATTAGACGGGCTCTCTCTCCTCCTCTCTCTCCCTCTCGCTCTCTCAGGCTCACATTTTGAACATTGCGGCCTTGTGTGAAGCAGCTAGAATTTTTGAATTATAGCCAGAGAAAGAGGGACGGAGAGAGAGAGAGAGAGAAAAGGAGGCATTTTGACTGTGAGTCAACAGCTGGTGAGAGAGGGAGGGGGAGAGAGGCCTCTGGTTTCCTTCTCGGGTCCGGCCCTTTGATAGATGGGTCTTCTAGACGCAGGACCCCAGTTTTTTGCGGGTGCCAAAGTATAAGTATAAAGAGAGATTAACTGTGCTCATCGTCTTCATGGATCATTAGCGTTTTAAGCCTAAGTAATGAGCAACAAAAAAGGGAGGAGAGAGGAGAGGGAGAGCAAGAGCGAATGATAGTTAGAATATATAGCTTTTTTCCTTTTACGAATTACCCAAAGTCTTGGTCATGCCTTGCACCGAAACACCCATCCATCATGTTGCCTGGTTGACAGTTTTACTACTTGACTGGTCACGTAATGCGACATATTCTCGGCACACAGAGACACATATGATGCATCGCCTCTCTCCTTCGCTCTCTCTCTCTCTCTCTCTCCCTCTCCACGAGGCAGTGTTTTGCACCATGGAAAGAGGACTGACAGTAAGTTAGAACTGTGCTCATTTCTTGTTTCGACGTAATTAGAACGAGCGAAAAAAGGGAGAGAGAACAAGGATTGTTGCGACAGCACTACAAATGGCCGACTCGCGGATCAGCTGATCGTGAGAAGGGATCGGCTATTAATTTAGATTTGGCAATCTTGTGTTTATCATTTCCTCGAATGCGGTCACATGCAAATATAAACATTTACTGTGTTTACTGTGCCTCACTTATCTTGATTACATTAGCCAAACATTCACTTACATTCCCTTTGTTTTTGCAATTCAAAAAAGCAGAGAGAGAGAGAGGAGCGAAAATATAAAAGTAACAGTTCGTGCCCAGAAAAAAACAGAGCAAAAAAGAGGGAAGCGGAGGCGTTAAGGAGACGACCCCCGGAACGCGCGTCTCTAATGTCTTCATAAAAGCGAGAAAATGAAAACATAATATGCATTTCATATTTTGAAAAGGAAATCAAATATTCCACATACGTACGTGGGCCTATTTCGTTGCCCTCCCCCTCTCCTCTCCCTCTTTCCCTCTATCCTCTTTTTCACATTACGTGTTCATGACTTATTCAGTGATCTATTGCAGTCTATTGTAGTGTAGTTGAACCTTTGCTACCTGTGAAAGTTGTACGTGAGTCATAGCACTCTGGAAAAGTACGAGACTGACCATCGTGTATTGCACAACATTAAGGTATGAGGACTTTTTTATTTTTTTCTGCCATATGTGTGCAAATGTAATGTCAAACTTTACATGTAGACAGTTCATTTCGGAAACCGAAACCAGAGAAGGAGAGGAGAGACCCGTTTGATCACGCCATGGACTTGGACGTGCTGTGAGGTCTTAATTGAGCCACCCGGAAAAGAACTGTGTTTGAACTGTTCGAAAAAAGACCTAGCATGCACGAAGGAAAGAGAAGGGGGAAAGGAACAATGATGATCAAGTTTAGTGCAAGTAATTAGTAGGCTGCAAAGGGATCACTTTCACTGGAGGCCATAATGATATGCAAGCGGAAAAAAGGTGCGGCTTAATTACTTACTACACGGATCTCGGATCAATATCAGCTTATGGTACACGACAATTAATCTTTGCCGACTCTGTGCCTCGCTAATTGGCAGGCCTGCGTTAATGCCGTGCACGCCATGACAGTGTCCCTGGGTGAACTGTTCGCCTTCGAAAAAAGTGTCCGGCTCGTTTTTCATTCCTGGGCGAGAAGGTTACACCTTGTCGGCCATTTTTCCTACCTGAGGCCATATATTGCTCGCTGTGATGGAAGACCACTATCAAAAACAGCTTTCACGGATACGTGAGAAGTACACTGAGCTGAAGTTTTACAATGGTGATCCTGCCTTGATAGCCAAGAAAGGGAGAAGTTTAGAAGCATCGGTCACGGCTTGTTAGATGTCGAATCTTTGGAAATGTTCAAAGGACGCTCTGCTAGAGGGGAGAGGGGGGAGAGAGAGAGAAAGAGAGACGGACAGAGAACTTGACGAAGGCGACAAAATAGCTGACAAAGCGTGTTTCGTGTTCGTTTTTGTGAAAACTAGTCGCCTTAATACCCGTACTTTTACACGGACTTTGTCTGTACAATAGATGTACCTTGTTCGTATATATATTGTACTGACTGAAGCCTTTTATACTGGGCTTAGTTCTCCTTATTATTCCTCCTTGATCGCTCTCCTTCTCTCTCTCTCTCTTCCTTCTTTTTAGAAAACTTCGTCCTTTTTTGCTTACCGACGCGAACACCCGGGCCAAGCGCGTGTTTCTCTCTCTCTCCCTCTCTTCCCTCTCTCGCTCTCTCCATCTACTTCTCCGTATCGTGGAAGCAAATAGCATATATTATTTGCCGCAGCACTGAAACCTGGGATCAACAACACGTATATAACAAAGAGGAAGAGTGTTGAAAGCGATGACATATTTGTGTGAAGACCGATCGGTCTCTCTTCCTCTCCCCCTCTCCCTCTTGTCACAGTGAAAGGCCTGCTAAAAGCTCTCATTACGCTATTCGGCGAGACTGGAATATAATACTTTTCTCTGCTCTGGATGTCACCTTGATGTATGCACGATACATTGGCCATCTAGATGCATGAGCGTCAGGACAAATTTTTCCCCCTTTGTTGGTCTCATTGTGCAAATTCAAGAATGGCTAAAAGCGTTTCCCTTCATATGCTAAAGCGACAAGGGGTCCAAGGTACGGCTAGAACCGAGTGGAGAGAGAGAGAGGGAGGGAGAGCGAGCTCTCGGTGTCCGGAGTTCGTGTTCAACTTGTCCGCAGCAACGAACAAGACTGTACACTTAAGGGAGCGAGCTGGAGGGGAGAGCGAGAGGGAAAGAGAGCGAGAGTGTCACGTCCAACTAATTGTGGTGTGAATGGTCATTTATCAGGTACAAGCTAATTACTGTCAACGTCATTAATGGACACTGGATGATAATAACTTCATTGCGTACCCCAGTACCAAACCCCTTAATTGATGCACAAGGGCTCCAGTTGCAAATGGAACTCTGGGCGGCCATCTTTTTTTCATATACAGCAGCGTATACAGCGCATTGCTGACAATGCAGTGACACTTTGCGTAATGACAGATTTTTTACCTGCAGCTGGCAAAGGTGCTTGGAGCAGTTGAATATTAGACACGTACGACATGAAAATATGACAAAATGGCATACATCATACTGTCGTTCATTACATTGTACATGTGAAACTTTGCTTGAGGACATTACTTGAGCGATCCTGTATCTCAATTTTGTCTCTCTCTCTCTTCTTTTTGCTCTCCCCTCTCTTCTCTCCTTTTTCTCTTGCTGACACCGAAATTATAATGATCAGCCATCGGCGATGCGTATATATATAAATATTCATTGCACGAGAGAAGCCTTGGTACAATTTGCTTTTTATTCAACATGATTAAAATTAAATATTCATATGCTGTTGCCATGGTAACAAATTGAGCGACAAGCCAAGAAGTGGACAGCTAGAGGGAGAGCGAGAGAGGGAGAGCGAGACGGCAAGTGTCACCGGTCCGTGCAAATGGTTCGTTTAGACATTTGACGCCATAGAACATTCGTGAACATGTACAATCTATGTGCCATTATGTACCTTTGAATGGCCGTTCACGCCGTTTTCTGGCCTATAAGCATTTGTCACGCTGGTGTTACTATTCGGTTTGAAGCGTATCGAAACTTTTGCCTTTCTCTCCTTTCCCTCTTCTCCCTCTCTCTCTATCGCTCCCTTTGAGTGTCTCAAGAGCCGCCGTTGGATTAGTTATATTCTGCGTATAGAAAATTTTACCGATATAAGTCGCACATAGGTAGTAAAGGAAGTCCCAATATAGTCCTCTCTATCTTCAAAGCAAAAAGAAACCCGAAAGTCTATGAATAGAGGTTAAAAGAGGAGAGAGAGAGAGAGAGAGAGAGGCCAAAGTTCTGGCCATATACTTACGACTTTAAGAAGCCATCAAAGGAAAGCCGACACTTGCAAATTTTATATTTATTTCTATGCATAATATATATCTGTTCCTTGAGAAAGCATTACGACAGCTGTATTTCGGAGAAAAGTTTTTCAACTCTCTTCTCACGTCTCTCCTCTCATTCACTCTCTTCCTCTCTCTCTCTCTCCCCTGACTCGGTGAAAATTGATGCGTCATATCGGAAAGTGGAAACTTTCTATACCATGAATGTCAAATGTGATCATGTCTATTAAGGAGAACGAAAGTAGAGAACTTGACTGACTATGTAGGTAATTTGTGAACACTTTACTGAACAGTTCAAACTACTAGGTTTCCATTACCATTACGGTGTATGGCAGCTTGCAACATCTCTCTCCCTCTCCCTCTCGTCTCTCACGGGATTTCATTGTGCATTTTGTTGACATTTCATTGCACAAAATATGATCCTTGAAAATATATGCCTATAATGTCACTCACTGTCCTCTCCCTCCTCTCTCCCTCTTGCCCCTCTTCCTTCACGTCACGTCGACTAGTTCAAATTTCAGTATTATTGAACAGCTTCATGTCAAGTCTTTTATGCTCGCACAGTGTATACATTTTGTCATTGTCATGTGAGCAGTGTGAGAAACTCACCCATGGGACACGCAAGTAGCATTTTTGACATCGTCCCCGATGCAGCTGCAGCATAACGAATCGAGAAAGAGAGAGAGAGAGAGAGAGAGAGAGAGGAGAGGAGAGGGAAGAGATGGCACAAAATAATTTGTACCATTACCTGATATGGCAAGAGAGTCTCACATTCTTTCGCTGAAAACACACTCGAATGTCGCCAGAAAGAAAAAAATCATACCATATCGCATTTCATGTCGAAAAATATGAATCTATACGCTGACGAATAGTTGACACTTTTCATATCTCTCTCCCTCTCTTGCCTTCTCTTTCTCCTCTCCGCCGACATCATTAGTCGAAGCGAAAAACTTGCCCTCCGGCAATGGACCAATGAAATTGAATAGAGGAAGAGAGACACGGCAGAGGGAGAGGGAGAGAGCGACTAAGGGAAAGCTTAGTTTCACCCTATGGACAAAATTGAATTCAGAGAAGGGAAAGTAGAGGCAGCCCTTAAGCCCGGGAAAAGAGGGGGAGAGAGGGCGATAATCCGAGAGCGGTGGTGCCCAATATATAATATTGTCACCAATGATCTCATGAATAACTATCGGTCGGCTTCACATTCAAAATGTCCAACTTACAAGTATATGTACAATGTATTGTACATTTCATGAGCGGCCATTGTGTCAGAGAGCGAGCGGAAGAGCTAGAGGGAAGGAGGAGAGAGAGACGAGTGGCTAAGCCGTCAAATGTGAGTCCTCTCTACCCTAATTTTACATGCTAATGGCCATGTAAAACTTTGCACCCGGGCCTGGCTTGGGCTCAAGGAAAGGCGGATTCTAGCTGACCAGTCAAGCGTGAGAGTTGCCTATTATCGCCGCTACTGGACATTGGGGTCCGACCTACATAGACGGCCAAAGGTCGCCGAGAGGGAGAGAGAGGGAGAAACTAATTTCCTAAAGGGCTTGTTTGTCCCGACCCGGCACTTCAATGGACGGCCCTCTCGCTCTCCCTCTTGCCCTCTCCCTCTCGCCCTCAAGTAAATGACAGGTCTGTATTTGTGTGACCAGTGGTCAAGGCTTTGGCCATCTAATCCTTTCATGGGTCATTCATACAGCTTTTCTGTATTTTCTTCCCATAATATTCAGTCTGAAGGGATGTCTATGTCGGCATCTTTTCGGCGCCGACTGTGGCGTCTTTCATCCCTCGTTTCCCGTTCGCATCATCAAGCCAAAGCTTCTCTCTCTCCTCTCCTCTCCCTCTCTCGCTCTCTCCTTTCTGTCAGATTGGTTGACATATGGCTGCCAGAATAGCGAAGAAAAAGCAATTTCACTTTTTTATCTGGTCCTCTGTAGCTCATTAATCATAATTATGTCATCCATTTTTCTCCTTTCTCCATTCTCTCTATCTCTCTCTCTCACTTTCTCCCTCTCGCTCTTTCTCGTCTCTCTCTCTCTCCCTCTCCCTCTCCTATCCGACTCTTTGCTCATGTTCATTTACTGTGAGACACGATATGATTCGGTCTTTTCAGGACATGGACTTTTTCCTTTCGCTGACTCGTTTTCATCAAAAGCTAATCCTTGGCCTGTCATCCATCTCTTTGACTTGAACTTTCTCTCGGGCAATAAATCATCATCATCCTTCTTCCTCCTCCTCTCCTTTTCCCTCTCGCACTCTCTCGCTCTCCTTCTCTCTCCCCCTCTCTCGCCCTCCTCTCCTCTCTCCATCTTCGTTCACTATGTGACGCTCCTTCACAATTTGCGGTGAAGCCCTTTTTGAAAGAGACGAGAAGAGAGAGAGAGAGAGAGAGAGAAGCAGGGGAGAGAGGGAGAGAGAGGAAGCAAAAAACATGTGAAGTGGAAACACGATGCAAACTTTTCGAGCCATTGACCCAAAGTTCTGAAAAGGCGAGGACACTGGGAGGACATAACCGAATATCAAGTACACTGTAACTGTTTACCCATTCTGAACATTGATTGATCGCTTCTTTCTTCGGCTCGAAAGTTCGATCTTCATTCGCCTTTTCGCCGACTAAAACTGTCATACAAGAGGGAGAGAGAGAGGGGGCGATATTTCTACTTGTATGTTTCAGCCATATTGATTTTTGGAATGTATATCACAAGGAATGTTCGCTTTGCCCTTTTCGCCGAAATTTCAACCGTTCAATCATTTCGAGACTCTTTTTTCCGAATACCGCGCAAAGTTCGAGTTCGAATTCTCGAACCAAAGTTTATTTCTTGCTGAGTAATGTCCAAAGAGATAAAGTCGAACCATTTGGCTGTCGACGTTGAAGGGGGAGAGAGGAGAGAGAGAGAGGGTAAAGTAATGGCATGTTTAGAGACAACATTTTAGAGACGATTGTCGCCCAAGTTATTCATGGCGTCCATTGTTCTAGAACTGTGTCGTTCAAATGTTCAGTTGAACCGATAAAAGCAAAGTAGAGTGGAACGTACACGTAGCTGAGAAGAAGAGAGGGGAGAGAGAGAAGGGAGAACATTTGCTGTTTGTCTTCATTTGCTAGAGAGATAGTTTAACCAGAAAATATACTACAACTACATAGATTCATTAGTCATGAGGCATCTCTCTCTCTCTCTCTCTCTTCCTCTCGCTCTTACCATTGTCACTGAATAACCAGGACACGGGCATCTGGCGAAGCTATCTTTCTCTCTCGCTCTCCCCTCTTTCTCTTTTCATAGCAAAGTGTTACCCACTGTATAGGCCTTAATTACCATTTCTCTTCCTAAAGTCATCAATTACAATTATCATTGCCATTATATCATTCGCTGCGCTTCCCTAAAGCTGGTATAAAGGGAGAGAGTGAGAGAGAGAGAGAGAGGGAAAGGGAGAGAGCGAGGTAACAAAGGGCCAAATGTTCAGGCTTTTCTAAACAAATGACTGTAGACAAGGACCAAGGTTACGTCATGTCCTTGAATTTATCTCTCTCTCTCCCGCTTTCCCTTGTCTCTCTCCCTCTCTCGCTCTATATGTTTCAGTTTGCTAGACAAGCACTTAGATGTCGCTTTTCGCTTGATTTATACACACACAGTTCCGATATGTGTTTGCCAGTGTTCAGGGTAAATTTACTCTCAGTCTCTATCGCTCTCTCCCCCTCTCCCTCCCTCTCTCTCTCTTCTCGTTCAGACACTATCTCTCCCTCTCTTGCTTTTCACATTGAACATCATCAAGTGCATAGGCGTAGATACTTGGCATATACACTGAAGAGAAACTGTCAGTCAAGTGCCATCAAACAACTCGTAGACAGCGAGATTCATTGAGAGAAAAAACTTGGGAGAGAGGAGAGAGAGAGAGAGAGAAGGAGACAGAGAGGGAGAGAGATGCTCAGACAGCAAGAAAAGGAGGAGTGAGATGCTCAGACAGTTGAGCAAATCAGGTTAATCAGAGCTTCGGCAATGAACAACGGATGTTGAAGTTCTCTCTTTCTTTGCCGAATGACTGGCACTCCTAGCACTTGGCATCTCTCTCTCCCTCTCTTCCTCTCCCTCTCTGCCTCTCTATCCTCATGTGTCTTTCGAGTAGCATCGTTGAGTGACTCGCCAACGGAAGAAGATAGTTGCCTTTGCCAATAAACCATTGACAAGCAAGAACCATTCTATGCCATACCTAAGGAAACAGCAAGAGCGAGGGAGGGAGAGGGAGAGGGAGAGAGAGGGAGAGCAGCTGTAATGTATCAAAGGCGAAGAACAAATACTCTTAGAAGACAACTTGACAAGTAATTCAGATTTCTTTTCCGAGCCGTTGGCCTCATGCCTTCAAACTACGTACAAATATACGCCAGGTCAAATAGAACACGAGAGAGGGAGAGAGAGAGGAGAGCAGAGGGGGAGAGAGACAAGACTAATGTCCTGGTCAGTCGGCGGTGCTCTAAGCCATCATGTAAACCTGTTATAGTGATTTATAGCAGTTAGTCGAAATGTTTCGTATACCAATAAATTCTCGTTATGTGGCTTCGGCAATATTCGCCCGGTGGTCGTGATTTATTACCTTCAGTGCGCTGACAGCCTGGGGCACTCTGTCCTGTCTCTCTCTCCCTCTCCCTCCTTCGCTCTTCCCCTCGCTCTCCATCACCTTCAAACTGACCGTTTTACTAGGTCGCTGATAAATGTCCTTGTACGGCTATTCATTTTCTCTCATACTTAATTCCTCTCTTTTCTTGGAGCAGAGAGAGAGAGAGAGAGACAAACACAGCCATCCAAGATGGCGCCACCTGCTTTCGAATTTCGGTTCACGTGACACACTGCAAAAAGTTTCTCCTCTTCCCTCTCTCCCTCTCCTCCCTCTCTGTTCGTAAATTCAATTTTGTTACCTTTGAAGGCGGCTCGTTTCCTTTTGATATATGCCTTTCAATATTGTATTCGTGAAAAATTTAATTTATTTCAATTTAGACCCATTTTTCTCTTTCCGTGGAAACTCCGACAGATGGAAGTGAGAACAGAATGAAGGTGGAGAGAGAGAGGGCGAGAGAGAGAGGGAGGGAGGGAGAGGGATAGAGCATTGCGTGGGGTCTGCAGAGAGAAGACGGAAAGGCTTTCATTTTCTAGTAGCCACCGACTCAATAGGTCTAGTTCTGTAGCATAGCTGTGGGATATTTTTTGCAGGCATCAAGGCAGTAAAAAGAAGAGAGAGGCAAAGAGAGGAGAGAGAGGGAGGGAGAGAGAAAACATTAAAGCCGATGATTACCGTGGCTGTAGTTTAGAAAGCGGCTCGAAAGCTGCCACTTGGCGGCTCCTTTTCAATCTGTCGGCGTCTCTCTCTCCCTCCCTCTCCCTCTCTCGCTTTTTCTCTTTTCTGTCTTTGTTCTGTGCACATTCTCGGCCCAATGGACACGAGAGTTGATTCTGCTCTCTCTCTCCCCTCTCCCTCTCTCGCTCCTTCCTCTCTGTCGTTGTGAAAAGTAGTGTTTACTCTGAAGTTAAGGGCGAGACATATATACTCACTGAAGACGTAATTTAAAAAATGGCCGGAAACACAGCCTGTGGACGAGCAATTTGCGGGTTGGCAGAGGTTGGCAGGCCCATCAGTCAAGTCGTCTCTCTCCCTCTCTCGCTCTCTCATTGCCTGTCTCTCGCTTCTCTCCCGCTCTCCTCTCCTCTCTCCCTCTCTCCCTCTCTGGCCGCTTCCAGCCTCCCAAGCGTTTGATTGATGATCCTAAATGCACCTCATCCATAATGGCCTTTGTTGCAAAGCGGACCCCATCTCATTGTTGTCTCTCTTCGGTGCCATTTATTATACTTGGACCGACAGCATGGAAGAGAGCGAGAGAGGAGAGAGGAGAGAGAGAGAGAAAGGGAGAGAGACTAGTATGACTTGAAAGAACCCCTCAAACAACATGGAACCATTCATTTTGACCAAAGTTTGCCTGTACGTATATGACATCCACACATTCTGGATATATACATATATACAGCTAGCCTGTCTATGGTGCGCAGAGATACGGAAAGGGGAGAGAGAGAGAGGGAGAGAGGGGGATAAGCGCGCTGTAAAGAAGGGAGAGTGGCCAAGTGGGTATGGCAGGGCAGTGGCGGCCCCTCTCTCTCTCTCTCTCTTCGACAGGGTGAAAAATGGACCGCAAACACGCAGATTTTCGCTTGATTCTCTCTTCTCACAACAGTGCTGGAGAGGGAGAGAAGAGGGAGAGAGAGAGAGAGAGCAAAATGTAAACCTTGTAAACGGCTCCGAAAGAGCGGCCATGGGCCATTCTTTTCCCTATACGGTCGTCTCCTGGTAATTATTTATTGCTCCCTGAACCAAAGTCCCCAGTAATTTGATTAATGTTCATCGGTACCCTGAGCTCAATTCCAGTGAAAACATTCGGCAATCTATTTCAACTCATTGTTCGCTTCATTCTTTTTCCGAAGGTAATGACTCGGAAAAGATTCATGAGACACCGAGAGAGGGAGAGGGAGAGCGAGAGCTAGAGAGGAAAGAGACAGAGGGCGACTGAAAGAGTGCCGGCAAACCCGAAAGGAAGAGAGCGAGAGGGTTTGCCTGGCAAGAGCGAGTGAAGTAACGGCCAAACTGGAGCTTGCCTCTGTGTGTGAAAGGGAGAGAGAGAGAGAGAGAGAGCGTCTCTCTCCCTCTCAATGGCCTTTAACGTCTCAAATACAAATGCTGCTCTTTGACTTCAGCGTATCTTAAAGTAGAATCGAAGGAATACTTTTAAGGAAAGATAGTTTTCACAAGCTCTCTTTCTTTATGGTTCGCGCTCTGTCTCTCTTTCTCTCCCTCTCCCTTTTCCCTCCTCGCTTTCTGTCCCCTGCTGAACAGTTCAAAATAGACCCTAAACGGCACACTTTTATGTCACTAAGAAATGTGCTAAACTGAATTTACAAGTTTGTCAGCCGCCATCCTGGAAAAGATCTAAACGGCATGTGAAAGAGGAGAGAGAGGGAGGGGAAGAGAGCAAGGGAGAGAGGGAGAGGGAAGCGATAGAAGAGAGAAATAGTTCGACTATTATCCAAGCTCAGCAACCGTTCTTTAACATAATTAGAGAAGAAGAATTTGCAGCATTTGCTTCATAGTATTGGTCTTTTACTTTCTCGCGTCTCTCCTCTCCTTGCCTCTCTCTCTCTCCCTCTCTCGCTCTCAATCTTTAGTTCTGTCACTTTAGATCTAGTGAACAAATCAAAGGTACAGACATATGAGAATGAATCGGCACCCATTTTCCCTCTCCCTTGCCCTCCATCTTTGCAGCTCGCTCTCTTGGCGCCAATTCAAGAAAAGATAGAGAACTAACAGCGAGGGCGAGAGAGGGAGAGAGCGAGAGAAGAGAAGGAGAGAGAGAGAGAGCAGCTTGTCTCATCAAATGACTCACTTGACTATAATTGCCGTCAAGTGGTAATTACAGTTCATGGCATCGTAAATTTGACAACAGCAAAACGCGCTTTCGAGACGTTTATAATGGCGTTAATTATACTTACAACCTATCGTTAAAAATGTATAAAGAGGAGAAGAGAGCGAGGGAGAGAGAGAAGAGGGGGAAGCGAGGGAGAGAGCAAGAAAAGAAGCAAAGGCATGCAAAGAGAATGTATAATGTACCTGCCAGGTTTTTACAATCAAGACATTCACTCTGTTTGGAAGGAAGAAAAATAGAGGGAGGCCATGGCAGTCGGGAGAGGAGAGAGAGAGGAGAGGGAGGAAGCGAGAGAGGGCGAGAGTGAGAGATGGGCAAAGCCAGACTTGACTACAATGATCAGTTCTCACGCAATTTTTCACGCAATGTCCTTGAGCTTCATCTCTGAGCACGAACTTGAGAGCAGTATTTTTTGCGCCAGCAAAGAGCACATATTCTTGACATAGAATATATAGCTGTGCCAATACTGCAACATACTTGCAACCCACAGAGAGGTAGAGATTGAGAAATGCTGAGTCAAGTGGTTGCCCGGCGATGTTCGCTAGAGAGGGAGAGGGAGAGAGAGAGGCACTCTAACAAGTCTCTCTCTCTCCCCTCTCTGCCTCCCTCTCGGCTTTGTAGGCCGACCACGTCATCACAGTAATTCTGTACTTGTTGTCTCTTCAGCTGAAATGTTACCGGTTTTCTCGGCAACACCGTAACGAAAACAGTATGAAAAGATGGAGATAAACAGCTGAGCGAGCCCGGCCTAAAAAGAGGAGGGAGGGAGAGGCGAGAGGGAGAGAGAGACAGAAACTACTGCTGAGTACTTTTCCAAGTCATAAATGTGTCTCCCACCGACTGAGTTTCTCTCTCTCTCCTCTCCTCTCCTCCTCTCCCTCTCTTGCTCTCTGGTAGACTTTGGTACGAAACTATAAAATCGGTGACACTTTTAATATCCGTGACTAAGTTGTTTCCACTTGCTCTCAGCAATCGACGTCAAACAGCGACCGAAGGCAATCTGCTTTATTAGTCATTTGCTCTTGCTGTGTGATACTTCAACTGTCGAGAGAGGGAGAGGGAGAGGGAGAGAGGGAGAGCAGCAACCAATCAGCCATAGGCGATTCCCACACCTTAAGACCTAAATAAAGGCAAGTGGAAAACGGTGAAGAGTTGTCATTGTCTACCTACTAGTCGAAGACTTAAACACTACTAAAGAAGCAACAATGAGTGCAACAGTGGTCATCCTCTCCATCTTGGGCGCCATCTTGCTTTTAGGTGGTCTTTTCTGGTGCTTGTTTTGCTGCATCTACAAGACAGTATGTTGTACTTGCAACTGTCTAACCTGTGGTGCTTGTGAGGACTGTTAACCATCGAGGCCTTTCTCCTCTCCCTTTGACCCATCACCATCATCATCATCATCGCCGCTCCGTCCTATCTCTCCCTCTCTCTCCCTCTGTCCTTTATTCCTCAAGCAGAGGGACAAGAGGGGAAAGGGAGAGAGAATGCCTCCGGACCCCTAAAGCCAGTGGTCATTATGGGCCGACTACTCGTGATGGCCGTGTGTGATAAAGGCAACAGCCAGGCTCGAGCCCGCACCTGGCCCAGTGAATTATTGCCATTGCGTTTAACGGTTAATTGAACTTACCTCTCGGAGACATTTCTCTCCCTGGCTCTCCCTCTGGCTTCCCCTCTCCCCCTCTCTCCCTTTCGCTTGGTCTCACTACAATCCTAGAAGAGCTTTTCACATGTAAAACCATCATTGGCCTCCGAACTAAATCACCCTCTCTGTCTCTCCTCTCTCAAACCGTCGGCACCATTCTAGCGAAGAGCGTCTACCACCACCTTCTCTCTCCCTCTCTCGCTCCCTTGCCCTCCTTTCTTCCTCTCTCTCTCCCTGGAGTCGCCGCCAATGGCGTAAAAGTTGCCCATCCATCAAGCTCCTGGCTCCAGAGCCAGGGCTGACCAGTGGGCACTCCATCTTGGGAACCATTATTACCAGCTCTGACTTGGCCTGCCAACTGTAAGAAGACAAATGAGCCGACCCAAGAAAATAAGACAGACCAATGGCCAAACAAGAATACCAGAGAGGAAGAGAGGAGAAGGGAGAGAGGGGAGAGAGAGAGAGAGGGACAGAGGAAGAAAGAGAGAGATGTAGAGTTGCAATTTGCCTCGAGATTTATTACCTAATCTTCTTTGCCTTCATTACTCACTCTGCTTAACCTCCATTTGCGCCTCTCTCTCCTCTTTCTCTCTCCCCTCTCCCCCTCTCTCTCTCCTCCCGCCGTAAACAGTGAATAGCTTTCATATTTATGCCTTGAATGTTGTTTTGTGCAATTGTATTCAATTTTTATTATTAAATCAAAGTTACGATTGACGACTTGCTTTTTCTGCCGTGATGATGATGATTGTTACCTTGACAGCATAAATTTTGTTAATTGCTCTTTCTGCTCATCAATAAAAAAAGTTCTGAAAGAGAGGAATGTGAGCAACTCTGGTGGGAGGAGGAGAGAGGGAGGGAGAGGGGAGAGAGATGATCGGCCTTTTCAGAATTGTTGACATGTACAATTTAGTGTTTCACTGGAAACGAAATAGCAGGCCTTGATTTGCTTGTGTGTTGCCTTTGATTCGCTTAATTTACTTTTAATTCGGTTCGCCGTAAAAAGCAACCTTTGCGCTTGAAACATGTCTGTCAGTAAATTGCAATCGGAGAGAAAAAGCTTCTCTCTCTCTCTCTCTCTCTCTTGAAGTCGAATATATTTTATATTTTTCCACTTGATGTATAAAGAAAATGTGACAGCTTAATGGCTTCAACTAGTATGGACAGTTTTATCAAAAAAAAGGAAAGAGAGGGAAAGGGGGAGAGAGAGAGGAAAGTAACTCACATGTCACTGGCAACGATTGACACGAGCGTGTAGAGAACGAATTGAGGGAAAGGGGAGAGAGAGGGAGGGAGAGAGAGAGATGCTATACCTTACGTCACCGCTAGTTTCGAAATAGAAAAAACTCAGTTGGAAAAAAGAATTTAATAGTCAACGACAAATTCATGTCAATCGTTTTGATCCCATTCGTGTTCCTATTGTCAAGGCCAATCGAGAGGAGAGCGAGAGAGGGAGAGGAGGGGAGAGAGAGGACGAAGTGTATGACATAGTGAATCTCTTTCGCTCTTACTGTTTTGTGTCTGCTTTATGTAAAGAGAAGGGACAAGACTAGGAGGGAGAGAGATGGTTAGGGAGCGGATTTAGTCCGATGGATGAAGCGAAGGAGAGAGAGAGAGGCAAAAAGGGAGAGAGGAGGAGGGGAAGCGAGAGAATGATGATGGTAGTGGTAATATAGCATTGGTAGAGTAGGACTAGAGGAGAGAAACATCGCTCAAGTTGCCTCGAACTGTCACACAGCCGTCTACAGCCTCTCAATTTTCATTTCATGTCAAGACATAAGATTAAAGGCCTTCTTGTCAATTTTTCTCTCTCCCTCTTCTCTCTCTCCCGCTCTCTTTCCCTCTCTGCCTCTCTTTCCTTTTTCTGCGAGCGGTTTAACTTTAGAGGAGCCAACGAAAACTAGGTATGACTTTTTGGACAGCATGTCATTTTTCTTCTTCTATTTTTCCGTCTCTCTCTCTCCTCGCTCTCTCGCTCTTTCCTCTCTTTCCCTCTCCAGCTCCTTCCCTTAGCTGTCTTCTTCTCTCTATGTCTGATGAAAACTTTACATTTTTCAAGAGACGCCCTTTGCCTCAAGATGCCAGCTCGTGAGAAAAATGGATAGACCCAGAGCCGGAGAGAGAGAAGGAGAGAGGGAGAGAGAGAGCCAATGTGTTAAACCCACACGGACCGGGAAAGAGAGAGAGAGAGAGAGAGAGAGAGAGCACGAAGGACGTCCCTCGGCCTGAAAGGCCTGTCAAGGTAGGTGGCTGTCCACAGGGAGAGGGAGAGGAAAGAGAAAGAGAGACAGAAAAACTGGGCGAAATTAGAGTAATGAACATACACAGCGAGACATTCACGACTTCCTCAGAGGTGGCGCTAGTAGTCCGAGCGAACGACAAGTGAGCCAAGTGCGCCTGCGCGCAACAGAACTGTCTCTCTTTTCTCGTCTCTCTCCCTCTCCTGCTCCCGTCTCTCGCTCTCCTGCTCTGCGTACAGGGAGAGAGAGCGTCAGACAGTTCCTCGCTCTCGGCTCGTGAAGACATGCAACTTTGCCACCAGCAATACATGTGAAACAAAATACAATATCTTGTTTTCTCGGTTCCCTTCCTTTTTCGAACCGAAGTGATACAAATCGTGTCCTTAAAATTTGTGTCAAGTGAATTCTAATCAGCTAATCATAATTAACGGTTGAGAGATAATGAATTCAAATCAATACCTGCGGCCGGAGGATCTCCCCATTACTGTAAGTGTTAAATGTTCTCTAAGTTGTAAATACAAGTTCATGTTCGGTGGCCTCTCTTCCCTCTATCTCTCGCTCTTGTCTCTCTCCCTCTCTTGGCCTCTAATTGATGTATTTGACCTCTTACTTAATTGCATTTCGTTATCTCTCTTTCTTACGTAATCCAGGACGCTAAGAAGTCACCGTTGGCCTTATTGGCAATGACATGTTCGAACATAGGGGCCGACTTGCTGGGCACTGGGAAGCCCATGAACCTGGGCTACAAAGGTTCAAAGAAGTCTCAGTCTCATGTTCGCGTTGATTCAGATGCAAATGAATCGTCGAGACCCGACAGTGCCAGTTCGGATAAGACACAAGCAAAGTCGGCCGACACCAATCGCAGTTCAAGTACGAACAGTTATGGTGCAGTGTCTGAACACTCTGACAATGGCCACCACCAGCAGCAACAGCATCACAGTAGTAGCAACAGTAATCAACGTCACAGTAATAACCACAGTGTCGGCGGTGCCACCAGTACGTCAGCCACTTCCATCGGCAGCTCGTGTAAAATATCGTTTAAACCTTACGAAAATGTACCTTGTACGAAGAGTTCTACGTCAACTACGAACAGTGATCGAAGCCGCAGTGCCACTTCGAGCAATAGTGATGCAGCCTCTGCCTCTGTGACAATAAATGGCCTACAGTCGGATGCTAAAGATGCCAATAATATCCGAAAGACATCAAGTCCAAGTTCGAAAGGTCATTCGACACCCAGGCCATCTACGGGCTCACCAAAGACTCAGTCTGACTCTTCGAAGGGCCACCACCACAACGGCTCAAGTGGTTCTAGTGAACTGTCCAAGTCTGGTCATCATCATAACAATAATAATCACGCCCATCAGCACAGCATCAAGCAAGACAGTGAAATGAAGGTGCCCGTCAGCTTGGCCGGCTACCATGGACACTTTCCGGCCCACCTGACGGCCGAACAAGAACAGTTGCTCAAGTCGGCCTACCAGCACCAGGCGGCAGCCATGGCGGCCATGGGCAAGGCACCACCCTGTGCAGATCCTTATTGTCGTGGGTGTCAATTATCTCTGGCCGGTGTACCTACGAACACGCCGTGCAACAGCAGCTTTGCCGCCGCCTGCCAGCCACACCCGTCAGCCCTTGGCTACCACCCTTACAGTTCAGCCTTGGCCGGCCTACAGTCGCCCTTTGCCTCGGGACGGTTCCCGTCATTAGGCGGCGGTGGCAATGGCGGCGGAGCCGGTCTTCCAGGAACTCCGGGCCGCCCGTTTACTTGTTCATGGACAGCTGGCGGCGCATACTGTGGCAAGACCTTTGGCACCAGCGAAGAATTATTGCAGCATCTCAAGTCCCACACTAGCTTTAGTCCCGGTCTGGCGGCCCTGGGCCAGTACCCGCATCTTGACCCCATGCTGACCAGCCCGGTGGCCGGTCTGCGACGGACTGCCTTTGACCCGGTTAACCGGTACCATCCGTACAAAAACTTTGGAGGCCCCCAGAACCCGCTGCAGTCCTTTCTCAACCCTTCGTCCGCCATGGCGGGAGGTTTGAATCCTCATGCAATGGCCAGTCTTGGGCTGCACTATCCACCCGCCGCCTATGGTCCCTATGCCGGTCGCCTCGGAGCCCCCATTCCGCCGTAATTAGTGATTAGAAGGGGACAGGAGAGGGGGAGCGAGAGAGGGGAAAAGAGATAAATACATCAGCCATAGCAAGCAAAATACAAAATGAAGAGAAGAAGATTAAAGATAATGACTATATACATATAATAATTGGCCCTTGTTGTTTCTTTGTAACATATCACGAAATACCATTTTGAAACTCACGCATTGTAGATTTGGCGAAGACCGACTAAATAACAACAAAAATATAACAATACAACATAATTTATTGGCTCTCTCATCTTTCTCTCACTAGAACCTTTTTTACGAGCAGCAGCTGCCGTCTATCGGTTGTCGCAAGCAGTTGAAAGTTGATTCTGAATGTTATGCAATAGCCATGTAGATAAACATTTTGTTCGCCCTAATCAGGCCAAGATTGCCTTGGAACGGAGAGGGAGAGATCGCTCTCCTCGTTGCGAAGCGTAAACAAGGTTCCGGGACGCCAGGGATTTTTATGGCTGATCACAGTTATTTGCGTAGTGAATGGTGACTCCATCACTGACAGAGACGGTTGATATGCATCAAACTAAGTGATGACACAAATGTCAGCAATAAGTATTGCAAAGTCGTCACAGCCGCTTTAACTCAAATTATACGGCAACAAATGTTCAAGTCGAATAGAGGAAAGTCGGAGCCAACATTCGCTCGGAATGTTCTAGAACAGTTCTGAGCAGCCAGCCTGAGCGGCCTGCAAACGGGTGAATTATGGGCCTATCGACGTAAGTTAAGTGCTGTGAACGGTTCGGGAAGGAGACGACCGAAAGTTAAGCGGTGACAGAGGAAGAGTGAGGGAAGAGAGAGAGAGAGGGAGAAGCGAAATTCATGGTGATTAATTGTCGCCCATTTTCGGTTAATTTAGTTCCGAGATGACCGAAATGCCAGTTGGCGTTTGTGGACGACTTTGTTGGCCATATTGATCGTGCGCAGCTCGACCAAGATTGCGCCATTTTCTGGGTCATGCAGTATTATTAAGTTGTCAAGAACAATTGACAAATTGTCACAATTGTCACCGTCATTAAGCACAACAATTATTCCTGTTTTGCGTATTACTGTTTGCACCTTGGCATCTGCATGCCGTCAAGTTGTTCCATTAGCGACGTTCCTGTCATTGTAACTAATTAATCGACTAACATGACTGATCTACCTATTAATGACGCAAATCTAATAGAATCGTACCTTAACCAAACATCAGATGGCGCTAGTTGAGAGTTAAAGTCACGAAGTTTGTGTTCACTTACTTTTGTTGAGCGTGAGGCGCCATCTATGTGTGGCAGTTTCCTTAAACCGGTAAAGTTGTTGAATTTGAAAATGATACCAACATTTTTCGAACTAGAAATTTATCGCTTTGCAGTAATACTTGATAAAGTCATTCACCTATTAATTATCTTTAATTATGGTTTCTGAATGCCGTTAAGCTTGAGCACAACTTTCACCTTTCAGCTACATTGAGAACCATCTCAACGCGTAAAATGTGGTCTCAGTAGTTTCCTTACACAACACAATTCATGGCCCGACCTCTAAATTTGTGATTACAGATATTTAGATAACGGAAAGCCACATCGGTGGACTGGAAAAAACTGTAACAGAATTTTACAGAACGGAATCGGGAAAAGTTCTGTCTATTTTTTGATCCTCTTAAATTTGTTCATTGCTCTGCCTTTCAGAACTTGAACGGACAAACAAACAGCAAGATTACTTGCATTATTCGGCACTTTGCCACTTACCGCTGTCAACCGAAGGCTCTAATTGGTCATCATCCTGGATTCCCTCGCAAGTGCACAAATGTCGACTAACTACGTGCATTCATTGTTACATAAACTGAGTCAATCTACATTGACATGCACTTGGCTTGGCATGTGGTTGATATACACTTCACTCATTTTGTTCCTGAAAAGTGATGGCTAGCAATCTTGATCGCTGCTATCTAATGAGCACTGACTTCATCTTCCCAGGTCTCTTTGTCATGTCAGGCAAAGACAAGGGAAACCTGATTGACAGTGAGCTAGTTCAGTTTATGCATCCGATAAGTATTGTGAACTCATCATGACATTGACCGATCGTCATATAACTTTTTTCGCGACTTAGTCTCTGAAAGGTATGTTGTGCTCTCAGTTTTAAGCACATCTCCAGCATACTCTGGCAAGCACAGCTGTGTTGTCCTAGCAGTGACGTAATTGCACGTCTCTAGATTCACCTCAATGTCAACTCTAGTTCAACTTTGAATCACCGTTTACTTTCCATCAGGAACTAATGGTCGCCATACTAGAGTTAGAAAGCAGGTTTCTTCTACACAATGCTTGTCAGTAATAGTCACATCTGAGATCATATACGATCAACGTTGTATCTTTAAAAGCCTTTACTCTAGTTCGATTTTCAAATTGCAAGCTTCTCTCTCCCTCTCTCTCTGCTCTGCTCTTCGGTGGACCAGGACATCCTCCACATTGCATTCAATTGGCATCAAGTGGCCTCTGGTACATGAAAATGATGATCATCCCTATTCCATGGTTTGACTTGGGTGATCCACTTTCACATGAACTGCCGGCATCCCCAAATTCTTGGCTTTTTTATATCATATTCTATTTGTCGCCTTGTATGAGGACTTCAGGTTGTTATTCCAGACAGAGAAAACCAGTGACCGATGTAGAGGCAGCTTTTACGAAACTTGTACGATGTTTACTAGCATCAAATAGAAAGTCGCGCAAAACACATGTGAAATTGTAACCCGATTTGTCAAGGGACCGTTTGTTGAGTGCTTAGCATTAGTGGATGTTTCTCGAATACAATGAACTGAATAGAAAACATTGTGCTTGTGCAGCTTTGTTCGATGAAATACAACTAACCAGTGACAGATTAAACGAGCATCAACTTTCATAAGCTCTACTTGGACATATGATGACGGAGAAAAAAGAAAAAATTTGTCCATGCGAGCCAAGGCAAGCGGATTAAACGTGTCGCCGTAATCGGCACATGTTGTCTTGTCGAGCCCAGCTTTTCGAACACATGTACAATGTACGAAATGGCCAACGTGACAACAAATCAAATGTCACCCGCCGGTGTGAAAGGTTCGTAAAGAAATGGACCATAAAGGAAGAGAAAGGTTTGCGAAACGACTTTACGACCCCTAGAAGCTGGCGTCGACCATTGTCTCCGGTGACCATTGTTTGACAAGAGACGAGAAGAAGCGGAGACAAAGGAAAGGAAATTTAGAGTCTTTGAAGGGAACATAAAACGCCAAATGGCGGCCATTAAATTCATAAGCAGTACTTAGAAAAAGGCGAAGCAATAGGAAGAAAGGGGACTGGCCCATAATTTACGGCCCCTAACCATGGGTAGACACAGTGAGAAAGAAGTGGGCCGGCCGCCGAGAAATATTTATTGCGTCATTTCTCACCCCTTGGACGTCTAACTACCGATCTAAAGTTGCCCTCTCTCTCCCTTTCCCTCTCCCTCCTCTCGGTGCCCTGGTCGAGCCATTTTGAGAAACTACGTATAGTATAAGTATATTTCAAGAAGGTTCTTAGCTACAGCCCCAGCAATAGACTATTCTAAGGTCCGACATAAATCTTGCCCTAAATGGCCCTTTATGAGCCCCTCAGTGCTACAATAACTACGTGGCTAAGCAGCTTCTAAACACTGGCCTCAGATTTATTGTTATTACCCTCGGTGACTCTTCATGGTCTCTATTTCATGCTTCTCTCCCTCTCCTCCTCCCGTCTCTCTCTCTCTCGCCCTCTCCTTCGCTTTCGTCTCTCCCTTTGTCCGATGCCGATGGCTCTGAGTTAATGTCCATCACCATCTCTCGGGTCCATGTAAACTAATGTCCGTGACAGACAGAGAGCCGACAGTTTGTGAGAAAGAGGGAGAGAGAGAGACGATGGAAGTGAATTGTATTACCTACAGCAATGATAATTGCGTCATATTACTGTCAATATTCTTGTCCATTAAAGACCGGATGAGCCATAAAGTTGTTTCTCTTTATCGTCCATGACATAGACAACGTTGGCCGAAAATTAACGCATCTTCTAAAGTGAATCTTTAATCCTTTAAATCCTTTAATCATCAAAGCTGTCCTGGAATATCCAATCAATCCGATTCGCTCTCTGTATCCCCTAGATACTCATAGACACCGGATCCTTCAAGCAGGCTCATCTTGTCATTACAGTAAACCAAATTGGCGTAATGGTGTCCACTAAAGCTTGCATCACTTGAAAACGATACGACGTCAAGGTTCGGCATTTGACGGAAAGATGGATAAAATGGCTTCAGGTATTCGATGTGATGAGCGAAGCCCTTGAGGATCAAGCACTTCAGATTTGGACAGTGGTTCACGATAGCCGTGATGATACTGGGGCAAAAATCCCCTTCGTATTTGAAAACGATTTGTTCTAAAGAGAACCCAATTCCGTCGATGAGATTAACGATTGTGTCATACGAGACACGATGGCATGAGAGCTCCAGGTGCGTCACGTTGGGACAGTTGTCAATGATGCATTGGAACAGTTCAGCTACAGACTCGTCATCATGGTTATAGAGCAGGTGTAAGTAGAGTCTCTCAAGGTTATTCGGGCGAAAACATATGAGTCCTCTTAGCTCTTCCATGTTCAGATATTTCCGAGCAATGACTCGCCGACGACAGATGGCGCTCAAGAAAGCTTCGGTATCTTCGCCACCGCAAGCTCTCAAAGCATCTTCCAGCGCCTTGTAATGACTGACAAGATAAGGGGAAGGATATGTTCCAATACGGGTTTCACAATCGACAGCCAATCGCGAGAGATAGTCGCAAAGGTCTACAGCAAACTCAGGAGATTCCAGCAAGTCTAAGTCGCGCACTTGATACTTCAGTTGCGGACTCATATGTTCAATCAAATCCTTCAGACCTGAGCTCGAGTAGTGGAAGTAGCTTCCTTCCGACCCTGGAAGTTTGAGTCTTATCGTTTCAAGACAAGGGAACAGCCAATCAGCTCGCAAGATGTCACCAGGCTTGCCGACATCTTGGATCTTAGCTTCAAGTGTCGTCACCGTAGACAGACCTTCGACAATGTCACGAAAGGCATCCTTATCAGTTTTCAATATGTTCAATGCCTCTTCCATCACACCTTGGCATGTTTCAAGTCGGACACGCTGTTGCATCCTAATCGTTGTCCGATTGCATGCCACTTCGCGCACCAGCTTTGATAACGCTGAGCTTGGCTTCTCTTGCATCAGCTGTTTCACTCTGTCGGGAACCAGATTTAGACGACTCACGAAATCAATCTGAGACATCCAAAAACCAGCGTTCAAGATCTTCACTTCAGCCAATTGGCCGCCAATTCGCTGCGTAATCAGAGTCTTGATGCCGTCATTGATTGCCTCAGCTTCAGGAGAGTCCAAGCGATAAAGTAACCGGATGTCCAGGTATTCGAGTGACCGCAAGTGGTCTTCGGCCACTGAGTGGAACCGCTGGCACGTTGCCGTAAAATTAAGAACCTCCCAAATATAAGGAGCAAAATGGAGGACACGGAAGATGATGTCCTCGTCGAGACGAGACAGAGAAGGTGTCGATGTCGACATATTGAAAGATGTACGTCTCAGTGTAAGCCATGCAGTGCTTTAAATAGTAGTTCATTTGAATAACAGTGGAAGGAAAGGGTTGGTCGTTTCCGTTTCCGGAATCACGCAACAAATGAGCAATAGCCAGCCTGAGAACTTTGTTGCGCACATTGAGAGCTTAGATACATATGTAGATGCAGATTTCTATTGCAACTCATTGCGTCAATGGCTGGCTTGACATCATGTGAACATCTTCCTTTCAAGTTACCGGAACTGTGATAGGAAGCTCTAAGAACTTCGAGTGTGTAGTTTGAGTTAAACTTTCCCACTGAGAAAATGTCAAATATGAAAATTTTCACACCTCTAAGTTCAAGTAACTCATCGTTAGGACTTGTAAACATGTTTTCCGGAAGTCGAAATGCAATTTCATCAAATTGCAGTTATGACAGCGGCGCAGAGGGAGAGGCAGAGAGACGAACTATTAATTGAAAACAGCGTAATATTACGTCTCTCTCGCTCCCTCTCCTCCTTCCCCTCGTCATGACTTGCAGGCAATAAAATACGGGAGCCATTGTCAATCTAGTGCAAAGTTATAGTCACTCGAACACTTGCACTCAACAAATTGCCGCTCAAGTGGAGTGCACCTGCATGACTCTCTCTCTCTCCCTCGCTCTCGCTCTCCCCTCTTCCTAAATAGGGTCATAAGCGAAGCCATACTCAACAGGAAAAAGGTATGACACGAATCGTTAAACTTAGATCATACCATGAAACGGAGTTAGCTGTCGTGTTTAGTAAATCCGCATTCGCTAATGCGCATAAAGTGACTTCGGCGCTTTAATTATACTTTCCACTGAATCACGAATAGAACTCTGTAGAGAAACATCTCTCCCCCTTCTCTCTCTCCTCCCTCCACCCTCTCACTCTGAATGTCATTAAGTGTTTTTCATCAGGGCGATAAAAATCAGTAAACTGTGATACAGCATAGGAGTCGAGTCACGATCCCAGCTAATCCTGCAAGTGCTCTTCGTGAACATGTCAATCAATGCGTGACAAGCAACAGCTCCTTAACCACTCTAGTGGACTGTTAGTTCAATTTTTAACTAACCACAAGCCACGCCCTCTGAATCTCGCTAAGACCAACTCACATATGACAGCCATTGTGTGTTAAAGTTAGTCAAACATGTCCGCTTGAAGACTTAACTAACAAGAAGAAAATGCGTGATTGGCAAGTTTTCCCTCGGATGGCGTCAATTGTATAATCAATAACACAATTAACCGCAACGGAACTGAATTGCCTCACGAGCAACAGCTGTGACTGATGAATCATAATTTACCAAATCACACTGTTCGCCATCTCTCTCTCTCCCTCTCCCTCTCCCTCCCTTCTCTCCAGTAGCTTGTTTTCTGAGTGACTGCATCACGACTTGACTGAATTTTTCATGTGAAACAAAGCCAACCATTCTCTGTGTGAATCACAATTGAGACACTTTGACTTAATTGATGCTCATTGTCTAGTGGATGGTTGTGTTACCCTTCAATTTTTCAAAATTCAAAATCAAGGACCAAGTGCGTCATACTTTGAGGGAAGAAGGGGAGAGAGAGGGAGAGAGAAGAAGGAGGGGAGGAGAGAGGGAGAGACAAGTTGCTCGTCAGTGTTTAGTTGAACTGAATAGCAGCTTTTATGTAAAAACGTGCCTGTTCACTTTTTTGTCTCTCGATTGCGTGAGTAGAGTTCAAACAAAGTTTTATTTCTCCTCCCTTTCTGTCTCTGCTCTCTCCCTCTCCCTCTTACAGTTGTTGTATACTTTAAAAATTTATAAAAGTGAAGTTTTAGAGAGAAACATTTTTTCGAATCATCATCACGAGCCGTTAGTGACAAGACATTGTCGAAGTTAGCTGAAGCTGAAACGGAGAGAGAGAGAGAAGAGGGAGAGAGAGAGAAAGTGAGACACACATAACTGACACTCGCAACTACTGAACGTGCGTGAAACTTTCTACCTGAGTTTACCTGTAATTTGCATAGCAGTCAACTCTCGGCCTCATATATGTCGAAAGGTGCGCCTGTGTAAACACAGCGACTATTACGTTGACAGAAAATTTGATTCGAATGACGAACTGGAACTTGAATGGACAACTTTGTGCGCATCCTTTTTATCGCCATTGTCTAATCTGCTTCCACGACAAGTTTGCTCTCGTTCAATTGTTCGAACAGTTCTGATTGTGTCATCACTCGAAGCTCGCCGTAACTGAACATTTGAATCAACAATAGCTCTCTGCTCTAACCATGTTCATGCTTTGAGTGGATTCAGTGATTAAATCAGCAAACTGTTACTCAAGCAAGATGTCACCCGTGGTGGTTAATTCGAAGCTAGTTCTGCCCTCATCAAGTTCGACAGAACCAGCAAACAATTCGACGCCCTCAGCTGAACCCCTGGAAGGCCTGAATTCGAAACTTTCCAGGCCAGTTCCCCTATCGCCGCCATTGATCCTTTTCGAACATGGCCTCATTATCGGACTGGCAGTGCTGGGTTCAATTTTTTGCCTTGTCATCATACTGACATGGAGCACAATACGGAAACGGAAACGAAAGGCTGACCAGCTGGCGTCCATTTTGCCCAAGCAGGCCCTGTCGCCCAAGCAGTTCAACTATGGCATTCGGCCACACCAGTCCATTGAGTTTGTGGTGCCCACCATTAGTGTACCGGAAACGGCCATGTACACGGTCACGGAGGACTCAATGTCCGACTCTGACTGCTTTGGCGTCACATCGGGCTCTGACCGGGAAGCCGGCGGGCCGAGCCGGCGCCGCCACCCCGCCGGTGGCCGCTATGCCATCACTCCGGCCACCATTAACACTCGTCTCTACCTGGACCACGAGCAGCTGCGCCAGCAAAACTCGCTCGGCCGGGTCAACTTTGTCCTCCACTACAGCTTCTACCGACAACAGCTGTTGGTCACCCTCTTGTCGGCCGCCGAGTTGCCTTTGAGCGTGAAAAAGGGTCACGTGAACCCCTTTGCCAAGGTTCGCCTAATGCCGGAAAAGGCGCCAAAGTTTGTGACCCGGATGCAGAAAAACAACGCCAATCCGCTCTTCAATGAACTGTTCATCTTTCCCGCCAAGAGGGCTTCCCTGGACAACCGGATACTGCGAATGAGCATCTGGCACTATGACAAGTTTTCCCGCAAGTACTTCATCGGCCAGGTCCACTACAAGTTGGCCGAAGCGGGCATCCATTCGCGCATTGACACCGACATCATCACCGACGAAATTTGGTGTCCACTCAAGGGCGCTAGTCAGAGTTTTGTTAAGAAGTGAACGAAGGCTTGGGTTGGGTTTGTCAGCAAAAAAGGTTAATCTTGTAATTAGATTTATGTTATTTATGTGTCGATTATCGAAATGGAACAGGTTTCTTGTACGAATAAAACGTTGTGAATGGTTAAGAGAATTAGGAATTATTTTGTATAACTAGGAGGCACTGAATCACAGACTTTAGACAATTTCGAATTGACCAATGAGCGACAAGTGGTCCGATGGGTAATTCTCGTTGGGAATCGGCTTAACGTGGTTCTTCGAGTAGAGGTCAAGCAGGGCCGTGCACTGGATCCGGTACGGACTGTAGAAGATGTAGTCCACCGTTTGCTTGGTCACCGACTCATTTGCTCTGTGCGTCCAGTTGCTGACCATAGTGTCCCCGGGGAAGCCTTCACAATAAGCCGACGAAAGTTGGTCAGTAAGCGTGTGGTAAACTGGTTCAATGGCTTCCGCATTGAAGTCACCAGTAAGAATCAAGGGCCGACGGTCAGCTTCGCTGGCCAGGTATCTGATGATGTCCTTGCCTTGTTCATTGCGCAGAGCGGCCAGAACGGGACCCTTCCGTGCCTTCAGGTGAGTGGTGGCCACGACAAAGGCCCGACCAGTGAGCTTGCAGCGAAGATGAACAACCAGAATGACCTGATTGCTGGGTTCCTGGAACACGTCCAGTATTTTACTAGAACTCTTAATCAAGGTGTACTTCTTGGTATTGTAAAATATGGCACACCCATCCGGACCTAAGCTACCAGGAATATGGTTGCACGGCGAGTCGGGCTTGGCAACGAAACGCCCTTGGTAGCCAACTTTGGAGAGAACAGCCTGAATGACGGCATATCGATCGATCTAATTAAGAGTCATCAACAGGGTGCGCTAATTAGTCTCTATACACTTCAATTTTCATTAACACCACTCACTTCTTGGATGCACACAACGTCAGGAGCATACTGCGCTATTTCATATATAATTTTCCACTTGCGTGCCGACCAGCGAAGATGAGCTTGTGAACAAGTGACAAAGTTTTCATAATGGAACCCAATAGCTGTGAAATTAGATCAATAAGCATTGCGAAAAGAGTATTGACATATACATAAATAGGTATGTATTCCCTACGTATTCCTTCGAGAGAGGCTCACCTTGAGACAACATGTTCCATTGCATAACAGTGACGGAGGCCGGACATTTTTCTTTGCTGTTGCCCAACTTGACGAACTGTCGGCGGAAGAAGGAACTTGTTGCTATGGGCGAGCTCTGGAGACACTTCTTGAGCGAAAATAGTTTCAAGTCATTCATGTTTCGCACATTGCTCAGTTGCATTTCATCGGAGAGCGTATACTTTTCCAGCTGACTGAACGCTGGCAGCGGTTGGTGAATTTTACTAATGATAGAGGAAAACACGACACATGAGTCCATCATCTACTGAGATCAACTTCAGCTTTCAACTAACCTGGCAACCGAGTCGGGGCTATAATCAGTACACGTGTCGTTGGATTCCTTTTCCATAAACAATCCATCTGCACATGTGGCTTCCGTGATATTATCCTTCTCTACACGTACTGAACAGTCCAAAGTGTTCACACTTTGGCTCTCGACATTTTTGACTTCCATGACTGAGTATGAACCTTGTTGTTTTTCTTCGTTCTTTGGCGCCTTTCGCACACTGTCCTTGAGCAGTGTTGACTCTAAGACCATGTGATGATCACGTCTTCCCTTCCTTTCTTCGGCGGCTGCTGTTATATTTAGCTTTTGCCAACTTGACTGTGTAGCTGCTTGAAAGAGACTGAACTCATCTTCACCTTGAAAACCACTTAAAACATGTCTTCCTGCATCATGACTTGGGAACGCCGAGTAGGTATCAAGTGACTCATCGAACGAGTTGCCTCCGTGATGATGGAAATGGATTTTCTCTTCCATTTGATTTGAAATGCAATCAGTATTACCAGTTGTTTGCTGCATTTTCTGTGAACAGTGATAAAGATATAACTATTAGTCAAACAAATTGAACTGTCAGCTAGCGTCAACTAGCGTCTTGAAAGCTAGAAACTCAATGACGGGCAAAACTGTTCCTGTGGTAATATAAACTCTGTCTCGTTACTCTTTGCCGATGATGCGGCAATTAGAAGACTTTTCCCGAGAGCAATTAACTTGACACTGATTTGAGTACAAGACACAGACATGCCTAATCATGTTTACCTTTTAAGGAGCATTTGACTCCGAGGGCTTCCTCTTTGCTTTGTCCAAGTATGTCGCTAATTGCTTGATAGAACGTTCCTTGTTATCCAGTACAGATTGCTTCTTAACTGTGTTGTCAGTAATCTGATACACTACTCCACTCGAAGGACAACAAGAACTATTTGACTTCGCAGAGTTCCTTGCTGGTGGCAAATGTTACCAGGAAAATAATAATATACAAATCAAATGATAGCAAATGAATTAAGCGATATTAAAAAGAAATTAAAGTCCAGTTGGCGTGCTGCAAACATCAACTGAATCAGAAAATGAGATCAGAGCGATTCAAAAATGCTTTCTTGGAGTAAAATTAGTTTTTACTGTTTTTCCTGTGAGTCACATGATTTACTGAAACCGGATTACGTTTGTAATCATTAAGGAAACCATACCTTGCTCAGGATTACATGTCCACGTTTTCCGGCAATCGGAAGTTGTTTTCAAACAAACAAGTAAACAATCGACTCATAATTTGAAGAGCACAGCTTTCCGTGACAAATGCGCATTTCAAAATTGGCGTCTTTTCGACGACAACTCCAAGTGGGCCGGAGTCGCTTCTGTGGGCCGGAGAAAAGTGGGCCCAGCCGTCGGCCAACTGGCTAGCGCTCCAAGCGGAGTCACTTTTAATCTGGCTTTTTAGGTTCAATATTCGTTCAGGTCAATGTTTATTTTGAAAAATGGAAAAATCTGAATTGGTTGCAAGATAAAACAGCAACTCAACTTGACGTCAATGGCTCAAAGACTGCTTCCTGTGCAAAGATCGTTCCCTGGGTCCGAAGTCAGAACTCGCGACGATTCGAACTTTAGCAGTGTCAGCTTATCGAACGTTCGCGTAAACATGTGACCGAGTGCATGGCAACAGGAAGTAAAAGCTGCACTTCACCGTTTGCATGCTGAACCTGTCTAATTAATGGATTGATTCAGCTTACTGCGACTTACACGACGGAATGGGAAAAAGAAAAGTACATATTGACTCATTTAAATGTGTCAATCGACTAAATTACAATTACAACCAAGCTTACATTAATCATCTACTCTCACTGATGCAACGGTCCCTCTTAAATTCATTTTTTTGTCGAAAATTAACTCATTTGACCATTAGTACTTTGTCGCCATTTGTTCTATGTTAGAGAATAGTTTGTATGATTGAAAAATGGGAAAATATAATGCAAAGTGTTCATGGGAAGATAGCTGCTCCCTATTTGAACTGTTCAAAGCAGGCCGAAAACTTTGGCGCGACACTAACCAAGGACCTTCGAATACGACGCAGTTCGAGAGACTCGACCATCCTTTCTTTGTCCGCTTCTCGTTGGCTGACGTTAGCACAATTGTTCTGTTCATTCCTCTCTGGATTCTAATTCGGTTCAAACTAACCAAGTTGCTAAGTGACGTAAGTAGTCCGTCTTCCTCAATATTGTCTCATCTAAGCTGACAGGTTCATTGTTGACTTTGTTTCCAGACCCTATGCGACTACTGCCATTCTAAGTCAGCGTTTCGAGAAAGAGTATGGGAACAAGTTTACCAGCTTGTCATGCACATCGTGTTCTGGTTAATCACTGCCCACGTGGTGCTTTTTCATCATGAGTGTCCTGCTTTCATTAATCTATCATCAACTTGGACTGGTCAGTAATTTACTGATTGACATCTAACTGACGTTTTTATTGTAGATTACTCCTTGTCTACAACTTTCAGTACACTGGAAAGATTATTGCATCTGAGTGTGATCAGTTACTACATATTCTCAATTTATGCCACATTATACATTGATGAAAAACGCAAAGACACCGCGGTTCTGATAGTTCATCATGTTGTCACCATCACCCTGGTCGTCATTTCGTATACTTTAAGGTATCATTGATCACATTTAGGGGTGGGCAGTTTTTTTGCGTTTTGGAAATTGATGGAAGATAGAGAGAAAGATTGCACTGTCTATGTCTCGAAGATTATGGCGCCAGTTTTAAGCCGTTGGCGCCTTTTACTGTTGACGTGCATGTGTGCAGTAGTTGTTAATTACTTGAAGATATTCTCAACAATTCGATTAGGCGAGATGAATATAAGTTGCTGAGCATTTGAGGAGAATACAAAATATAGGAATTCTCAGTTCCTTCCCCTACTTTGCAAAAAGCGTAGAGCGCCAGGTAACGGTAACATAAAGAATCATCCTGATGAAAAGAACAACCTTAATCAAGTTCAACTAATCAATCTAATAAGAAACTACCCTAATACAGAGCAAACCGAGGTGGCATGATGGTCCTTTTTTGCCACGACATCTGTGACATTTTCTTGGACTTCTCGAAACTTTGTTTCTACCTGAAGCCGAAGAGCGGGAAAATGTTCGATTATCTGGAGACTGCGACAACAATTTGCTTTTGCCTGCTAATTGTAGTGTGGTTAGCTTTTCGACTCTACCTATTCCCCTTCAGAGCAATTTATGTTGCTCTTAGTTATCCGAGAAACAGCTCCTACACCTCTGTGTTCATGCTTGCGGTCATATTCCTTTTCGTTCTCCTCATCATGAACATTTATTGGTTCTATGTAAGGCGAACTCCATCTTGTATTCCGGACAACTAATCACTCATATCATTTCAGATGATTCTCAAGTCCGCTTATAGACGTCTCTCTGGACAAATGTTGGAAGACTCGGTATCGTATCAATCAACTATGAACACGAAAGCCCAATAGTGAAGAATGAGGCCAATGTAGCACAGTATCTTTATTTGGATACGAAAAAAGAACAAATCAGTAAACAAATTTACGTACATAACGGTCAAATATTTTTCCACTTTATTTCTGGTGAGTTTGCGCCTTATACTTGTCCTGGTCACGCTTTTTTGCCTCGGGCGCTATTTGATTCCGAGCACCGGTTATGACGGAACGGGAAGCTTCGGCAACTCTGATGGCTGGTGACAAGAAACACGAGGGCAATTGTCGAATTACACCACCGATGGCGCCACTCATGTCATCGGCTCCCGAGGATGCCTTGGACACATTGCGCACCGTGTTGTTCAATCCGTCTCGAACAACAGCATAAGCCGTTGTCATGCCTTCTCTGAAGTCTCTAGGCTGAGAACTCGGCAACTGATTCCCATTAGTCAGCTGTCGCATATTGGTAGGAGGCGTGACCACATCATGGGCAAACTGGGCCGTGTTCTGGACTAGGTAGAGAAACTGGTTGGCCAAGTCAAGGACTGCCGTGGCTGAGGAAGTGGAAAAGGAAGACGCTCCTCTCTGCAGGCCACGGACGATGCGCTTGTCCTTCCGGTACTGGTCAATGGGCATCCAGACAAGATCACGGACTCCTTGGACTGAGTGGGAAATGTCGGTCAACAATACACTCAACTATGACTGAAGACTTACATAGTTGGACAAAGCTGTGCATAGGACCGACACCACCGAGCAAAGACGGCAACTGGTAGCGCTTGATGTCTTTCATCCATTCGTTGAAAGCGTACAGAGCAACTCTGTCCAAGCCAAGCATTCCCGATTTGTTTGAAAGGCGTTTCAGTCGCAGTTCACTTTCATTCAGTTGAGCGAGTCCCATCAAAATTCCAGCAAGAGCGCCCTGTAGGATGAATATAAGATGAAGAATTAGTACCGATGATGATAGAGACGCAATCAGAATCATACCTGTTCAAAGTCCATTCGCTTCCCTTGGTAGTCTAATCTGATCGGTACATCCGGACTGAAGACAAAAGACTTGACATACATTCCCGAAGGTTTAGACGATGAGGATGTCGTCGACTGCGTATCTTCATTCTTAAGGTGTTCTGACGAGTCGTACACGTGACTACTTAATGAGTTTTGTTGATCTTTCGTTGTTGGCGACGATGCCATTGAAGCAGTTGAGCCTCGCCTCTCCAAGTTCACCGGCGTCGAGTTTGCCTTCGGACTGATGCCACTAAAGAACTCAACCAAGAACATGAGCGTGTCTTGGTCAACGTTTACCCTCAAGGGTTTAACGGACACTTTGATGTCACACTCGTCATTGTGGTCGGCGTCGTTCTTGAGAGAGGTTGCTTTGACAAATAACATGTTGGCATTATTCCTGCGAGGCAAAGACTCGGAACAGTATTCATAGAGCATCTTGTTTATCTTGGATGAGCTGACTCTGTCTCGAATTTCTATTTCGTTTATCATCAAGACAAATCTCCAAGAGGCATGAAAGGATGGTTCGAAAGTTTCGTACAGAGACTTGATCTTGGACAGATATAGCTGAACGCAAACATCACTTTGACGATTCTTGCCTCCTTGGGATTTGTCTTTGACACCGGAAGTAGACGAGCTGCCAGCCTTCATTCCCGGAACTGACATCAAGTCCAAGCTTTCCCAAAGGTTAACAGTTCCGTCAGCGGCAAACCTTACTCGGTGGTCGTCCCCATAGTCAGTGTCAAGTTTTGTTTCATAGTAGTTCTTATCATACTCCTTGTCAGAGTCTCTATCATCGTCACTGAAATCTTGGCCTCCATACAAACTGAGAGCAACCGAAAGTTCTTCGAGGAGATACCGCTCAACAGTAGCTGACAACATTTCCGGCAGAGGGCGCGACTTTGTGACACCAAAATGGTTGTCGACCACTTTGACAGCATCGTGGGCCAGAACTCGAATCTGAGGCTCAGCTGAACGCTTGATCCCGTGCCAACATCGTCGTCACCTAGTATCCAGAAACCACTTTCATCTATCTTTCCAGCTTCTCCGCCGGAAGATGACTGCTCTGACACATCGGATTTCGAGTCTTCGTCATGGCCGTTCACATCATTCAACGCATCGCTGATCAGTTCGTTATCAGCTAAATCAGTGTCCGGCATGGGAGAGTTGACCTCAGAAACTGTTTCTGGTGACGTAGCTAGATTGGCCGGAGTGGCCAAGCTTGTGATGAGATCACACAAAGCTTTCAAAGAGTCACCGCAAACTCGGGCATTGATTACATTGTTTGATATCTTGAATTCAATGTGCTCATCTCGAACTTTCAGGTTAAGATCTGTGATGCCAGAGTCGAGAACACAGATGCAGTCCTTGAGTGATCTTGGTCTTCGGCGAGTTCTAGAGAAGTATAGAGAGCCTTCTTCGACGATGAAGCGAAACAAAGTTTCTGATGTGTTCTTCAGCACCATGGAAGTAATATAAACATCGTCAAATGTGAATAGTGCGGGACGGACTTCCGGTTTTTCTATAGCAATGGCTCCATTTATGAGGCTGATGTGTAATTCAGTGACAACAGCTGGCGGTTTGTATCCGAGAACAGGTTCGTCCGTGATCTTGATCACATCCCAGAAATTCTTGAACACTTCTACGTCCAGGCTGTGCATTGCCATATCGTTGACTTGTAGAGCAATCTTCAGTTGTTTCACTTCCTCCGTTTCTAAACGTATTTGAAATGTCATATTTAGCGAACTAAGCGAATCAGTGAAGATGTTGCTGGCTAAAATTTTGCACCGATCTTGAGTAAGAGAGGCTTTATCACCGCAAATGAATATGTTTCTCGTTTTGTCCGAATCGAGTCCAAGGACGACACCGACAAGAACGTTTTGGCCATTTATGCACTGAACAGCCTGATTGTCGAGCACGGCATTGAAGTTCATTTCATGAATGTTCAAGACACAAGTGGTCTGGTTCTCAAATTTTGAAGACACTGCACCTTCGAAGGAATGAAAGGATGAATCTGAGTCAAGTGAATCAACTAAACCAGATTTACATGCATAATAGGTTGGTGGCTTGGTTGTCGGTTGATCAGGTGTTTCGCACGTCTCTGAACAACTGGGCTTCCAGAAAACTAAATCGTTTCCAAAGCGGTTGTAAATGACTTCTAGTTGTCGCTTGTCAACCTTCACATCGAGCGTAGGCACAGTTAGTTCGATTTTGCGCTCAGTTTGACTACCGGCTTGTTCTAGGAAACTTGTCGCATTCTCACGGTCACTCGGTCCCACAACCGACTCGTTTTCAGCTCCTTGTCCCTTAATGACTTTGCGCTTGATCTGAAAGGCGTCGGTGGCTTGAGTGCTTTTCGAGTTGCTGATATAAATCGAGTCTTCCATGCCACCTTCGAAAAACGGTGACTCGTCATAGTCGTCGAGCTGATGGACATTGGCAGAGCTCACACCAGTGCGGACGATCAGTTCGATTTGATCTACAGGATTTCTGTGCGCTTCGGCGAAACTTACGTCCTCTTGACCAGGTTGGTGCAGAATGGCAACCACTTTGTCACAAGCGACACTTGTAGTGCGCAAGTCCGTTCGAAACGACATTTCGTCCATAATCACGGAAACGGACTCGGCGCGCAGTTTAGATGTTTCACTTAATCCATCTAGTCCTTCTTCTTCAACTCGTTCTTCTTCACTTCTTAAATCAGGTATAGGAACAGAACTTTAGCTTTGACTTTATCACATGAGACTTGTATGCTCATTGCCAAAGTGTTAGATGACTGTGGAGAACTTTCAACTAGATAATTCTCTAGGCGTTCCAGGAAAGTAGGGTCAAGAGTCAAACAAGCAGTGGTCGAGCATGTCAAAGAGACACTTTCCCCTATTATGTCACATCGATACTTCGGGGAACTAATTTGCTCTTCGTAGTCTTCACTGTACAAAATAGGTGTCAGCACTTGACCGCATCGCTCAAGAACCATTGCATCGCCAACTATGAGTGAAATGCTTGTGAAAGTGACTTCCATTTGTATAGGCAATGCCAGCAACCTAAGATGGCTTCTCTCGCCAAGCAAATCGTCGAGATAGTCGTTGACTGATGCAAAGTTGGAGTTGACAAGTGGTACACTGAAGGCCGGTGAGGTTTCCGCTCTATCAAGCAAGCACATCCATATTCCTGGAATTTTTATGTAAAAAGAAAATTGACTGGTGGCGCTTTCTTCCGGCTCCGGTTCATCAGTTATTCGTCTCAAAGGCAAAAATGTGGCTTCAGTATTAGCATGCAGACCTATGCCGGCCCATGTACTTTGATTTCTAGTTTGTGCTTGGAGGCCATTTCTAGAGCCCATGACATCAAAATGTAATTGTTGCTCAATTCTGGCAAAGTCAGTTGAAGACATCATTTTTTCAGAAAAGTTTTGCTTGATTTGAACGTCTTTAGGAGGTGAGAAGACGTCAACGAATTGCTTGAGTTCTGTGCTTGTGATTATGACCATCAGTGGTGAGCCAACATAGAGTTGTAAATCACTCCTGGACTCATTGGCTTTAATTTTGATCATATGTTTGCCACCAAGTTTGCATACACAGCGACCATCGATGAGAACTTCGACACCTTCGAACGTCAACAATTTATCAATGATTCCTGGAGTGTTCAAGTTGACGTTTTTCTGTTTCTCGGGCTCGTCAGACAGAACATCTTCTTCACACCTGAGGTACTTGATTTTGAACTCAACCTGAGCTGCTTTGTTGTCCTTTGACATGCTCTTGATAGTGAAACTTGTATTAGTTGCAATTACTTTGACTCTTCGCAACACAGAATCTATTAGCTGGGCCATCATCTCGAGACCGTCGAACTTGCCTTCCTCCGGTTCTTCCTGGACAATCTCTTCGGCCATTTGCATCGACGAGCTCATCATGGACTTTGAAAGGTAGCTTGACTCGTAGATGGTTTTACTGGAGGACTCTTTACCTGTTATCTGACAAACCAATGTTGCCCCATCGATCTCTAATGAGCAAGAGTCTTTCAGCAGGTCTGACCATGGTACGGAGCACGTAATTTGATTAATGTAACAGCCATCGACGAACTTGAATGGCAGAAAAACCAGCTCCTCGTTGAGACCTTCAACGTCCAGGGCCAAGTCACGAATGCAGCCTTTTCCATCATAAAGATCCACGCTCAGCTGCTCCAGCGTGAGCTTTTCGAGCAAAACGTGTCCTAAATACCTCTGTAAAAGGTATCGCAAAGCTCGCTTTTTGAGTGACTCAGATAGCCAAGGAATATTGATAAACGACATTGCGTCGTAAATTATGTTGCACTTGTTCGCGCTTCTTCAGGGATCTGTCAAAATTACACACAAAGCAACATTCTATAATTGGGTATGAGAAGAGCAAATTTGCTTTCTGATTCAGCGAAATTCACTGGAGATTTGTGTTGAAGACACGGTACACACTTAAAATTAGATTAGAATTGGGAAGTAAATTGAACAAAACAAAATGAACGTGTTCAGCTGTGGAGTGAAAACATGAAAACAAAGACAGCTGACGACGCTGACCATCAGCCAATGAGAAGGCAAGCTGTAGGCGGAGCTTGTCTGTCATATGTAACTGCAAACGGCTTGTTTCCGTCTGTTGATTGTTTTTACAATTAGAGATTTAGATTGAGATATCAAGAATAACGAATTCTGCTTCCTGTTTGATTTCTCCGAAATACTGTTAAATGACTGGAGTATAAATGGCATCCCGTGTTCCTGGTCCTAGTTCTACTTCCCGATTGCCGTCAGTTCTACATTGGGGTGAGTTCAGATTCTCAAAAATAGAACTTTGGTTTAACGGTGTGTTTAATTTTTAGAAAAATTAGATGCTCCTACGAATACAGTTAAGAATCAACCTGCAGCAAAGGTAGAAGTGGACCAAGATACTATTTCACCGTTGGACAAAGGTATGTCATCCGTTTGTTGTGCTTCGTTTCAATGTTTTTTTTCTCGTTAACAGAGCTTCACGAACGCCGACTAAAGTCACTACAGGAAGTAGCTGAAAAGTTGAAAGACGATAGCTGGAAATATACGCCTATTGAAAAATTGCTCGGCCTTTGATTGACTATCATGGCTTCTGAAGGAGCTATTGTCTTAAATTTTCATGATACCTTGCTGAGAACTTCTGACGTTTCCACTCTCGACGATGGGCAATGGTTAAATGACAACGTGATTGGATTTTGGTTCGAGTATCTAGAATATAAGGAATTTTCTGAGTTTGCCGATTCAGTATCGTTCATCGGACCACAGGTTGCACAGTTCATCAAGTCGGCAGCTGAAAATTCGTCGTTCGAGCAAGAGGTGCTAGCCGTTCTATCTACCATGGATTTGAAAACAAAGCAGCTGATTCTGCTACCAATTAATGATCAGTCAACGACAACATTTACAGTCGGTGGCTCTCATTGGACATTATTAGTTTACAACGGTAACCTCAAGTCTTTCGAGCATTTTGACTCAACTTGCAGCGGATCCAACGGCGTTGAGGCCCAAAGTGTTGCTAAGATTCTGCAGAAAGCAATCAGTCCTGAGACGCAGTTCAGATATGCCGAAGCTAAATGCAACCGACAGACAAACGGATTTGATTGTGGGATTCATCTAATTGTCAATGCCGAAAATGTGTGCGAAAAAGTGCTGAGAGACAACCCAAAGAGCCTTTTCGAATTGTCATCTGAGAAAATAAAGACCAATCAGAGAAAGCGCTTGATAGAACTGATTAACACGTTAAATTCTCAATAAATTACATGTTCACCTTATCATGATCCAGTTTAAATTTCTTTCAACCCCTTCAACATGTGAAACTGAATTAAAGTTGCAAATGAAAGTTTTAAAAGATGCCCTGACATGTGAGAGTACAATTTGTTATTTTTCATGAAACGTTCCGGCAACGGAGAGTTCATTTAATCCCATAGCGTTCATTTAATTCCGAGTAAATCCAACCCAGTCAACGGTTCAAGCTTGCCGTCAATTGGCTAGGGAGAGAATTAAAAGGACAAAAGTTTCTCCGTCACGAGAAATAATGGTCATAGATGGCGCTGAGCAAAACGGTTAACACATGCAGCCAATGAGGGGCGGAGAAGTTCAATTTCAAAAGGCAGCAACGGCGCCGCTTTTTAGACGAGCGGACGTTTCAGCTTGAGCTCACGGTATCAAGTCGGTGTCTCTCCCGTTTTCACTTCATTCAGTTGTTTCAGCTCTTGAACGCCTGTAGGATCTTTAATTGTGCTGAATCCAGTTAGTTTTTAATTGACGTATATATTACTTTGAGTTAGCAATGGATCAGTACAAGAAAATCGAAAAGATCGGCGAAGGTGAGTAGTGCGAAGATGTACATTGTGACCGTTTGAATATTGACTCGGATTCTCTTTGTCATATTTTGTATAGGAACCTACGGCGTTGTTTACAAGGCTGAAGATCTGAAGCGTAACAATGTTCTCGTGGCTCTGAAGAAGATTCGATTGGAGAATGAAGATGAAGGTGTACCATCTACAGCCATTAGAGAAATCACCCTGTTAAAGGAAGTCACTCATCCCAATGTCGTTGAACTATTAGACGTGATCATGCAAGAGAACCGTCTCTATCTGGTCTTTGAATTCTTGTCGATGGATCTGAAGAAGTACATCGACTCATTTCCCGAAGGGCAGTCCATGGAACCTAAGTTAATTAAGTCATACCTGTGGCAAATCATAGATGCGATGGTTTTCTGTCACCGACGTAGAATCATTCACAGGGATCTGAAGCCGCAGAACTTGCTCATAGACTCGAAGGGCACCATCAAGTTGGCCGACTTCGGCCTTGCTCGAGCTTTCGGTATTCCTGTTAGAGTCTATACTCACGAAGTCGTGACGCTGTGGTACCGAGCACCGGAAGTCTTACTCGGGGGTCAGCGCTACTCCACCCCTGTCGACATCTGGAGCATTGGGTGCATCTTTGCCGAAATGTTCACCGGAAAGCCCTTGTTCCACGGCGATTCTGAAATAGATCAGTTGTTTCGAATATTCCGCTCGTTGGGCACCCCAACCGAAGAAGCCTGGCCGGGAGTAACCAGCATGCCCGACTTCAAAGCGAATTTTCCGTCATGGAAGAGCAACGTGCTCTCGAGCCTGGTACCAACTATGGACAAACAGGGCGTGGACTTGCTTTCGAAGATGCTGATCTATGATCCCCATAGACGGATTTCCGGCAAAGCTGCCCTCTTACATCCTTACTTCGACGACTTGGACAGAACAGATCTGCCAAGTGCAAGCGTCTAAATAGTCTATCATTTCGAACACTGCTTCCATTTGTAGATGGAATGTCCAGAAAATTTTAGTTTTGCCCCCTTTTATCCTCGATGTGTTTTGATTTCAAACATCAATTTGTAAAATATTTTACTCGTACTTGTATATTCTGGCTTTCGAGAACAAACTAAAGCAGTGTTTCCATAAAAACGTCCACCAAAATTTATTACAATATTCGAGACAATCAAAAATATCACGTGAGCAAGCAAGCGCCAAACTTAAAATGACATTGATCACACACACTGCCAGTCAACAATTAAGCTACACAAGAATACGTGAATCTGAATTTAACAAATGGAACTTGAAACAAAATATCTTTCTGAGAAATATAGCAACGATTATACAATAGGTTTTCGATTTACCGATATTAAAGGTTTTTCATATCTTTGGAATTCGACTAGAACAAGTGCAGCTTGGTAGCTATTCGTATTAGAAGTTAACAAGGACTAGAATTTGTTAAGTGCAGCCTGATATGGAGAGATAGAACAATGTATCAAGGAGGAAACGGAACAAAGGGATTCGGTTAGCGAACAGTTCAAGCGAGCATCGGATCCTGAGGAATTTCCGGAACACTGTTTCCATCATCGGCATTGTTACGTAAGTAGTTGAAGAACTTAATGACTCGAGGATCGTTGAAATCAATCTTTGTCGGCGCGTAATTAGCGTCGGCGTACATGGTGGCCGGCGGCCCATTGTCGAACTCGTTGGTGGGCATCAGGACAAAGTCCACTTTGAATGCCTCCTGGTGGGAAACGTTGGACACTTTGACCAGCTTTGTGACGGGCTCGTAGCCCGACTTGAGGGCCGTCACCTCGTACTGGCCCGGTGTAAGTAGGCGCCAATATTCGCCGCTAGATATGGTGGTCACATCGTGGTCAATCTCTTGATTGCGTCCACTGGTCACGTTGCGAACCTTGATGGCTGCACCGTCGATGGGAAGGCCAGAGATAGCCTCGCTCACGAATCCCTTGATGCCAATATGTGCCTGTTACGTAAGAGAAAGACAGTTCTTAGAAGAACATTTCACTTTGTACAAGTTACGCAAGCTCGTTTTCCAAGAACAATCTAGTCGAGTATGCTCGAAACGGTGACTCACTTTCCAGATGTACTCTAATAAGGCTTCCTTGTTGTTCGACCATTCGTCGGCTAACTTCTCGGTAGCCGGATACTTGTCACACCCAAGCTCCAGAGTGATTTCAAAGTCATTCGAGCCCAAGTAATTGAAGTCCTGCATCCCACCGGCCACCGAGTACCAGGCGGCGCCATTTGTAATTCCTCCTTGTTTACCAAAGTCATCCTCATCGTCACCGGCGCACTTGATATTTTGCCTGGTGGCCATTAGCTTGTGTCTCTTAGCGTAGGACTCAGCAAGGTGCCTGGTCAGGATTAGGATAAAAATAGAACCGTTAGCACAAACAGTTGATAAGGGATCAGAGCTGCTAAGCAAGTGGCAGAGCTTTGACGTAAACAGAGCGTCAAGGCGCAGATAATCTCGTTCGAAACAAGTTCTCACCTGAAGGTGTCGTCGTCCGGAGTAGCCGTGTACCGTCTAACATTACCGTCCGGGCTCTCGTCGTAGGGGTAGTTAGCAACCAGAGAACCGCCGTGCAGATTGGCCGACAGAACAAACGGTGTCCCGGTAATCCAGTTGATGGCGGCTTTGGTCTCGGGCTGCAGCTGGTGGTCGAGCGTTTCTCTGGTAAACAAGTGGTCAGTCTCGTCGCCGGCCATGTAAGCAATTTGGTTCAAGTCGGGAAAGTCACGGTTCAGGTCCACATTGTTGGCATTTGACCTGCCGGCCAACCAGTCCTTGCCGGCGCCATTTGAGGTAGCAATGTCCCAGCCGTCGGGGTTCAACGAGGGCAGTATGTGTATTCGAGTATTGTTGACCAACCGCCTGATGTCCTGGTCACCTCGCTGGTACTGGTCACACAGATGGTGGGCCAGCTTGAGCAACAATTCCCTGCCGACCACCTCGTTGCCGTGCATGTTGCCCACATATTTGAATTCGGGTTCCACTAGAGAAACAAACGACAATATTCGTAATTAACTAATTGCTCCAAGACAATTAAAGTACTCACGGTCCTCATGTTCACCAGGTTTGTCGGAAATTTCAATCACCGTCAACGGCCAACCGGTGACACTTCGTTCACTCAGTTCGTACAGTCTCGTAATGTCCGGACACTGACTGTTCACTTTCTGCAGGACGTCATTAAGCTCCTTGTTACCATGGTGCTTGAACTCAAAGTCACTGGCCCGAGCTAAATTGACAATCAGCAAATTTAGCAACAGCACAGCAGTGTCCATATTTTTGGCTCCGAAAACAAACAGCTGCTTCGGCACGTTTTTCCCCTTAAAAAGGAAGTTGACAACAGAATAAACAGTGGGATGTTTCTGTGAAGAGACCGCTTTGCCGACAATTTAGCTGTCAGCGACTAAATTTCCCTCAGGCTGTGAGATAAAACTTTAGAATGATGGGTAGATGGGATAACTTGGCGACAACGGCGATAAACTCGAACAGTCCAGTGTGTTCTCGTTTGCTCTCTCTCTCTCTCCTCTCCTCCTCTCGTTGGTTCTCTCGTTCGCGTAGACTCGGTGAACCGTTCAAAAGTGAAAACGTAGGCCTTCCTCTAGTTGCCATGAGCACAAGAGTGAACCAACCGCCGATCGATTCTTAAACGTGTCTCCCTTCATTCGAAATATAGTTCGCTTTCTTTGATATGGTCACCAAGGAGACCAAGGTTCCCTCTCTCCCTCTCGTCTTCCGTTCACTGAATGCTTTTCGCTGACGTAATCCACTTTGAGTAGGCGATGACGCATGCGCACCCATGTTTTCTCTGTTTCTCGCCGTTGAAAATGGATAACATGTCGCTCTTCCTCTTTTCCTCTCTCGCTTTCTCGCGCTCCCTCTCTCCCTCTCTCCCTCTCCCTCTCTTTCCATATCCGCATATAGGTTTACTAAACAGAACTAGACGCATAGGAAGTTCGATCTTGTTTCCTTTCTCACTGCGAGAAGAGATTTCCAAGGATTACTGTATCGATCTTGTTTTTTCCTCCTCTCCCTCTCCGGCGCTCTCGCTCTGTCTCTATCATTCCCCTCCCCCTCTCCCCTCTTTTCGGACTTTTTCAGTCTTACGGCTAGACATCCTAATATTTCCTTAATATTCGAAAGTACTATATACACATTTACGAGATTAATTGCACTCCACTTACGATGTCTCATGTAAGTCCTGGAAAGAGGGTCCTCTCTCCTCTTCTCTCTTTCCTCTCTGTAGCTAAATCTTACTAGCGTTTTTTAGCACACATGTTCGCAGAACCAATGATGTTCCAGATATAAAAAAGTTCCACGAGAGATTCACTAGGACTCTCGTGAACTGTCACGAAGTATCAGTACTAAATATTTTGACGGCACAAACAAAAACACTTCTACATTCGATGTGGGATTCCCATTGAGCTCTTCCTCTCTCCCTTTCCTCTTTCCCTCTCTTCTCTTGTTTTTTATTTTTATCTTTCAGGAATCTGTTACTTTCTTGCTTCACTAATTTGTTTCTAAAAAATTGAGATGATGAAACTTTTCAGCTGATTTTCCAAATGATACTTTCGCAGTTCGTTTCAGCTCTTCCTCTCTGCCTCTCCCTCTTCCTCTCTCGCTCTCTAAAAAGCGGAAAAGGGTAGAAAAAAGTCAATGTAATATTTTATTCAGATAGATCAACGAAAATTCTTTGTCTGAGATACGTATCATGTTTTTACATTACATTTGGCGCCATTTTGGCATTTTTGAAGCATCTTGAAACACGTCATATGTATAGCTATGTACAGAGAACAGAGTTAATTGTTGAATCAAGATGCTTAATCAACTGATTTAGCCAACCAATGAAGTCTCGTCACTCCTTTGATTGCAGTTACATATCTGATAACGTCGAAGAGGTAAATATATTTTCTTTTGATGTCATATAGTACATCTTGTAAACATAGGTAATACATTTCTGTCTTCGGAAAATATTGTTCTTGTTTTATACGCAATGTTACGCGATCGATCTTTCATATATTTTTATATTCTGTTTACATATCATTATATATATCTGTGATGTTTTTCCCTTTTTGCTTCCAATGGCAATTTCCATTCTCTTTCATCTCTGACGTATATGTATTTATATATTTGCTATCAGAGTGAAACTTGCGAGTCGAATTCTTTGTCAGTGAAGTATGTGTAGAGAGATGAATCTATGTGACTTTTTTCATGTTGACTGCCCTCTCAGGGCAAGGGCGTTGCTTCGAGGGGAGAGAGGGGAGAGAGAAGGGAGAGAGAGAGGGAAAGAGGTACCGAATTCTGAGACAGAAATGAACTGTTCAAGTTGACTTGACGTCGAAATCCAATTTTGCTTTTCTGTGTCTCATCAAGCTTCGCTTTTCTTCTCCTTTCGCAATCACAATGGCGGCCTTTATCGTGCTCCTCTTGCTCTCCTTCTCTCTCTTCCCTTCCTCTCAATCTTCGCAATGTTCTCTAGGTTTGGCCAATCGTATTCCTTTGACAGTGACTGTCGCTCTCGCGACATCCCTCTCTTGCTCTCCCTCTCCCTCTTGTCTTCTCTTTTTTGTCCCTTTTCTGGGGCTTGTTTCAATGCCATTTCGCCCGCTGAGCAAAAATATCCGCTCTGAGGTTCTGAGCGAAGCAAATTCCTAGGATCTGTTCAAGGGGGCGAGAATAGGGAGTAAGAGAGGGAGAGGGAGAGGAAGAGAGACAAGATCGAAGAGAAAAATGTATGAGTTAGATGAGAGGAGGAAAGAGAGAGAGAGGGAGTACATTAGCAAAAAAGGGTCTCTGGCTTTGTAGCTAGCTTTTAGAACAGTTCTTTTCACGATTGCTTCGAGATCACTGGAGCATATTAGTGGAAAGTGCATCACAGAATAGCCTCATTCCGAATACACAGAAAGAACAATGGCGAGAGGAGAGAGAGAGGGAGAGAGAGGGAGGAAAGGAGAGAGAAAGAAGAGAGATTTCAAGTAGAACATTTCAATTGTATCCGAAACGAAATAGTCAGTAGTAAAGTTGGAAGATTTTTAACTTAATGATCTGGTAAAGAAGTAGAACATGCAAACTCTCGACAGTGTCATTAGAGTGTGAGCATGTTTCGTGAGCAAAATGGCGAAAATGAGAAACAATGCCACTTTGGGAGAGCATCAAGTCGGAGAGGGCGAGAGGAGAGGGAGAGGGGAAGGAAAGAGCGGAGAGGAGAGAGAGACATTTGCAACTCACTTGGGTAAACATAATAGTCAGCACGGAATAGATGACTCGAATTAAATTCCTTCGAGTCCATTCTCGGAATGCAGGTAAACAGCCTCTAGTGTAGATGCGACTAACAGTTGTACCATCAGCTATCTTGTACATTTGTACATTGTACATTTCGAGCCGAGGTGGACATTCGCATTCCGATTGCAAACAAAAAAAGGGGAACACAGTTTATCATGAGCAGGCAAAGGGAAAAACTGGCCCTTTGCAGGGCATTAGGGGAAAATGTGGCTCAATGCTCTGGGAGGCAGGAAAAGGATATGGAGACGAGAGGAGAGAGGGGAAGAGGGGAGAGCAGTGAGAGGGAGAGAGAAGTCATGTGGACATTGTTGCAAAAAGCTTTTTAGAGAATCTACTTTTTTGCAGTGCTATTCACAAGGAAAGATATACATTGCATCACATAGTCAGGTCATAGGAAAGACGCTTAAGGAAATGGAAGCTGGGCGAAAGAAAGAAGGGAGAGAGAGAGAGGGAGAGAGGGGAAGGAAGAGAAAGGGGAAAGAAATAGAGCGCAAAGAGAAAGGTGCACTCTGTTCGAAGTGTACATTGGGCACGTTTTACATGCAAGTCATGCAGTTCTCCTTTCTATTGCCTCGAACTATTGGACATTCGGCAATGCAATTATTCGCGACAGCTGCGGAAATTCTGAGCTCTCCTTCCCTCTCTCCCTCCTCCCTCCACCTCTCTTGCTCTCTAGTTGCCCCTGTTCTCATGGCAGAGCCTCAGCATGATGTCTACTCTCAAGTCAATTTCATTCACACCAACATGTCTGAAGGCTACCCGGAAAATAAGGGACCTAAATGTCCTAGACGTCAAATTGCATTGCGAACAGCTTCCGCAATGAACTCAACTAAGGGCTAAATAAATAGGGAGGCCGTTAAATCCAGTTTGGTTTACCTGGAGCAATGCCACCACCACAGTAACTGCGGCCACTGGAATCAAATTAGCTTCAATCCATTCCTCTCCGGCCCGGAGGCAGCCCTTCTCAAATATGACGGCCGACTTGTCTCCCGACTTGTAATCAGATTTTTTCCGTTTGTACATGTTCGAACAATGTACATATTGTGTACAGTTGGACATTACGATGGACAGTTTTCCAAGGAAGGGAGAGAGAGAGAGACGAAATTGAAAGGAGAAGGCAAGATGAAGAGAGGGAGAGAGAGAGAAGAGTTGCAGTGAATGGCAATAGAGATGGACCGAGCGTCGAGTCAAAGGGAAGTGGAACGAGGAAATGGATGCGGATCGGAGAGGAGAGAGGAGAGAGAGAGAAAGGGAAAGAGAGAGAGAAGAAAAGTTTGTTAGAGAAGAAGTAGAACGTTCATGGTTAAGATGGAATGAGCGCATGGTATCCAGTGAACAGTTCACTGGCAATGAAGGAAGCACAGCATAGAGAGAGAGAGGGAGAGGAAAAAGAAGAAGAGTGGCATCTTGCGAAATGGAATAGACAGTGTCTCCCTTCCTCTCTCAAACTGTCCAGCCAAGTGAACGGTTCAGCGAGAGGAAGAGACAAGGCTGAGTAGGGCGAGCACTCACATAGTCGGCCTTGCGGACATCATAGCCGCACTGCTTGTTCCTCGTGAGAAGGTCATCCTGACCAGGCCGACAACAGGAGAAGGGTACGCCGCACGCCTCGCGGCTTCCCTGGGCGATGCTGGAGCAGTTGAAGTAGATGTTCATGTCCCAGTCCTTTGGACCCTTCGATGCCGCAGCACTCGAGCCACTGCTCTTGGATCCAGTCTATTAAGTTCTGACGGTCGGGGTCGTCTCTGTAGTACACTATGAAGGCTTGGAAACCCTGGGCGGCTTGGGCTTTGATCTGTGTAGTTGTGTCGGCGTGTGGGAGAGAGAGAGAATAATGGCGGTTAGAGGGGGGAGAGGGAGAGAGAGAGATTAGATGAGAGGGAAATGATGGCCATTTCAGTTCATTTGCTTCAATCGAGTATTACTTATTTCTTGGCTCAATTGTTTATACGTGTCGGTGGAGAGAGATAGTATATTGGAAAAGGGAGAAAGGGCCGAAGGAGAGGGAGAGGAGAGAGAGGGAAACTGAAGTTGACGTGAATGGTCATCCATCATGTTTGCTAAGAACTAAAGTTCGATCAGTTCAGACAATGAAGAGGACGGCAAGGCAATTGATCGAACGTAAGTTCAACCTTGAAGGAACTTCGAAGTCGAACCTTTCCAAATCCTACTTACTTCCCACTTCACATCTCTCCCTCTCTCCCTCTCTTGCTCCTTCCCTCTCTGCCCCTCAGCATTGCTCTTGCCAGCTCTCATCTTGAAGTCAGCTTGGATGGACACGAAAGTATGTATAACTATATATATATAGTATATATACTGCACAAACTCACCCAGTCTCGGAATATGAAGCCCAAGATGCCCGCTGACATTTCTAACAGTAAAAGGATGGCAAGAAATATTGCATACTGAGGATCGCAGAGAAGAGACGAACGGCATTGACATGGAAGGGGAAGAGAGGGGGGGAGAGAGAGAAGAGAGAAAGAATAAAAAAGTTATATCATGATGACCTCGTGCCACATATAAAAGGTTCTGTGTTGTGACGTCAGAACGGGTCGAACTTGTACATACCGAAGCTAAGAGGCAAGTATTTTCTCTGAGGGCACCCAAGCATCCGGTGAAGCCGATGAGGAAGCCCACCGAGCCGGCGACAATGAGCAGGAAGGCGGGGTCAAGGGTCAGGTTTGCTATGCGCGAAAAGTTGCTAAAGGTGTCCTTCTCTGCCCAGGCCCACATGCCCACAATGGTGATGGTCAGGCCAAAGGTCCAGAACAGGACATTGGAGCCAAAGATAAGGTACTTGAGGCAACAGCTAATTTCACTTTTATCACTTTGTGACTTGGTCTTCTTTGGTCTCCCCGGGGGCTGGCTGAGGTGGACAGCGGTCAGTGACGGGGCCCGGGCCACCGAGGAGTGGCTCGAGTGACAAGAGGGCGCCGGTGGCGGAGGCGTGGGCACTGGCATTGGAATGGCCGTCAGCACGGCGTGCGTGCCCACCAGGGACCCGGCCGACGTGTACTGGTTGCCCCAGGTCAGGGGCTGAAACATCATGGCTGCCGTTTGTGGACAAGGTTGACCAGGGGTCGTCTCCTATCTCTCCTTCTCTCTTCGCTTCAGTAGCTGACCAAGGACGCCATTATCTATGTCCGTCTTCTATTTCCCCTTTCAATGTATTGTATTATCCGTAATATTTCCCTTGGTTACCAGAGGAATGAGTGGCACTAATGAAACCCGATACTTCCGCTTTGGATGTCAACGGGCTTGACTGTTGAGCAAATCACTATGGCGAGCAGCTGATGACACAGGTCGACAAAGGGGGACAGATAGGGGAGAAGAGAGGGAGAGAGAGGACACACTGTGTGTGTGGACAGAGGGAGAGCTGAGAGCGTCTCTCTCCTCTCACCTCTTGAAAGTCATTGCTCTTTCAGTTGGCGGTCGAGTGAAAGTAATGAGAGGAAGGCGAAGAGCAAACCGAGCTCTCAGCTTGTAAAGCAACGGACTCGAAAAAACACGGTATTTCCCTCTTCTCTGTCCCTCTCCTAGCTTGCTTCCTCTCTCCTCCTTCCCTTCTTGGCCAGCTGGTCGTAGAACAAGTTACACAACATCCAAAGGGAGAGACGTCATGTGTGTGTGTCTCTCTTCCTCTCCTCTCTCCTTCCACCTTCTAGCTTGACCTGAGTGTGTTCTCTTCTCGCTACTTGCGTTGCTTCGAAATGCAAATGGTTCTTAAATGGAAACAACACACAGTTGATAAACAGTGGCACGTAGAGAGGAGAACGAGAGAGAAAAGAGGGAGAGAGGGAGAGAGATCTCTCGGCGCACAGGTTCAAGTATCAAACTGGAAACACACAGACAAGGACTGGTGCAGAGTTGTACGACAGCTCGCTTTGTACTATTTGTATTTAGTGGCACGACTTAGTTCGAGTTTCAGAACATGGCTAACAGTCCAAATAGTACTCGACACCGGCGCACCAGTGTCTCTTCCCTCTTTGCTCTCCCTCTCTCCCTCTCCTCTCTCGCCCTGAGCAAGCGCATCTTCGCCAATGTCATAGCCGTATAACTGGAAACCTACTTCTACTTCTCGCGCGAAAAACATAACCATATTCTCAAGGATATCAGAGCCTGCATATAGATGGCCGTTGATAAGTATGCAGATAAAAGTATAAATATAAATAGAGATGTATGACTTTTACGAGTAGGAGAGGAAAAAAGAGGGAGAGAGGGCCCCTCATTAGAGAAGCAAACATGGCCGCCGAGCGCTTTGACGGCAAGATATTAAAAAGGCAGATGAAATGCATTTATATTTATATATTTCGGCGCCCTTGACGCTGATTGGTCGAGGCCATTGACCACACTTTCATCAAGATTTAGTTGAACTATCAGCTGATCAGCTGTGCCTTTGAACTGTTCAGCCTCTTGAGGAGCCAATTTCGAGAGAACCCTTCGAACAAAGGGGAACCCGTTACGCAAGGATATGTATCTTGTTACTGTAGCTACTGAAGTAGTAAATGGGAGCTTGTTCACGTATAGAAAAACGAGAGATTGTATGGCAGCATAAAAAGTTTGTGTATAGCTAGCACATTAAATGGAAATTAATGGCACTTAGCTGAGTGTGTAGAAAGAGAGGGAGGGAGAGAGCGAAGGGATCACTGGAGCTGTGTTTTTCATATTGCAAATTTTTCAAAATGGCTGAACAGGCTCATCAGTGAGCAGGGACATGCGAGTGCATTTTTTAGCCTCTCTCTCTCCCTCTCGCTCTCTTTTTTTTTGCTGAACGCATAGCGAATGATGATGAATTCAAAGTGTCAATGCATCGCGCAGAGCAGGCTCTCTTTGAAAGCGAAAATGATGAAAAATATTCCCTTTCAAATTAATTAATATGAAGTTCTCTCTCTCTCTCTCTCCTTTGCGCTCTTCCTCTCTTTGAAAGGTCTCTTCCCTTCGAGTTGCTGCGAACACCCTTCAATTCATTATGAAGTTTAACTTTATGATACTTCATGCTGACATTACACATATACATATTATACTACTCCATAATCCGTGCTTTGGAATTTGCTAATTATAGTCTTTCCAAGACGCTTGCCATCGACCCTGACATCCGGGGGTGCATTAACATCCTCTCTCTCTCCCCCTCTCCCTCCCCTCTCTCCCTCTCGCTCTTTTTCTCTAATACGCCGTGAGGGACAATAAGTTTTTCTTTCATCAATTTTGCAAAAAGCCTTTCATTGTTTGTACGCGAGGACTTTCTTCTACTACCAAGATAGATTCTCAAAGCTACGTGACCAGTCAATCAACGGTTTAAGAGGAAGAGAGGCAAGAGGGAGAGAGGGGAAGGAGAGAGCGAGATGACTTATTTCATCAAGCCATCCTTCAAGGTCGCTACTGTGAAGAAGTAAAGGCGACAAGATAAAGGAGAAGTGTCTTCATTTGCAGGCCATTTTTGGCTACACTCAGCTCTCACAAGGACACGGAGCTCTCTCTCTCTCTCCCTTTCCTCCTCTCTTCCTTTCCTCTCTTTCTGGATCTCTACCTTCCCATTAAGTGTCAACTGAAAGCTAACATGTATGTGAGGCTGTGAGTCTATCTCAATCAAATGGCACATGAATTATTTTCATATCTAGCATTGTCTATCTCCCTCCCTCCCCTCTCCTCTCGCTCTCATGGACACGTCAAGCTACTTATTACGAGTTCCTAAACGATAAACCTAAACATCAAGCTGACCTTCGCTTTCAATTACATGACGAAAAACCAAGAAAATGTGACCTTTAATCAATTACAGAGCTGAAGTCAGCTAATTCAGATTGCAAGTGCACTCAAAGCTAAGCCAAGACTTACACAATGCAAGATGTGATGACGCAAGTTGTCCAAGCTAATGACGCCGCCATTGATTTTCTTAATTACTCGGTCTCCAGTGTTCGCTTTCGATTAGAGTTCATGTCAAGTGTCACTGTGTCGACTATTTCCCGGCGTCAAGTTGTCTCGTTGCTCTTGTAATTGCGTGACTTGTCTCGTGTGGCAGTCCACTCACGAAGGACTCATCTACCTAATTGGTCAGAACCTGTGAAATATTCCAACTTTGCTCCAGTTTGCTTAGCCAGAGTGCGAGAGAGAGGGCGGGGGAGAGGGGAGAGAGGGAGAGAGAGAGAGAATATGTGCATAAACTGAAGGCCATAAACATGAGTACATAGCGATCATATTGCCATCGATTTGCATGTAATGACATGGACGTGCTATTGGCGGAAAAGTGAGCAAAATGGAACCAGTGCACTTACATCATAGCATCACGAAAGTTACATCACGAAAACAGGTTCGACACAGCTTGGCTAAAAAACAGGACCTGTGGCCGCGAGACTACTTCGTGGCTTTGACGTTAACAAGAACTCAGAGAAGAACCCCCTGGTGCCAGTGTGAGCCGGAGCTGAGTCCGCTCTCTCCCTCCTCTCTCCTCTTCCCTCTCCTCTTCTCTCTCCCTCTCCCTTTCGCGCTTCTCTCTGTGGTTTCTTCGGTGTCCGAGTCAGTTCATCAAGTAAACACGACTCGCCTTTCAAGGTCAAACAGCTTCAGCCACTAGATAGTGAATGGCAAAGTGAACGAGAGAGAGAGAGAGGTAAAGAAGGGAGGGAGAGGAAGGAGAGAGGGAGAAGGGGGAGGGAGAAAAGTAAACCTGGCCTCGGAAGGCGAATCGCAGCTGAGACTTTCGCTTTCCCTCTCACTTTCTCTCCCTTTCTCTCTCTCGTATCACGTTGTAGCTCGTGGAGGCGATCAGTGGACACCTTTGCTACCTGGGTGAAATTCCTGTGAGTCCACTTTGTGGTTTAATCCAGTTGTATCGGAAACTAATTGCCGGAAAAGGAGCCCCGTTGTGGAAACGAGCTTGCGTAGGAGGAAGTTGATTGTCATTTGTGCAGTTTAAACCGAATCAACACCTAGTGATTGCTGTATGGGACATTCCTCATTGGTGGCCTCGTAGTTGATCAGTGAAGTGAATCAACTGATCACGCAGAAATGGTCAAGTTAATTGTCTCAGCTGTACTGTTCTCCTGTCTGTCTCTCCTTGTAAACACTGCAAACGGTGAGTGTCCAGATTTGAAATCTCTTTTCGCGCCAAAAAGTGATTCATGGCTTTATTCTTGCTTATCTGTGGCTTAATTGCGATTTAGTTGCCGGATTTAAGAAACAAAATGCTTCAACAAAGTGTTGAGTGAAAGTCTTATTCATGGCAATTGGCGATAGAATAAATTACGAAATGGTTAAGCAGCTGATATGCTAAATAGCTTCGGGTCATTTCTTTGATAGTGCGTAAATTGTTTGCACAGAAAGATCAGCTCGAATAGCCTGTAGTCACAGTTAGCAGGGTAGTTAGCGTGCTTAAGCCAATTAGCTCAATTAGAAAAAGGGAAAGTTTGACAATCGGGAACTTTTTCGGTCTAGTAAATTCACTTTCAACTGCACTTGACTTGACAGATATTGTTCAAGTTAATTTTCGCAATTAAACTTACAGCAAATACTGTTCCGAATCATGTCGGGTCACCGGGTGACAGAGGGAAGGAGAGAGAGAGAGAGAGAGAGAGTACAAAGGGGAGAGATAGAGATGAAGGCAATTTTTCTATTCGTGCACTTGAGCGTATCGATTTCAGCTACAGCTCCAGTAATTGCGCTCAATTCACTGCAATTGCGTGTTTTATGTTCATTTTTTTCGGTGATATCTGAATACTTTGCTATTATTTATGATGCCAATTTCATCACGGTATCCAGTTATTCGAATCAACTAAATGGCAAGAATTTTCATTAAATAGGAACACCAAGCCTGACCGGAACATCGCAGGAACCCATTTTCACGGTGGTAAATGAGGACATTTACTTTGAGTGTAGAGTTCAAGACTTGGCAAATTACACAGTCCTCTGGAGGTTCGCTGACCTTTCGAAGCGAGATGACGGCCAAGTTCTGACCAATGGCACGTCCCTAGTGACGGATGATACTAGGTTCTCATTAATTCACGCCGAAGATGACCAAATGTGGATACTGAAGCTGGCCAATGTTAGTCACGAAGATTCCGGCGCATACATTTGTGAACTGAACACATCGCCAAGGCTGAAGACAGGTCGAGTTCTGAACGTTCTTGATGACAGCGAAGAAACTGGCAACAATAGTCCTCCACTACTCAGTTCGGTGGACCACAATTATACTTCATGCTGTTCGCAAGAAGGTGTTCCCTTGTATTGCCATGGATTTTGTCATTTTCAGGGCTTAGTATCTCAAGTACAACCACAAGAAGCTATCCGCAGGTGTATCCAATACCTGCCCAGTATAACGAAATGTCTTGCCGATGGCAGAAACCACATGCCATGTTGCAAGCGACAAAACATTCCCGAAACATGTCAACCGGTGTGCGTGGGCAACTTCTCTCTGGCCACAGTTCTTGACCACTTCACGTGCATGGACTACTCGGCCCCAGTTCTGGCTTGCATTGCCGAAGGTGTCATGACTCTTCCTCCGCAGCCCAAAGAAGTGAATGTGGAACCAGTGTCTTCCAGCGAGCTCAGAATCAGCTGGAAACATGCCGACCAAGGTGCTCACTTGATAGACATGTACCAGGTCAATGTGACCCAATTGCATTCCTTTGACGAAGCTGGCCTCTCGCTTGTCGCTCGCCTTGAAAGGCCTGACACGTCGCAAGAGCCATCACTGTACGGTTTGCTGCTGCGGTTCAACATCCTAGCCAACCGGACGGAATTGAGTGTCACCGACCTCAAGCCGTACACTATGTACCAAATTGACATGATAGCTTCGAACAGGATGGGCGCCAGCTTGCCGTCGGATAGTATACGAACCCTGACACTTGAACCGGTGAACGACAAAGCCGGAAATGCTGCTAAAAAGGATAGCGATGGCCACCCCGAGCCCAACTTGCCGGACATTAAGCAGTGCTGCCGTGTCGCCAATGTTCCTGCAGGTCGTTGTCTCGACATTCTGTGTGACCCAGTCAAGGCTGACGAGGCTATCTTGAGTGACTTCATGGTCTGTGCCCCTTGGGCGAATATAACCTTCAAGTGCATGGCCGTTGGTGTCGACCACTCCAGTTGCTGTCAGCAAAGAGGCGTGGCTTCAAATTGCATGAATTTTTGCAAAGGCGATGTAGAAAGAATCGATTACCGCCAGTTCAATTGCTTGGCCCACATGGCAACCTATGGTAGTTGTGTCCTCGACCATCATGGCGTCTTGCCGTCACCCCCGAAAAACTTCAATGTCATAAATGTCCACCATGACTGGGCAATACTTAAATGGAGTCCTCCGACAGAACTTGCTCATACTCTGATTGGCTATCACGTTTTCTGGCGAGACACGGCAAAAGATGAGTCAAGTTACTCGTATTACAACGTCGTCGACGCCACCACTTGGCCATATTTGCTGGACAAACTGTCTCCGGGTGGTCGTTACGAGGTATTCGTCAAGGCTGTCAATCAGTACGGACTGTCACAAAGCTCGAGCCGAGTGATTTTCTCCACGCCGCCACTGAGCTGGACTGAGGAGACGGAAACCAATGAGCTGGGCTCTGGTTACAATGAAACCCAGTGCTGTGTTCGAGCATCCTTGGAGAAAAACTGCATGCCGTTGTGTACCTATCGAGTCAAGGTGACCGATGTCCTGACCAAGGCCTCGGCTTGTGCAAACACGTTACCGATTCTGGTCAAGTGTGCAACCGGAGGTAGAAACCACGTTTCCTGTTGCCGAAGACTTGGCGTCTCTGCCGACTGTCTGGGTCTGTGTGCTGGACACGTAGAGACTTCGGCCAATATCCTGGCTTCTCGCTGTGCAAATGACTTGGGTAGGATGTTACAATGCATGGAGCAAGGCACCGCCATCGTAGAAGAGACGCCACTGGATCCCCAGTCCAGCTTGGCCACAGCGGACTCTGCCCATCACCAATGGGGAAATAGAGACATGCTCATGAGTTTTCTGGTCATTTGTTTTGCCCTTTGTGTGCTCGGTGCCACAATTGGCTCCTCAGTATACGCTTATCGACGCTACTATGCAGCAAAGAGATCAGCTGCCGGGGCTTGCATTTCCTTTGAGAATCCGTCATACATGAAAGATGATGCTTCCATCTCAGTTCAGTTCGGTCCCGACAATCACAATGAAGTGAATGCCAATGATTTGAGTAAATCCAGTGGAAACTAGACATGACAGAAACCATGAGCATGAAATAAAAAAGACTGTGATATTTGGCTTTCTTACTCCAACAAGCCACGTGTATTACCTTATACTGATGAATTGGGTTCAGTTTCCTGCAAAGAGGTGGTAGAAGTATTCAAGAGAACCGATACATAAAGAGAATTGTTCAACAGCTCATTTTGAACTTTATTTCCTTTACATAATAAATGCACTGTTGAAAGATGGCGCGAATGCTTACTCGTCAAAGAGCGCCATCTAGGATTTTTCGCTGAAGTTCGACAGTCTCTCAGTGTTTTATTTTTAACTGTCAATCTAATTCGTCTTTTTAGCATTTCTGCGTACACATGTATGAATCAATAATCATTCTGATATTATAGCTAATATTAATAACTATGGCTTAGAGAAAAAGAGTCCGAAAAAATGGTGAGCTTCCTTGATGTTTGACTAGTTCACGTTTTGAGAATTCATTCACGAATGTTTCGCTTTTTTGTTGCATTCTTTCTACAGAATGTCCGACTGAAGAACAGTATGAACTAATCAAGATTTCACCTTTTCAAGGTGTCATCGGCAAATCAGATAAACCCTGCCTCACAGGTAAACACCACACTTTGTCTAACTACTACGTATGAAAGCCCTGTCGTTGGCTCTATCTAGAAGTATTCTCACATCGTTCTGCAACCTACGAATGGCCATTATCTGGACAAAGGGCAGTTCCATTCCGCCGTCGACTTGGTTTGTCCTTCGAGGGAAATAAATGACCCAAATTAGGTCGAAGGCCGAGAGACAAGTGGCGCCAATCCAGAATCCAAGACTACTCAACAGGTCTGTGATGCACTCAATCAAGCCAAGCTTCGGGAAGTCGATCGTTTCAATTTGAGGCAACTGTTCAACTGTCGACAAGGTCGGTAATTTGAATTGACTAATTGACATCAGTACGGGAAGATGGTAGCTTTCCTTGCAGTTAGGACTTGAGCATTGCTTATCGCAATAGCCATTGATTTCATATACCATGTCGCGGAATGTGGCATTATTCTGAACTTCTCTGTATGATGTCATTCGCTCATTTTCGAACTCGCCCAATGAGACATGAGATCCAGGTGCTAGTTCACCTAGTTTACTAAGTGACTGCTTGTTTAGACAAGTAGAGAAACAATGGCCGCGATCTTCGAAACCGGAAAGACTATAATTTCGACACGCAGAGTCAAATGGTGGCGGTAGAAGTTGCTTCTCTATAGTGATATACGTCATTGTGAACATATCCAGGGGTGTGAGTAGAACAGAATGGCTGAAGTCATCGAGGCCATGTGAGTCTTGACCATGGTAGTAGACTGTCATGTCATTGCTCAGATTACGAACGTTGGGCGCCATTACGATAGAACTCTGTCCACCCGGATACTGTTTCATTCGTTGAAGGGCCAGATAGTTGTAGTTCTGTTTTTCTTTCAACTTGAGGGTGAAACACTTGACCGAGCTCTTGATTGACTCTGTGATACTATATAGGTCTGTGCATTTCTTCAGAACGAAAGCCATGCTCGACGCTTGAATGTATTGACAAGCTGCTAAAAGTTCGCTGGCGTGATGAGTGATGTCGAACACTTCCTTCACTTTGAGACCAGGAACGAAAAATGCACTAATTTCAAGCTTATCGGAAAATGGGGACTTGGCTATCGATTCTGTGAGCGTAATATTTTTTTGGATTGTCCAATCTTGGAACCCTTGGCTCAACCTGGTGCGAAGATCAGGCCACCGGTCAAGCGCCATGTCCAGCTTGACCATTGATATCAAGGCGAAGCAAAAAGAAATGGCCGGAGGCTCAAACTTCTCCGGGAACTGGATCTTGACTTGAGTTGCCGCCTCATGGGCCAGATAAGAGTTGGCTATTATGTAAGCTTGATAGGTATTACCTAAGACGCAAGACACGAACCACAGAACGCGAAGTTTTCGGTAAAGGGGACTTTGAAAGTCGGCCATCTTGCGCTGAAACAGAATTCATTCGAGACACAGAATGTTTCTTTTTCGGCGAGCAAAAAACTGCTATTGTTCGAAAATTGTCGTCGCTAATGAAATATGCTAATCTGTTTAGAAGATCGATGGTCGTCAACGTATTGTAGACTCCTTAGATTCATACATGTATGCCATTAAGGACAGCCTGTGCAAGTGGAAGGGCTTTCGGGTCACGAAGTTGACATTTTATCAAGCATTGGCGACTTTCGCACCTGGCGAGTGAGTCATGACACTTCCAACGCCCACGAGACCAATTGTTCCCTTCTACAGGACTAAATTCGATCGCTATGTGATCGACGGCAGGAAATGTGATTATCGCCGAATCGTTGTGCGCAGGATCATAGCCTTTGCTGAAAAGCTTGAGAATTTCAACTAGGAAAGCTACGAGATGTTCAGTAAAATTTTCAACTTGCTTTTGTTGCTATTGCCGATTGACGTTTCGACGAGCGCCCTCTGGTGGCAGTCTGATGATGACAATCCCAGTTGCACCAGATTTTACTGGCAACTATGCAAATAACTCTTAGCAAATGAATACCATGTTTGTTGAGCACATTATATTCTACATTTTATCAAAGCGACTAAACACATTAGATTTAGACAGAAAGCTGATTTAAATTCCCGCTGCTAAATTAATAGTGACGTCGTTCTTTGATACACAGTTACCTACTGTTTTGTAAACTGCGATCTCTTTGACGATCTTCTCGAAGGCTCCTCACATCCTGTTGCAGTTGGCGAATGGCCAATATCTGAACATATGTCGACTCTAAGCCCACTTGGACCCTGCGCGTCGCACGGCTGAAATAAGTGGACCAAAATAGGTCAAACACCGAGAGACAGGTGGCGCCAATCCAGAATCCAAGACTACTCAGCAAATCTGAGATGCATTCAATCAAGTTCAGTTTCGGGAAATCAGTGGTCTTAATTTTCGGAAACTGTTCAACTGTAGCCAAGGTTGGATATTTGAATTCACTAGTAGACAACAGCTGTGGCATGTGATACACTGACTTGCAGTTGGGTCTTGAGCACAACTGGTCACAGTCATTGCTGATCATGCGCGTGGCATTGTAGAATGTGACATTCGTCGGCGTTAAAGCCAATGGGAATCGCTCATTTGCCGAGTCTTCCAAGAAAACGTTGGGTCCTCGTGATAGTTGTCCTAGTTTTTCAAGTGACCGCTTGTTGAGACAAGATTCGTAACAATGGCCGCGATCTTCGAAACCGGAAAGGCTGTAATTTTGACATCCGTTTTCAAAGGGAGCCGGCAGCTTTTCCGTTACAATGGTGATGTACGTCATGGTGAACATTTCCATGGGACTGAGAAGCAAGGAGCGACTGAATCCATCCCGAGTGTAAGTTTCTTGTGGATGATAGAAGACGGTCATATCGCTGGTCATATTGCGAATATAGTCCGGCATCAAGATCGTATTCTGACCACCTGGATACTGTTTCAGTCGCTGCACGTTCAAGTAGTTATATTCCTGTCTTTCCTTCAACTTGAATGTGAAACACTTGGCCGTGCTCTTGAATGACTCTGTAATACTGTATGCGTCCTGGCAACGTCCAAGTGTAACAGCATAGTCCGAGGCTCGAATCACTGTACAGGCAATGAAAATATCTTCGGCCTGATAAGTGATATTGAAAGCACCCTTGACGTCAAGCTCTTGAACGAAAAGATCGCCAATCCCAGCTTGTCAGTATGCGACATTTTGGCAATTGTGTCTTTGAGCGAAGCGTTCGATGGAATATTAATATGAGTCAGTGTTTGATTTATTCTTATCCCAAGATCTGGCACTCGGTCAATAGCCATGTCCAGCTTGACGATGGAGGCCAAGGCGAAGCACAGCGATATCGCCGGCGGCTCATACGTTTCCGGAAACTTGATCTTGACTTGGCTTGCTATGTCATGGGCCAGGTAAGCGGTGCCTATGATGTACACCTGGTAAGCATTTCCCACAATGCACAAAGCGAACCACAGCGTCCGTAGTTTCCAGTGTAGCGGACTCTGAGCCTCGTCGTCCATCTTGACCACGAACTGTCCACGTGTTTGACCTTCTCGACTCTAGACAGAAATATGGATTGTCTGAAAGTAGCTGGTTGCATGAGACTACTTGGCGAATTCTAGTCGGCCATCTTTGTCAAAGGACAGAAATCATTTCAATAGTTGGCAAAATGAAGTGAACAGTAAGTACCTTTTCTAATGATTACTTGAAATAATCAATATTCCGTAAATTGGTTTTGTGTTTTTCTTACTGAAACACCATAAAACAATGTTCAGAAATCGATTGTGAGCTATGACTAATTGCGTATGTGAGAGACTCAAATTGTCGGCATAGCAACGCCGCTGACCAGTCAAAGAATCACATAGACGCACACGTGTCTGAGAATGAATTGGTATGTTAATTGAAATCTCAGACGTATCAAGCTGTGTAAGTTAATTTCCGATTGTAAGTGAACGACAAGCATACATGGGCACCATTGGCTGGGAGCCGTGAAGTTGGCTTTGTTGCCTCACTCATTTCTGATTTTGAACTGAGCGCAAAAGTAGGAGCGGGTATCCAGCTCAACTTCGGTCAACTCTTCATTTTTTACTTTCAGACTAAAAGCAAAAAAGTTCACCCGATCGAGTCTAATTAGATACCCGTTCCTCTTTTTGAGCCAGGCTCAAAATCGAAAATTGAGTACAACAATGAAGCCGACTTCCCGGCGCCCAGCCAATGGTGCCCATGTATGACGACAAGGCTCAACTTAGCTACGTCGCCACATTTTGGCCGGACTCGTGCGCTTCACCGTTCAGGCCACACAGCTGCGACGAGCTTCTTAGTTATCTTACACAAGTAGAACTACTGTTAAAGCCAGTTGGCATTAAACCTATTTTAACTCAAGTTGTGGGACAGTAGAAAAAGCTATCTCTACCGCTAACTAGCGAGACCAACAAGTGAACTAATACAAGAGACAAACTCTGCCACGTAAAACCCGGCATCAGGTAAGAAGCGCCATCTATTAGTCTACAGAACTTGTTCAAGCTACTTTTTCTAAACTGTATGCGGATGAGGATTTTTGCTTAACGAACCAGGCCAACATTATGACACAAGCTATCAAGATACAATTGCCTACTTTCGTTGAACTAGAGGCCGGCACGGACCGCTTTTTCTCGGCCCGACCCGACCGTAAAGGAAACTACGCATGCGCAAGTGTGACATCACCTATTGAGAAAGCTGACTTTGACGACCCGTAACCGCCCGACCCGCGGACCGACGGTCGGACCGCTCAGCCCGCCCGAGACAGCCCGGCCCGCGCCGGCCTCTACTGTGTAGGTCGCTTTCTCTCGTTCGCGCTGATTGGAGCATTCTTACTTCAAGTTGTAAGTGACGAATCATAGCTGTTGCATCCGATGGCGATTCTAAGGCTGCTACCCTTCTTGTTCCTCGACTGAAATAAGTATTCCAGAACAAGTCAAACACTGACAGACAGGTGGCGCCAATCCAAAAGCCAAGGCTACTCAGCAAATCTGTGATACAATCAATCAGTCCAAGAGCCTGTATGTCTGTCGTTCTGATTCTGGGAACGTGCTCAGTTGTTGACAAACTTGGAAACTGCAAATCACTTGTTCCCAATAGTAAAGGAATATAGACGACTTCCTTGCAATCGGGCTGCCAACAGCTGTCACCGCAGATCTCGTTGATTTCAAACCATTTTCGCATGAGAGATGCATTTGTCAAGTCCATCCTATAGTTCATTCGTTCATTTTCATGCTGCTTCAAGAAAAAATTGGGTCCAGGGCCAAGTGTACCAAAGACTTCGAGTGAATGCTCGTTGAGGCAAGTTTCGAAACAATGGCCGCGGTCTTGGAAACCCGAAAGACTATATTGTCGACACGCAGACTTGAAGGGTAAAGGTAACAGTTGCGTTTCTATGCTCAGGTACGACGATGTGAACATATGCAAAGGTGTGAGTAGTAGCGAGTGACCATATCCTTCGCGACTGTATTTCTCCGGAGAATGATAGTAGATGGTCACGTCGTTGGTTAGATTGCGAACAGTTTCCTTCATCACGATTGAACTCTGCGCACGCATGAACGGAATCATTTGCTTCAAGGAAACCATTTTGAAAGATTGCATTTCCTTCGCCTTGAAAGTGAAACACTTTGCTGTACCTTTGATGGATTCAGTAATTTCATACATGTTTTCACATGGCTCAGCTACGAACGCATAGTCCGAAGATCTGATTGTTTGACATCTTGCGAAGAGATCCTTGGCATTGTACGTGATGGAAAAAACTTCCTGTATCTCAATATCTTGAAAAACCGACAAACCGACGTGCAGCTTATTGGTGTATGACATCTTGGCTATTGCTTCTTTCAATGAAGTATCATTGAGCATGAGCATTTCCGGTTGAACACGGCTCATTGTAGTTCTCATGTCCGGCCATCTTTTCAGCGCCTTGTCCAGCTTGACCATCGATATCAGAGTGAAACAAAGCGTCGCAGCTGGCGGCTGAAAAATCTCGGGAAACCCAATCTGGACTTGGCTTGCTACTCCGTAAGCCAGGTAAGCATCGCCTATGGTATACACTTGATAGACGTTACCTATGACACAGAGAGCCAACCACAGGGCTCGCAAATTACGGTGCAGTGGGCCCCGGTTCTGATTGTCGGCCATCTTGACAGGGGGAATATATTTTAAACTCACAAATTCGACGAAAGCAAGTAGGAGAACCTCAGACCGTGTCCGCCATTGTTCCCTTGCCCGATGGCTAGAAGTGACTGTAGAAATATTGTCCCATCGTTAAGCACTCAATTCAAATATATTTATTGCCGTCGAAGCAAATCGCAGACAGCATGAGTTTAATTACAACCGACTACGCAGGCGCTGAATTCACAGAAAGCACACAAATGAGCCTATTTTCCGCGCAAGCGCGTTTAAAGCATTACCTCTGTACCATCATTGCTAGTTATTAGTTAGTTATTATTTCACGCTGTGCGAATGGAACGAGAACAACATTGACTAGATGCTACGCAGAGTAAAAAATGTCTGCAGCTTAGTCAGACATGCTGACCTTTGACTACAGCACACCAGGGACTACATAGCTTTGTTTGTCAATGTGTGATCATTAAAAATGTCATTAAATTTCAGACAAAATCAGCTTGACGGCATTTTTGCTTGCTGACGGTTTCAACTTTTCGACAATCGATGTTTGGTGGACGAAAATTTAGAAGCTCTTGCAACAACTAATTTAGCGCAGATTCGATAAATATTGATATACGGATATATGTTTATATATACGGACCAGTTTGAAATGGCCTTGGGTGCTTACTTGTTTTGTTTGGTCAAAATTCTGAGAAAAGCGCCCTCTAGTGGATTGGTAATTCTTTCCGCGTGTGGTGAAAATATCGAGAATTCCCGAGAATTCAAACTCCGGGAGTATTCCCATCGGGAAGACTGGCCCACAGCTAGTCCCGACTCTAAAATCCAGCACTGGATTGGCTACAACTTGAAAAAATTAGCGCGAAACATAGGACCGAGTTGTTGTCGAGCTCTGTCGCTCGTAATTTCTGCTATAACTTCCGAAGTCGAGCCGACCTTTCTTAAATGCCTATCCAAAGGTCGCTTCTCTAAGCGGCCATCTTGAAAGTATATCGTTTTGGGTTGCAGCTTGCGACTGACCACTGGGACTGCCTTGACTGCATCGCGCAAAGTTTTAGGTCGTCTAGATGAGAACGTGGTCCACATGAAATCGAACACAGACAGACCGGAAGTTCCGATCCAGAACCCAAGTGTACTGAACAAGTCTGTGATGAACTCAATCAAGTCCAGCTTGGGAAAGAACGTGGACGTAACTCGAGGCTCTTGCTCAACCAGGGTCATGAAGCACGGAAAGTCGAACTTGTTCAGAGCCATCAGCTGGGGAATGTAGTACTTGTCCTTGCAGTCCCGCTTAGAACAGTACTTGTCGCAGTGATCATAGATTGCGTAAACAGTATTTCTGACAGTGGCGTTGTTGATGACCGTCTCAGCGGCAATTAGTCGCTCATTAGCGAACTCTTGCAGCAAGATGGCGGGCCCGGGTGAAAGTTTGCCCATTTTGTCCAGTGACTGCTTGTTGACGCACTTCTCGAAACAGTCGCCACGATCAAAGTAACCGGAAACAGTATAGTCTTGGCAGTCAGTGTTGAAGGGCGCCGGAAGTAGCTTGATGTCGTAAGCCACATACGTCATGGTGAACAGTTCCATCGGTGTGAGGAAAATCAAGCGACTAAATCCTTCGCGACTATACGTATCCTGGAGATGGAAATACACCGTTATATCTCGAGTCAAATTTCGAATACTATTTCTCATGATAATCGAACTCTGCATGCCTGGAAATAGCTTCATTCGCTGAATGGTCAGGTAGTTGTAGTTCTGTCTCTCTTTCAGCTTGAATGTGAAACACTTGACCGCGCTCTTGAAGGACTCAGTGATGTGATACAAGTCATCACAACGTGTAAACGCAAATGTATAGTCCGAAGATCGGACTATGCGACATACTTCGAACAGGTCTTCCTGGTGATACGTTATCGCGAAAGCTTCGTCAACCTTTAAGTTTTCAAAGATAAATTCGCTGAGCACTATCTTTTCGTTGAACGGCATCTGAGCAATGGCTTCTTTGAATGATGTATCGTTGAGTCCGGCAAGTACTTGCTTCGCTTTTCCCATCCTAGCCTTCAAGTCGGGCCAGCGGGCGAATGCAATGTCCAGCTTGACCATAGAGATCAAAGCAAAGCACAGCGATGGCGCCGGAGGCTTGAAGTTCTCTGGAAACTTTATCCTGACTTGAGTAGCTACGTCATAGCTCAGATAGGTACTCGCCAAGGTATATGCTTGGTAGGTGTTACCTGCGACACACAAAGAAAACCACAGAGCCCGTAGTTTCCAGTGAAGACCACTCTGAACTTGTTTCCCTGCCATTGTTTACTGAACTGAACCGTTCAGGATATTTAGAAAAACATGTATTCAAGCCTTATTACCTGTATTTATAAACTGAGCTCTGTCACGACATTTTCGTCGCAACAACGGTTCGAAAGTTCAAAATAGAATCATATGTAAATCTATTCTAGTTTCTTGTTCATGCTACAAAGGATTCGAATTGAGCTACATTCATTTTAGGGCGAAGATGATTACATAATTCTGGAAGGAATGTGCATGTAGATTAAGCTGACCACTGCATCTGTAAATGGCCGACTGAAAGTTTTGCGTGACTACTTGCCAGCCTTCTGCGGTTTACAACGTTGAGCTCTCTGGACGCACAATGAAGTCCGTATAGCGAAGAGGGAATCCTAACCGAAGGTCGTGAGATAGGCTAGAAACAGGCTCCACCCACTATATACTTTGCTGGTACCAAATTGTTACGTAGCAGAATAGGCAGTTGCTTTATTTCATTCACAATTTCAAGCTGAAGCACAAAACATAGAAAACATTAACGCAAATATTAGGGGAGACAGTAGTGTCATCTTGTGAACAGTGGTATAACTTTTAGTTGTCTCCGCTGGAGGGAGCCACGGTAGTAAAGCTGACTTTCATCTCCGATCTCTGTCAGAGATTCTCTGATATTTAAGTTTTTTCTGTCACAGGTTTAAATACTGAAGCGCAATAGGAATATTTCTGCAACTTTGCCTTTAAATATATGTCATCGATTCGATAGTTATTTAATAGTGTCCCTATGAGCTCAAAGATGGCGCTGCAGTATGTGGCGACGCAAGGTGTTCATCGTTTAGAGCTTGAAGAAATTAGCTCGAAACATTGGTTCCAGTTGTATGGGTTTCTTGGAATCGCAGCTACTCGATAAGCTGTCCCGGTAATATTTCGGTGACGAATCGTGATTACTCTTGGTTTTCGACAACGACTTCTTAATCAAGTACACCTCGGTTCGCAAATTCTGGATCGCTGCGCTCTGAATAGCTGTGAAATCGGTGATATTTTTGGATTTCTTCCTTCGACTCATTACGTCCCAGACAAAGTCGAACATAGTCAGACCGGAAACTCCGATCCAAAATCCGAATGTACTGAACAAGTCAGTGAAATACTGGATGAAGTCTTGTTTTTGCTCGTAGACAGTGTTGATGACAGGTTGCTGTTCGACATAGCTGGTTATAAGGGGATTTTCGTAATCCATAGAAGCCATCATCGAAGGTACGTAGTAAGTGTTCTCGCAATCCGGTTTGCTGCAATACTTCTCACAGTCATCGTTGATTTTGATAATACTCAACCCAATTGTTTCATTAGTGATAACAGTTGAAGGATCGATCAGGTGTTCATTTCGGAACTCATCAAGTAGAATAACGGGTCCAGGTGCCAGTTTGCCTAAACGTTTAAGGGACAGCTTGTTGACGCACGTCTCATAGCAGTCACCGCGGTCAAAGTAGCCCGACAAGGTGTAGTTCTGGCAATCAGTGTCATATGGTGCAGGTAGCAGCTTATTAGTGAACGTGCTGTGTGTTACGGAGAAGAGTCCCAAAGGGGTCAAGTACAGGTATCGACTCAAACCTTCACGCGCATATGTCTGGGAAGGATGAGTGAAAAACTGCAGGTCTGTGGTCACGTTGCGCAGATAGTTTTTCATGACTATGATATCTGTGACCCCAGGATAGTTTTTCATCCGCTGAACCGTGATATAGTTGTACACTAGAGGTACCTTGTGGATGAAAGTGAAACACTTGCCCACTCCCATGAATGATTCCGTCACGTTGTAAACCTTGTCACAAGTATTCATACTGTGAACGTAGCCAGGAATTTGAATGATTCTACAATAGTAGAACAACTCCTCATGTCCATAGGTCAAGCTGAATGCATCTTCGACTTTGATGCCTTCATACAAATACTTGCTCAGCTGGATTTTCTTACCGACCGGCATCTTGGCCATCGTGGCCTTGAATCTTGAGTCGCTCATGTTGGCGGCTCCTTTGATCTCCTTTCCAAATCTGGCCTTGAAGTCAGGCCACCGTTTCATCACCAACTCCATCCTGACCATGTTGATCAAGGCAAAGCACAGCGTGTTGGCTGGAGGCTCAAAGTTGTCCGGGAAGTTTATGCGAACTGTCGTAGCTACGTCGTAACTGAAGTACGCATTCGACAAGCTGAATATTTGATAAGTGTTGCCGGATAAGCAGAGACAAATCCAGATTGCGCGAAGTCTTGAATGCACTGAAATGCTGTCGGCCATTTTGCACGATGACAAGCGAAATCTAGCTTTACGTCTACCACCCGCCATCTTGGTTTCCGAACTAGAAGACCTCGCATTCAAAACTAAACGCTCCTACACCAGTTGAGTTCGTTTATGTGAAACGTTTACTCTCGTTATATTTTGAATGCTCTTCCATGCCACGACAGTTTGCAATATGGCTTCTTTTTTTGTCTAACAGAGCCTAACTGCCATTTTTAGCATGGTTTAATTGAGATGCATTTACTGCGTGACAAATGCTGTTCTGAACTTCCAGCTAACCAGGTCTTCTTGGTCCGAAGAGTACCGAATCGACTCGGGCTCAGTTGATAGCAAAAATGGCGCTAGTGCGTGACTATTCACCAGCTGTCCCGGTTGACGCAAATATTCAACACTTAAAAACAGTTTGATGAACGCTGCCTTTCCACCATTTACAGTCAATGGCTATGGTAGCACTTTGTGGGCCCAAGAGGTTTAAGCCAAGGGCATTTCTTGTTAGTTTTGCGAAATGACGCACACGATAGAGCGCCATCTCGCGGAGCGGTTTTCATTCCGAGGATGAGCATTTTTGCATTTAAAAGCTTGACAGTTGTGACGTGCGGGATTGACACGACCCGGTTCAAGGGGGGTGTCAACGGGCACTAGGGTTCGGAAGGTCCACGAACGCCGGTGCTTCTAGTCAACCTGGTCAAGGTCAACGCTGTCGAAGGTTCGAGTCTTCTACTGAACGAAGACGAGAACTAGAGACAGATTATAGGTGAGGTTCGACTATCGAATCCTGTAAAGTGTATTGATAGTCTAAATGATGAGTACAACTAACAGAGGTAAAGAGTAAACAGGAATAACAGTAATAACGTGAGTAGACTAATAGTCAAAACTAGACTGCCCTGAATAACTCGTAAGCTCCTATATATATATGTATTATTGCTAGGTGGCGCTCGAGAGTCGAGAGTTGACCGGAGGTCAAACTGACAAGTGTCCGGTGGACTGTCACAACAGTCATACCGAAAGCCGAAATACTTAGGAAGTGTTAAATCCTTGACGGTGTAATACAAAAATTGAAGCAATCTATAATTTGAAGAAATTGGTTCGGAACATGGGTTCCTGTCGGTAATATTTCCTCCATTTGCGGCCATATGAGGACCCGCTTGGTAGATATTCCCGTGTACTCCGTTGACTCGTTAGACGAAACAGCGAGTTCTGGACCATTTCCATTTGTTTCTGTAACATTTGAATCGCAGATATTTGAACAGCTGACGAATCAAGGACTGATTTCGATTTTCGGGCACGAGTCAAAATTTTCCAAACAGCGTCAAAGACTGTCAATCCTGAAGCTCCGATCCAGAATCCCAGAGTGCTGAACAGGTCAGTGATATACTGAACGATGCTATGTCTAGGGCTGTAGACGGTGTTGATGAGGGGCTGCTGTTCAACATAGTTTGCTAGAGCGGGAAAATTAAATTCTCCAGAGGTCATTGTTGAAGGTACATAGTAAGTGCTCTCGCAATCTGGCTTGCTGCAATAGCTGTCGCAGTCACCGTCGATCTGGATGATACTCTGTCTAAGAGTTGAATTTCCAAATACTGTTGCGGTATCGATCATATGTTTTCCTCTGAACTCATCAAGTAGAATAACGGGTCCAGGTGTTAGCTTACCTAGACGGTCAAGAGATTGCTTGTTAACACACTTCTCGTAACACTCGCCACGGTCAACGTATCCGGACATTGTGTAGTTCTGGCAGTCAGTGTCATATGGTGCCTGTAGAAGCTTGCTCGTGAACGTGCTGTGTGTCACGGAATAGAGTTTCGAAGGGGTCAGCAACAGGTAACGACTCAAACCTTCTCGCGCATATGTGCTCGAGGAATGAGTGTAAATCACCATGGCCGTCGTAAGATTGCGAATACTCTGTCTCATCACTGTTATACTTATCATGCCTTGATATACCTTCATTCGCTGGACAGTAATGTAGCTATATACCTGAGGTATCTTGAGTTTCAGAGTGAAGCACTTCCCTGAAGCGATGAAAGACTCAGTTATACTGTATAACTCGTGGCAGGGCTTGCCATCGAAAGAATAACTCGGCGTCTTGATGATCCGACAGTAAAGAAGTAGCTCATCGGGGCCATATGTCAAAGCGAAGGCGTCTTCTACTTTAATGTCATTAAAGATATGTCGGCTCACCGATATCTTCGACTCCAAATCCATTTCGGCTATAGTTGCTTTGAACGTAGAGTCGCTCATTTTGTCGGCTCCTTTGATCTCACTCTTGAATCGGGCCTTGAAGTCAGGCCACCTTTCCATGGCCTCATTCATCCTGACCATGCCCATCAGGTCGAAGCAAATAGTGCTGGCCGGCGGCTCGAAGTTTTCCGGATAGTTTATATTTACCGTCGTTGATACATCGTAGTCAAAGTACCTATCTGACAGGTGGTATATTTGATATGCATTACCCAGCAAACAGAGACAGAGCCAAAAAGCTCGAAATTTGAGGCGCACTGAGACTTTGACGGCCATTTTGTTTTTGAATGATGGAAGAATAGAAAACCTCGAGCTGTTTTTATCTCATGCACCTAGTAAGTGAAATACAATGGCAGTTACTAGCGTTAACTAATGAGTTACATTTAATGGTCGAAACAAGTGTTGAGAAATTTTCCCATTTTGAAAATCGAATCAATAATAGATTGAAAAGTTGAAACTGTGAAAGAGAACAAGTAGTGAAGAAATGAGGACGCCGCCTTGTTTCGAGCTTGAAGCCGAGCATGGCTTCAACGGGCTTCGATTGGGTTGGCCCGAGAAGTTACGAGAAGTCTTCAGTGGGAGAATTGATCTTTCCTTGGATTCCACCTTGGCTGATTAGTCGCATAAATCTCCTTACCATACTTTGCATGAAAAAATGCCCGTTTTGAGTAGTCATTTAGTAACGAAGCGAAACGCTACCTCTACCTGAGAAATACGGAGACTAGCAATGCTGCCTATCTACAGTTTGAAGAAGTTGGCTCTGAATATAGGTTCATGCCCGTACTGTTTCTCAAGTATGCCCCCTTGTGACAGGTTTCCGGGAGAATGTACATCGGCATACAATTGTCTCGTCAAGCGTACCAGCGAGCTCTGCACCGCTGCCATTTGTTTCTGTGACCTTTCAAGAGCAGCCAGCTGAACAGCTGTCGGGTCGCGGCCAGATTTCGCTTTCCGGTGACGAGTCAAAATATTCCATAAAGCGTCAAAGATGGTAAGTCCTGAGACTCCGATCCAGAATCCCAGCGTGCTGAACAGATCCGTGATATATGTGACGATGTTATGTCTTGGTCTGTAGACCGTGTCGATAACAGGCTGCTGTTCAACGTAGCTGGCTAGAGAAGGAAACTCTAATTCCGCAGTGATCATCACCGAAGGTACGTGGTACGTGCTCTTGCAATCTGGCTTGCTACAGTAATCGTCACAGCCATCGTTGATTTGGATGATGATCTCTCTTAACGTAGAATTTGCTAACACAGTTGCCGCAGCAATCATATATTTCCCCCTGGACTCATCGAGTAGAACAAGGGGTCCAGGTGCCAGCTTGCCTAGACGTTCAAGGGATCGAGTGTTGACACATGCCTCATAGCAGTCACCGCGATCTAAGTAGCCGGACAAGGTGTAGTCATTACATTTCGTTTCATACGGTGCCGGTAGAAGCTCCTTGGTGAACGTGCTGTGTGTCAAGGTGAAGAGTCTCAAGGGACTCAAGTACAGGTATCGGATCAAACCGTCGCTCACATATGTTGCGGAAGGATGACGGTAAAATAGCAGAGATGCGGTGACATTGCGAACATATGGCTTCAAAGCGATGACACCAATGGCGCCTGGGTATAGTTTCATCCGCTGAACAGTTACATAGCTGTACGCTTGAGGTGTTTTGAGCTTCAGAGTGAAACACTTTCTTGAAGCCATGAAGGACTCGGTGATATTGAATAAGATGTGACAGGCCTTGAGATCAAAGGAGTAGCTTGGTGTTTGTATAATCTGACAATAGTTAAACAGCTCCTCTGGGCCATATGTCAGAGCGAAGGCGTCTTCTACTTTGATATTTTCGAAGACCTTCCGGCTCAACTCGACCTTCAGTTTCACTTGCAGCCTGGAGAGAGTGGCTTTGAACGTTGAGTCACTCATACTTTCGGCTCCTTTGATATCATTCTTGAATCTGGCCTTGAAGTCAGGCCACCATTTCTGGGCGACAGTCCATTCGGATCATGGTAATCATCTCGAAGCAAATAGTACTGGCTGGCGGCTCGAAGGTTTCCGGATAAGCGATGCTCACCGTTGTTGAAACATCGTAACCAAAGTAGGTATCTGAAAGGTAGAATACTTGGTAGGCATTCCCTAACAAACAAAGGCTGAGCCATAAAGTTCGAACTTTGAGCTGTACGGATACCTCGTCGGCCATTTTGGTTTTGAACAATGAAGCAATTCCGAAAACTTGTTTTTGCTTGCAAGCTCTTGCTTTTGTCAATGGCTAGTTTTAATCTATTCGTTAGCGAGAAAGTAATTGCCTCGGCAGGCTTAATCAATATTTTGTTGTTAAAAAACTAGCCAACGATTTGCTGCTGCTGGTGAGAATTGATTGAATGGCAGTTAATGACTGACAGCTTCAAAATTAGGGAAGAACGGTAATTTCTGACCTCATTTAGCACTACATTTTGTTGTTCACTAAAGTTGAATGCATTAGCTAAAGCATGTGGAAACGCAACGACACAAACTGAAATACACGTGCGTCCTTACAATTTGTTCGTATTTCGTGTGAGTTACGTAACCTTGAGATAACTAACGGCCACACACAGCTTCCAGCACGGCTACTTGTAAGAAATGACGCGTGATGGTTTAGAAATTAGTGTTCACTTATCGTCAGGAATCGAGAGAAGTTGAACTCATTCGTAGCCATCAGCTGTCAAAGATAACCTGCCTAATGTCTTGAGAGCCTTGCTTGCGTGAATGGCGCACTCCGACAAGCGCCATCTTGCGGAGCAGTTCACCATTTTGAGCTGCGTGACAAACATTTCCCGCTATGCTGACATCCTCGAGTCAAGTGAGAGTTTCTCGCATGGCAAGAAAACTAAATCAAGGATGTCGCCTCAGGGATACGAGCTGCGACATCGCTCATCCGTCGAAAACGACGACTCAAGTGTTCGAATTCGATTCGCCGACTAGACGTCTTCCGTCCTGTCTCCCATTCGCTGAGACTGAACTTGAAGGTGACCATAGACGGTCGGTTCTCATACTTGAGTAATTGTACTTTGCCGTTGTTTCGATTAAAAATATTTGTGGCTGCCATTTTGTTGTTCATTAAAGTTAAGCGCCTGAGCTAATCTCGATGGAAATGGAATGACACTAACTGAAAAAGGTGCCTCGTGGATATTTTTTTCTGTGTGTGACTTAACTATTATGTAATTAGCAGTTTAGTGCAGCTTTCACTGTACCTTATTGTAAGACATGAATAGGGCAGCAATTATTTCGCCCGGCTTGCCCGCGCACCATAGATTTGTCATCGAGAAGCTCGCAACAAGTGCTGACTTGTTCATGAGCATTACTGATTTGCTACAGCTTAAAGAAATTGGTTCTAAACATTGGGCTAAGCGTTTGATTGCCGCGTCCACTGAAGCTATTCGAAACACCAGCGGTGACAAGTCTTGAATATGAGTCAGTATTCGTGTAACCATGGCCATCGGAAGTCCTTTCCTTCGCTCGGCTCTCTTGGAGTGTTTTCACGTCATGCTGAAGCTTCCGGATGGCCATTGCTTGAACCAAAGTTAGCTTGGAGTTACCCTTAGCCCATTTCGACTTCCGGGCGAAAAAGATGTCCCAGAAAAAGTCGAACACCGTCAGACCGGAAGCGCCTATCCAGAACCCGAGTGTACTGAACAGGTCTGTGACGCATTCAACGAAGCCAAGTTTCGGAAAGTAAGTAGAGCTGACTCGTGGTTGCTGTTCAACGAGGGTCAGAAAGCAAGGGAAATCGAACTCATTGGTCGCCATTAGCTGAGGAATGTAGTACATTTCCTTGCAGTTGGGCCTCGAACAGTACTTGTCACAGTCATTGTTGACGTCGTAGACAACCTTTCGGACTGCAGCGTTATTGATGACCGTTTCAGCGGCAGTGAGTCGCTCATCTGCGAAGTCTTTCAGCAAAATATTGGTTCCAGGTGCCAACTTACCCATCCTATCGAGAGCTTGCTTGTTGACGCATGTCTCGAAACAGTCGCCACGATCAAAGTATCCTAGAAGCTTGTAGTCCTGACAATCAGTGTCAAAAGGTGCCGCTAGGAGCTCGGTGTCGAAAGTGACGTAGGTCATGGTGAATAAATCCATCGGCGTGAGAAAAAGGTAGCGACTGTAACCTTCACGGCCATATGAGTCTTGCAGATGAAAATAAGCGGTTATATCTCGTGTTAGATTGCGAATGCTGTCTTTCATGATGATTGTACTCTGCATGCCTGGAAATAGCTTCATCCGCTGAATGGTAAGGTAATTGTAGTGTTGCCGTTCCTTCAACTTGAATGTGAAACACTTCACGGTGCTCTTGAAGGACTCGGTTATTTCGTACAACTGGTCACAACGAGTTAGAACAAAAGTATAGTCCGAGGCTCGGACGATTCGACAGGCTTTGAATAAGTCTTCCTGGTGATAGGTCATCGCGAAGGCTTCTTTCACTAGCATATTTTCATAGATGAACTCGCTGATTTCCACCTTGTCATTGAAGGACATCTCGGCAATCGCATGCTTGAAGGCGGTATCATTGAGTCCTGCTAGTACCTTCTTGACTTTGCTCATCTTGGTTATCAAGTTCGGAAATCGGTCAAGGGCAATGTCCAGCTTGAACATGGTGACCAGGGCGAAGCAAAGCGAGGCTGCCGGTGGATCGAACTCCGCTGGGAAGTCAATCTTGACCTGAGTTGCCACATCGTAGGCCAAATACGCGTTGGCCAAAGTGTAGGCCTGATAACAGTTGCCGGCCACACATAAGCAGAACCAGAGGGCTCTCAGTTTCCAGTGTACTGGACCTTGGTCTTCGGCCATTTTGTTTGACGGACAAAGTGATACTGGAGCATGAGACGTATCTAGATTTCCATGAAACGTTTTCTTTTTGACAGCGTTGTCACGCTCATTTCGGTTTCGCCACATCCATGCGTTTGGGATTGAATGGAAATTGGAAGGCAACACGGAGAGTTTAGAACACTTTAGAACCTTTCAGATTTCCAAGATGTTTACCGATAGCACGATATCAGGCGAAAATCGGCACTTTAGTTGATACCATTAAGATTTCATGAATGCAAATATAGCATGGCGTCATCTCAAGTGCGGAATTATTGAGGTCCATTACCAAGATTCGATCAGTATTCCACTTGATACTCGAGATTATTACGAAAAATGGCAACACACTACACCGCTTCGGATTCATGCCTCGGCACTGAGCCAGTTGTCACGCTACAGCTTAATAAACATGCAAATAGGATCAATTAGACGTAGTGGATGTTGATTAAATTATGAAATCAAATCTCTATGATGGTGTAACCTGAGATGATGAACACCAGGGAACTAGCGAGGAACGCTTGTTTTCGTCGCGGAGCGCCATCTTCCGGAGCAGCTTCCGTAAATGTTTTTAATGCCGAGCAGGAGTATTTTTGCGTTACATAAGCTTGATCTCGATTTCGAACTTGATACACATTAGCCTACAGATCTACTCTTGCATACTTATTATATATCATATATTTTTCAACTTTGCTAAGTGGTTTATGAATTTAAACGCTGTACATTCTTCGGTGAGGCACTGTAGCCTTGCAAGGTGAGGTGTGGTGTACTGTTGAATCTTGAATATTAAACTATCTAGGTCTCATTCTTTCCTCTGGCAGAACAACGATCTGCTTAATCTATAATCGGAAAAAATTAGTTCGAAACATTGGTTCCATCGGTTGATCATATTCCTTGATACTGCGACCATATGAGTATCCAGTGCGTTTGTATGTTTGTGAATAATCCTGACCGTTTGTCTTCTTCAATTGTTCTTGCACCATTGACATGTCTTTCTGCAGCTTTCGAATGGCCGTAATTTGAACAGCTGGCAAGCCAAGGTCTTGCTTTTCTTTCTTTTTGCGAGTAACAAGGTCCCAGAAAATGTCAAAAATTGTCAGTCCTGAAGTACCGATCCAGAATCCAAGTGTACTGAACAAGTCAGTGAAATACTGAATGAAGCTTTGTTTCTGTTCGTAAACGGTGTTTATGATTGGTTCCTGTTCAACGTAGGTAGTCACCACAGGATAGTCGTATTCCATAGCCGCCATCATCGAAGGTACGTAGTAAGTGCTCTCGCAATCCGGTTTCCTGCAATACGTCTCACAGTCATCATTGATCTCGAAAATACTCTTTCTTATAGTTGCGCTCGCTATGACGGTTGCAGCATCGATCATACGCTCATTCGGGAACTCATCCTGTACTACCACCGGCCCAGGTGCCAACTTGCCTAGACGGTCGAGAGATTGCTTGTTTACACACGTCTCGTAACAATCGCCACGATCAAAGTAGCCCGACAGCGTGTAGTTCTGGCAATCCGTGTCGTAAGGAGCCGGTAGAAGCTTACTTGTAAAAGTGGAATATGTCATGGAGAACAGTTCAAGTGGTGTCAGGAACAGGTATCGGCTCAAGCCTTCTCGAGCAAATGTGTTGGAAGGATGGGAGTAAACTAGCAGGTCATTGGTGATGTTGCGAAGATACGGTTTCATGACTATGATACTAGTCACTCCTGGATATATCTTCATTCTCTGAACTGTCAGGTAGTTGTACACTTGAGGTACCTTCAGCTTAAATGTGAAACACTTTGCTGCTCCGATAAATGTTTCAGATATGTTGAAGAATATGTGACAGGGCTTGCTGTCGAACGAATAGCTCGGCGTTTGAATGATTCGACAATACAAGAAGAGCTCCTTGTAATCGTAGGTCAAAGTGAAGGCGTCTTCAACTTTGATGTCTTCGTAGACGTATTTGCTCAACTGTACCTTGTCATTAACAGGTACCTTAGCCAGCGTTGCCTTAAACTGTGAGTCGCTCATGTTGGCGGCGCCTTTGACCTCCTTTCCGAATCTGGACTTGAAGTCGGGCCACCGTATCATGGCCACGTCCATCCGGACCATGTTGAGTCGGGCGAAGCAAAGACTACTAGCCGGTGGTTCGAATTCGACCGGGAAGTTGATGCGAACGGTGGTAGAGACGTCGTAACTAAAGTAAGAGGCGGACAAGGTGTAAATCTGGTACGCATTGCCCAAGACACAGAGACAGAACCAGAAAGCGCGAAGTTTGACATGAAGGGAGATGCCGCCAGTCATCATGGTCGCCTATGTGGTGACCTGTGAAGCCGACTTCCGGCAGTCAAGTGGTAGGCGAGAACTTTCTGTGTTTCAATCAACAGCTTCCGAAAACAAGTATGACGCACGGTTTAAATTTGCTTAAATCCAATCTAACCCATGCTTTTAGCAGCTGCACGCTCAATTCCATGCGGTGTCGCTAGAGAAAAGGGAGACTGTTCTGAAATTGAGAAACACACATCAGCCAAATTAAACGCATAGACGTCAAGGAAATGCTAATATTTGGTTGCACGAAATGGCCACCTTGTCGCTTAATTTCGAAGTCTATACCAAATATCATGTTCATCAAGGAGTCGTCCGAGTAATTAAATGAGAAACCGGAACTATCGCTCACTACTTAAGCAAGTGGCGATAACTCAATTAGGAAGTAAATTGTCTGAAGATGAGTTCGTTCTTTGGAAAAGCTGTCGGAGCTCTTCGTAGGAAGCAAAGTGAAACCGAACTCTGGTCTCTCTCGTTCTCGGACAACTTTTTGCAACGGTTCTTGAATGCGAGAAACTTCGACTTGAGTGAAACCTTGCAACTGGTTCAAGCTTACGTCCATTCGACTAAGCGAGACTCTAAACTGTTCACCTTGCCTTCTCAGGTGAAGGCTGTCTTTGATGACAACGTCATTGGCACCTTGGCTCATAAGCTGCCCACCGGTGAGTCCGTTCTGGTCACTCGATTCGGCCAATGGAATGCCGAGAAGTACTCTTATGAAGCCATCTTATCCGCTTTGGTTGCGTCGCTTGAATTGTTGTTCTTTGATGAACTGAATCAAATGAACGGCATTGTCATGATCGCTGACATGGTGGACTTTGGCCTAAAGCAAATGAGACAAACTGGTCCGCTGCAGTGCAAGCGATATGTGGACCTGATCAAAATATTGCCCATCAAGTTCAAACAGATTCACGTGATCAACAATCAGAAAATATTCGATATTGCCAACATGATGATCATACCGCTGCTCAGTGAAAACATTCGCAGCAAGATCGTATTTCACGATGATTTGAGCGACTTGCACAAGAGTGTGCCTAAAAGCATTCTCTGTCTCGAACATGGCGGCGACATGGGGCCCTTCAACTGTTCTGAATGGTACAATGAACTTGTGCTGCATGAAGGTCGCTTGAAGCAGCTTTGGGAAGATTACAGTGCCTGATAAAATTCTAGTTGAAGGGTAATAGCGAAATTACCAGATTTTAGTCTCTAGTTCTTTAGTTTAGCATGCGTAGTATGAGAAACAGGAATCCAGCTTCATGTTTCCAGAATAAACCTTGTGGCTCACTACTTATAATTATATCCAATCCTGTGAAGCCGACTTCCGACAGTCAAGTGGTCTCTCAATCAACAGCTTCCGAAAACTATGTCGCATCATCTATGAACAAGAACGAGATAACCGAACATGGACTCTAACTTCTTTTTATTGTATCAGGAAAATTCGAGTCGTACTCTACAGTGATTTGAGAGTTGAGAGAACAGTTCTGGGTCTACGGACAACAGTAGCAGCGCGGAGCGGGCCACACGCGCGAGAAGGACGAACGGTTCGGGTTGTCGCCACACCTGTCGTCCCGGGTGTCGGCATTGGTCCAGCAAGCTCGTCCCTTGGCGTTGTCGCAGTGGTCGCAGTTGAAGGTACAGTCGGCCTCCACGCTGGGCGTGAGCAAGATGATGGCACAGCTGACCAGGACTACCGTGACCAGAAATTTGCAAGTGGACATGTTTGCAACTGCTTCGACTCTTCGAGTAAGATTACAATATGAAACGAAAGGTTTGCAAATTGAATGGCTATTGATGTCTCTAAGGCACTGGGTTTTATACCATTTGTGCAGCTGGTGTTGCGCTCGGAGGATGCAAGTTTCAGCTATTGCTTAAGACGATCAGATTAGCTCGACGAGCCAATTAATTAGAAAACACGGTTCTTGGAAATTTGCAAATTTCCGCATGCTGGCGTGAGATAGGACTCCAATCATCTTTCCGTCACATGGTACACTGTTGAGAGTGTTTAGAAGACTGTCGCAAATTGTGTCACGAACATTGGCCTTTGCACTTGGAGTGAGGCTTCTTTGCGTTTTGCTGAGCAAGCTAGCTGATATGACATGAGCATTGCGACATAGTGTGAAATATCGCGAGTTGAGACAAGTCGTATTTCGTCTTACCGCTTGCGTGGTTGCATAACGAACAGTATCGTTTTTCGCTCGAAATATAGGTTCTCAGAATATTGGGTTGCACGTTATCTCGACCAAGTCACTTAATTTCCAAGTCGACCGCGAATATCATATTCATGACGGAACCCATCAACTAATTGAATTATAAACCGGAACTATCACTCACTACTCAAGCAAGTGGCACTGATTCAGTCAACAAGTGAACTGTCTGAAGATGAGTTCGTTTTTTGGCAAAGCTGTCGGAGCTCTTCGCAGGAAGCAAAGTGAAACCGAACTCTGGTCTCTCTCGTTCTCGGACAACTTTTTGCAACAGGTTCTTGAATGCGAGAAACTTTGACTTGAGTGAAACCTTGCAACTGGTTCAAGCCACCGGTATTGTCATGATTGCTGACATAGTGGACTTTGGCCTGAAGCAAATGAGACAAACTGGCCCGCTGCAGTGCAAGCGATATGTGGACCTGATCAAAATATTGCCCATCAAGTTCAAGCAGATTCACGTGATCAACAACCAGAAAATATTCGATATTGCCAACATGATGATCATACCGCTGCTCAGTGAAAACATTCGCAGCAAGATCGTATTTCACGATGATTTGAGCGACTTGCACAAGAGTGTACCTAAGAGCATTCTCTGTCTCGAACATGGCGGCGACATGGGCCCTTCAACTGTTCTGAATGGTACAATGAACTCGTGCTACATGAAGGTCGCTTGAAGCAGCTTTGGGAAGATTACAGTGCCTGATAAAGTTCTAGTTGAAGGGTAATAGCGAAATTACCAGATTTTACTAGTCTCTAGTTCTTCAGTCTAGCATGCGTAGTGTGAGAAACAGGGTTGTTTAACTTTGGTCATAGTAAAACTTCGATTAGGAATCCAGCTTCATGTTTCCAGAATAAACCTTGTGGCTCACTACTTATAATTATATCCAAATAGACTTTAAATTGGGTTTCTTCTATTCAATTTGATAACAATGAATTCGGCTCACTTTTCGCGTTGGACTAATGCATGAAATAGCAAACTTTAAGTTGCGTCATTCTCGCCAGCGCCATCTCTGGAGCAAAAGTGTATGCAGAGAAAGTAAACGTTAGCCGGTTAGCTGCCAGTGCAATTTCAGATTGTTTCTGAACTGTTCATCGTCAGCTGAATATTTTGTCATTAAAATGGCTCCGATAGCTAGAGAAAAGGGACTTCAAGAGAAGCAAGTGGTTCAGGCCGTGGTCATCGCGGACAGCTTTAATCACCGATTCCAGCCGCTGACGAAAAAGGTTCCTCGTGTTCTGTTGCCTTTGATCAACAGACCAATGCTTGATTACAGTTTACGCTTTTTGAAGTTGAGTGGCATTCACGAAGTGTTCGTATTCTGTTGCACACATTCTGGAATGATTAGGAATTACATCAAAGAAAACTGGTCCGAGGAAATTGGGTTCACCGTTAATGTCCAAAGTTCCGAGAATTACTTGTCAGTTGGTGACATACTTCGAGACGTTGACCAGAAAGGACTGATTAAGTCTGACTTTGTCTTGATTCATGGTGATGTCGTTGGAAACATTGGCCTTCTTGAGCTACTTGAGGCTCACAAGTAAGTCTACTTAGGCTTCAGTTATGTGCTCGTACTAATTCTCTTCCTTTTGGTAGAACTCTTCGCCAAACAGACAAAGGTTCAGTGATGACACAAGTATACATGAAGTCAGAAATTAAGCACAAAACGAGATCGCAGGAAGACGATGTCATCTTGGTCACGGATGGCGCGAGTAAAATTTTGCATTATGAAAAGGTGTCTTCGACGTCCAGAAAGTTGGAGTTCCCTCTAGTAAGTATTCCAGTGTAATGCAGCAGCTGTTTATTTTGACCACTGTCATCACAGAGAATATTCCGAGAAAACTCTGAAGTCATCATTCAGAGAGATGTTCAAGCAACTCATATCAGCATATGCTCAGTCAACGTACCTATGTTGTTCTCGGAAAACGTCGACTATCAAACAACTGATGACTTTATTCGCGGGATCTTAGTGGATGAAGAGATATTAGGCCACTCTGTCTACATCCGTGTTGTAAACCAAGGCTACGCAGCTCGTGCTTTAAATCCAGTACAATATGATTCAATCAGCAAAGACTTGATGAGAAGATGGATCTATCCTGTTATACCTGACAAGATCCTCGACTTCGCTCATCGCCGTTCCAACATTTATCTGCACAAGAATCAAACCACTGACCTTCTCTATGCCATGTCTATTGAGAAGAATGTTGTTGTTGGCGAGAACACTGTCATCGCATCTCAAGCGGTCATCAAAGACTCTGTCATTGGCCGAAATTGTTCCATTGGCAAGAATGTTGTCCTTGACAGTGCATACATTTTTGATGACGTAACAATAGAAGAGGGATGCGAGCTTCGGCAGTGCATTGTCGCCGACCGTGTCAAAGTGCTGAAGAACACAAAAATCCAGCCCGGTTGCATCCTAGGTCATGATGTTATCGTCGGTCCTGAGCTGGACATTGCTCGTTGCACTTTGCTTCAGTCTGAACCGAATCGAGCCGGAGAACACATTGACAAGCAAGTTGTCGGTCAGAAAGGTCAAGGATATCTGTTCCATGACGAGGAGGACAGTTCAAGTGAATCGGATACCTTCGCCGTCGAAATCTGGGGTCAAGATGAGAACGAAGAATCCGATCACATGAGCTCCTCTGGTGACAGTCATGGTAGCCGAGGCAGTGATGATGACATCGAAGAAGATGACGAATTTAAAAGTGAGATATGCTTTGTTTCAAGCTTTGTCTTTAACAAGGTTTTCGTATCTCAGTCTTTTATCATGAAATTCTCGACAACTTCAAACGAGGCATCAAAGAGCAAGTCAAAGCGGAAAACTTAGTCCTCGAGGTTAACTCTGTAAAGTAAGTGGAGAAAGTATACTAGTCAGAGCTAACCATGTGTATTCTAGACACGCGTACAATATTCCAATCAATGAGGTGAACATGCTCGTCTTCAGAGCGATGCTGGACTTGCCCAATGTTCTTGAGAAACCCTTGAAAGGATCGTATATCGAAAAACTGCGAACAGTTCTAACTGGCTTCATTGATGTGATCCGGAATTACGTGAAATCAGCGGAGTCACAGAACGATGCTCTGGTAGCTATTGAGCAGTTCTATCATTTGTCGCAGAAAAATCCCGAAACGAACCTCACCGCCACGGTTCTGGTCAATGTTCTAAGCTGGCTATACGACAAAGATGTGCTTGATGAAGATGTGATACTGAGGTGGTATTTGAAGCCGCGAAGTATTCAAGGTCTTCTTCATAGTGATGCCGAAATCACTCTGGAAGAGCAAGAAGCGCTGAGAAAGCAAAGTGCTGTCAAGAAGTTCATCGAATGGCTGAATGAGGATGATGAAGAGTCGGATGACGAATAAAGCACTTATTTCTTTTTTTCTCTTCTCTCTCGCTTCGAACACGAAACACAACATAGCTGCATGTCATTAAAGCAAGGCTCAGCACTCAAAACAATTTATCTGTTCAGTATATACTATTCTCAAAAAACGGTCAACAAATGAATAATAGTGTGAATGGAATATTAACGAAAGTGTCGTCAGATCAATCGTACAGAATTGCATCTAATCAATGGGAACCACAGTCTTGCCGGTGGCCTTTGCACGCTCGATGGCGGCCGTTAGGTCATCCTCAGTACCACTTTCTTCGAACTCCGAGTCAGTTTCTTCATCCTCGTCCATTGTGTAGCCAGTTAGATGGACAACGCCAGTTCCCTTGACCAGGAAGGCAATCTTGTCCTCCGAGTCGAAGCTGCTTCGCAAGGAAACGGACAAATTCTTCGAGTCGAGAGCACAGAGCATGAACTCAGCTTTGCCGTTGATCTTGACGAAAATTCGAGCCGAACCCTGTCCATCTTCAGTGGCGAGTGACGCCGTGGCTAGATTGAGAACGATTCCTTCTTCAATGGCCACTTGGGATGCCTTCTCACCGGCGTTCAATTCGAGACCCCAGAAAACCATTTTCTTCGAGTTTGATGACAATCAGTTGAAAATTAGATTAAGCTTTAATTAGTGACTATGAGCAACAACCAACAGAAGTTCACAAGTTCCAAATCCACACCTGATGACGGAAGCGCGCGAAAACCCAGTTGATGTTTTGGCGCCATTTTTCAAACCCTCCCACTGACTACCTATGACGCTCGCCTTCCCTATCTCCCTGCTCATGGCGAGCCTGTATCACAGATCTTCTTTGACAATTATTACTGCCGAATTGGCATCACCATTTGTTGCGACAATTTCGGGAGCCTGGATAGGAATGTCAATGGGGAGTTTTCTTGTCTTGAATGATGCATTCGTAAGAGCGGGTTTCGATAATAGTGAGCTCGACGATGCGTTGGATGTTGGCGAGAAAGCAGAGTGTAGGCCAGTCAAAATATCGTCTTCCTTTTCCCGCTTGAGTTTGGTGCTGTTCTTTATTGCATTCACCATCTAAAACACAATAATGATTGTTAGCAATTGAAAACATTCTGTCAAACAGAGTACTCACCAGTAGAACGTCGGCGTGAAGTGAACGAGTGGCATAAAGGTTAACCTTGTGGAGAGCTTGCATAGCTTCGTCACTCAGTCCGTTGAACATGCAAACATACAGTGCACTGCACATTTCAACGAGAAAATGCGATGAAGGGTTGACACAGATTCCAGCTGACTTTCGCGAAGTCAAGATGTCGGCATACTTGAATGAACCTTTTGCGTTTGAGCTAAACGAAGCAGGACGTTGACCTCGCTGGTAACCATTGTCAAGTATGCGAACACAGTTGCGGCATACTGAATGGAGTGATAGGTTTGGCACCGAGCTCGTGTACTTGTTGTAGATTTGTAGCAAGCCAGTGAGAACAGTCCACCGGTTCGAAGCATTGATCTGACACTGATCGTCAGTTGAACTTGATTGTGCGGAAATTACTGCGTTCCCTGATAAATCGAACGCCTCTAACTTTTGCAGTGCATTTTCTGTCAGAGCACTAGTTGGCGCTATCTGTTGAAATGCTGCTAGAGATGACTCATGATAAACCGATGGCTTGCTGAGGGTCGGAAATCGGAATGTTCTTTTCGATAAGTTTCCGTCTTCACCTATCACATCCAAGTTGTATATTGCAAGAATTAGGACATCTACGGACAGTACTGTCTGTCTTTCGAAGGCTCGTGAACTGGCAGTATTGAGATGCAAGCCAATAAGACTAGGTATGGCAGATAATGTGAACAGCTGGAGTGTATCATCACCTGAGCGATAATATTCCAGTAAAACATCGAGGACTTCACTCAGGTACTAAAATATTAATCACAATTAGATACATCTATAATAAAGTGACACTTGCTTTTTCATGATATTTGGTTTCCTCGATGATGCAATACACTGCTCGAATGATTTCCGAGTTATCCAGCAAACCATCTGAACTTTTCTTGTCCTTCCAATCGGCTAACCATCGACTAAACACATCTTCCTTCATCTTTAGCAGCGATCAATTCAACTTGAGGAAGCTGTTACCACAAAATTAAGCAGAACAGCTGAGCAGCTCAACAGCGCCATCGCGTGGTAGTCGATGTCAGTCATGAATGAATCTAAGAGTATGGTTTATTTTCAGAATTTAGCTGTTGACTGCAGTGCATAATCAGTTCCTAACAGACCGCGACATAGTAGTGAGAATTCGCAGCAAAGTTCTTTCAGTTTTCGCTTATTCTTTCGCTCTCGTAATACCGAGCGACAGAATGCTTCGAGGTCACTTTTTCGAACTTTTTCAGTCGGATAATTGTCATTGGTGACAACAATATTGAACCAATCAGTCAGACATTCAAAATACCTCTGGTTCAGAACTAGCAAAACATCGGCAGCAAATTCTACGACATTTCTGGGACTGTCGCAAGTACCACCAATTAGCAACAGGCAATTAGAAACTAAATCTCCGCCATTTGTTTTGACGATTAATTCCATATCTCTAGTTTCAGTTGACTTGTTGATGAATTCGGTGAGAAAGAGTGTTGACGACTTGACGGACGGCCTCTCATGCAATAGAATACAACTAGTGGCCAAGCGGAAAAGTGGTTCATTGTTAGCTGAAAGAACTTGAAAGATGTCCGCCTTCTTTTTCATCAGCACTGCAGACAGAGCATAGAAATGCTCGACTAGGTAAGTTCTTGACTTCAGATCAGTTGAACACACGCTAATAGTTTGTGACACCATTTGAGCAAAGCTTTGAATTATGGACCCTCTGAGTTCGGCATCACTGCCAAATAAGGTGATAATTTGCTTCATGATGTCTAACAGCGGATGCTGATAAGAGATGGAATAGAGACGAGTAGTCAAGTCAATCACACTTAAAACTAATGGACGGACTTCGTCTAGTAGAGTGACAACAGCTTTCTTCAGACATTCACAAAGAGATTCTATAACAGTTTCTTCTCCTATCCACTTGAGTCCAACGTTGGCCAGTAAAGGGAGCGTTTGCTGGAATACAGGGAATATTGGATTAGCTCGTCTCGGTACTTCGACGGCCATGTTTGATGCGTCCTGTTTCACGTAGTCAGGATCGAGTGAGCCGAACAGCATGGACAAGACATTCAAGTTGGATATTACGTCGTTATGGACAGGAAAATAATTGTCCATTCCGGGTTGACACTGTAGCGACAGTTCCAAGTTATGCAAAATAGGTGGAAGCAATTGATTCAAATAAGACAACGTTCCTTCGTAAGGCAGTAGCGTGAGAACCTGACCAACTGTACACATCAGTCGTGATCTCTCCTTGGCTTTCAATCTTGACTCAGGTCTCAGCCCTTCTTCACATGCAGCTAAAATTTGCTCTACATACGGTTCTATTTGTTTCTGACATTCTCTTGTAATATCCTTCAGTGCTAGAGTCGCCGAAACTATGGCAACTTGTTCTCCTTTCAGTCCCATGAACAGCAATGACAAAACTTTGGGCAAAAGGTCGCTGTGTTCATAGATCCATTCAGAGTAAGCTCCGAGCATTTCCATCGTACTCGCCAATAGTTTCTGTGATGTCAACGATGCAAACGGAATATGTTGCAAGGCTTCGAATATTTGATTCAAGTAGACTTGTTCACTTTGCTCAACATTTTCGGCAATTGATGTTAACGAATAGATGACTGCTTCTAAGTATTGCCACGTTCTTCCTTGATTAGGCACTTGGAGTTCTTTCAGTCCAAGTCCAAAATGAGTAACAAGGCAAGACAACATAGGTGGTTCTGAGCATATTATAACAGTACATGAATGTGTCGCCAATGTCTTGTCTATAGCATCGGAAAGCCTCTTTATCTTCACTATTCCATTCTTGGTCATAGATATCATCAGGTGGGAATTGAACTTTTCTTAAAAGGGCGTCGATTAAAGCTTCGTATAAAGGCTTGAACATTTCGAGATAAAAGAATATTCGATCTTGTCCACTTGCTATTATATCATCCTGGAAAGTATACCAAAAATTAAAGGCTGTCTCGCTGCAAGTTTCGTCAATAGGATAGTAACCTGGCGTCGCTGAACATTTCAAAATGACTGTAATCATTTGGCTAATTGGTTCCCTGTATTCAGGTTTATCGTAAACAGTGTCCAGCAGCAAGCGTGAATGCGTTTCACCAATTTGGATGAATAAACTGTACAAAACTAGACACTTGTCTCCGTCTTGGTCGTTGATTGCTGCCTCCAGAACAGGTGTCAGGTAGTTTAATTTCGATATGAGTTTTAGAACGGTGTTGGGATACTTGTGAATTTCAGGGTGAGAGTAGATTGATGAGATTGCGTCTACGGAATATGCAGACAGGTCGTCATCATTGACATTGTAAAGGATCAGATCTAAGATTCGCTCATGACCGTCACCGAGTATCAGTGGGCCTAAATGTTGTGACCAATTGGCGAAACACTTGATTGCGGCTTGTTTGATTTCAAGAGTAATTGTTTGCTTATCAGTCCTCATAACACTGTCAATGAATTGGAAAACATCATTAACACCTTTGGCCAAAGCATTGCGACATAGTGACTTCTCTTGCTGGGACATGAAAATAACATGAAACTCTTCGGGTATCATCATTAGTGTTTCAACTAACATCAAGACTGATCTTAAAGGTGGGATAGTGATCGAACTATTCTTCTCTGGGCTGAAGTTCGATACGAGGTCTTGTATAGCACTGGGCCAAAAATTACTGACAGTTTGGACAACATAAGCTGCCAGAGCTACACATAGTCGAGTCTGAACAATTCGAGAGCTATTTTGACCTTGAACTGTTCTCAGCAAGCACTCCATCAGTCGGTTCCTCAAGTCAAGCTTATACTCATCATTAGGTAATTCGTGCCAATTTCTTGATATCTTGAGATGAAGTGAAGAAGCCCCAAAATACTGGACTTCGACCGGCTTCGAATGGTCCAACAGCGTCCAAGCAAAGGTCCATGAGTTTGGTGAGCATTGCGCTAGCGTCAGATACTTGTTTGCCAAAGCTTGAGATGATGGATTATGGTACAGTTCATATATTAACCGCTCTATCTCAGCAACAGTGAAATCCATTCTCAGCTAGATAAGAAGCAATATTTTGACAAACAAGAACCCATAGACTAACACAGCTGTGCAGATGGCGCTGGTTGACTTCAACTGCGAGCGCAATTTTCAAAATTCGTACCTAACTTGATTTCTGGTTTTATTTTCTTGTTTGTTTTACATTTGAACACTGGATTAGCGTGAACAATACGTGTGTACGCAAACTTTACTCTGCGTCAGTGTCAATCAAACGCTTGAAATGTTGCGAGCTTTTGAATTCGTTGTACAAAGTAAACAGCTGGTGCAACGAAGCTATTTTTGACCCGTGAACAGGAATGTCTAATATGTTGCAAATGATTGAAGCATAATCTTGCAGATCGCAATCAATATCCGGCGGCGGAAGCTGCACGCTGTTGAGCAGATCTTCGAACTCTGGATCCCACTCTTGCATCAGCTTATCGATATCAGGTAATCTCTGCACCTGAATCGGAGCGCCACCAGAATCTTGGTGAAGGACACGAATGTTGTCAATCCATGCATCAATGTCTTTAGAGCTGTCGGCAGTCTTAACTTTCACTTTGTTTTCATAATCGACGGGCACTTCTTTAGCAAATGCTCTGAGCCGAAGGCCAAGTAAGCTTGCATCGGACTGGTTCTTAGAACTTGGCTCATCTAACACCAATAGCCCGAGCCCGTCATCTTGACCATCAGGGCGTGGAACTTTTATGAAAGCGTCAATATCCCCTACAGTTGGAATGAACTCAGGAATAAACGGCTTCAGCTTGAAATCAAGGTCAACAATCTGCGGCGTATACGCTGTAATGTAAGTGAACAGTTGATTTATTTCATGATCTTCACTGAGATTCTTAAACTCTTCAGGATTGTATCCTCCTTCAATACGCTCATGTTTTTCTTCGCCATCATCCTCTTCTTCTTCCTCCTCCTCTTCGTCTTCTTCGATATCGTGGTTCAAAGACGGAATCTTTTGCAGTGTTTGAGCCATTTCGACACAATACTCGTTTGTTTGGATTCATCGCGCGGTTGCTATGGAGCTGCTGTTTGTGAGGTTGGCAGAACTAAAGAAACGGTCCCTGAAGGTTAAGAAGCACATGCAGGATATAGCGAAGAAAAATAATCTTTTTGATGAGCATCACACAGAGTAAACACTTTCGTATTCTTGCTTCCTGGTGAGTATGACCATTCACTGGATCACGTAATTGATTGCTGGACCATTTCAGGGTGGGACTCACGGTTACAAGTATAACGGCATTCTACTTCGCCAGAAAGTGGGTGACTGGCAACCGGCTCGAGGCTATGCTAGTTCGTCAGCGAGCAACTGAAAGACTAAAGGAAGAAGAAGCTTCAGCGAAGAAAGCTCGTTGAATTTATTATTAAGAAAACATCATGGCGGCCATACCCGGATTAGACCCGTCGAACATGCAGCTCGTTGCTGAGCTTGAAATTGAAATGATGGCCGACATGTACAATAGAATGACCTCATCATGTCACAAAAAGTGTATTCCTCCCAAGTACAGAGATGCTGAATTGACTAAAGGAGAGTCGGTATGTTTGGATCGATGTGTAGCAAAGTATTTAGATATTCATGAACGTATAGGCAAGAAGTTGACCGCTATTTCTCAACTCGATGAAGATTCTGCCAAAAAATTGTCAGGACAGTGAAGTTCTATTTTCTCAGTAGAAGTCAGGATAGTAAACATTAGGTCAAGGAAAACACATTCGAGCTCCAGATCAGTTTTGAATAAAGTTGCTTTTCACAAGATTCTTCATGACTGAACTGAATAGAATACGAGAAAAAGTCATCAGACAAGACAAGCGGTTCTGGCAGATAGACTTTATTACTCGGTGACAGTACAACGGAAGTTACCTTGTGGGCCAACAAGTTTCATGGATTGCTTTAAATACTCAAAACCTTGGATAGAAGAAATATACGAAAAACTAGTTTGCACCGTTGACATAATTTAATTCAATTCAATATCTCCAGTACCAGTCAACAGCAAGAATCAATCTGATATTTAGAAGTTCTTGGTGATCTTTCGGCCATTCAGGGGCTGAATCTCACGGTAGTTGGGTGCAACGGGGACGTTGTCCGATCGGCGAAGTTGCCTGAACTGGGCCATCTGAGCCTTGGACAGGTACTGTGCCTTGGCGGACATGACCCATTGGACCTTTTGAGTGCAAGGAGGAGTGGTCAAGGAACCGGTGTACATGTAGACATTCTCGGCGGCATTGCTGGGCATCAGGTCTTGAAGGGGGAAGAGAGTTGGAATGTTCACCTTGTGGCCTTCGACGTCAGCGATGCTGTTCAAGGTGTCAGCCAGGTGGGCGTACTTCCAGTTGTGTTGACCATAGGGGTCAATCTCGACCATGCTTCCGAACACCAAGACTCCGAGGTCATGGCCAAGGGCAGCGGTCACATTGGCGTACTTGGTGTTGTGGTGAACGACGTGGATCTGAGCGGAAGTGATTTCAGAATGATATCAAGTAAATCAAGTGTAAGACATTACCTCAAGAGGGTATCGGTTGCCATTGATGGTGTGCTCTGAGCCAACCTTGTCATTGGGTCCCCAGTGGAAGTGAAGCTGTTCAAACTGGAAAGTTTGACCCTTGAACTTGAGAGTGGGCAGTTGGTTGGTGTGAGGAGAGCCGATGATGTCAGCCTGGTCAGCGTGGCCGTTGTTGATGATCTCCCACTGGTATGGGGTGTCGTAGTGGTTTAGAGCAATGTGAGCATGCTCATAGCTGGCCGACCGGGTGTTGATGTCAATGGGCGACTGGGCCGAGCCGCCGCACTGGGCGTCCTCGTGCAGCGGCCATTTGTGCTGCTCAAAGTAGTTGAGCTCGTGGTGAGACAAGCCACCACCGGCTCCTAATTGGGTTAAATTAAGAGCAGTGCATAGGGAGGGAGAGAGAGAGAAAGAGGTGATTAACGGTTAATTGACAACTGGAGCTGCCGTACCGTAAACTTGACCAACGGTGGCCAAGACTGCCACAACTGCTACTGCGAATTTCACCATGATTAACAAATCTCTCAAAGTGATGACGGCAAGCAATTAGTTGTCCCATTATATAACGATATCTGCGAACAGCTGCATTTTAAAAAGTCTTGTCAGAGAAGCCCTTCTTTGCCACTCACTAGGCGTTGTCTACGTCATGCAAGCTGTCGAGATAGTTCTGGTTTTACTGTAAACAACAGCCACACTGATTTCAATGCAGTCGCATCTCGAATTAAATTTTGACAGTTTACTGATTTTTCGCGAAATCGTGACATTAAAATTAGAGGGTCATCTAGTGACGAAGGTGTCAATCAATGTTCGCTTTAGGATAATAAATACTGAAGCGAGTCTCGCTAGAAATTTTTCATCACCCTTCGATTATTAAGTGGCTGAACATTGCGAAAGTTGGGACTAACTGGCACATTGTCATCGCGACGCAATTGTCTAAATTGCGCAATTTGCGGCTTGCTAAGGGTGTTTATCTTGCTGGCCACCAGCCATTGCACTTTTTCTGTACAGGGCGGAGTGGTCAAGGAGCCAGTGTACATGTACAGCTGTTCAGTGGCGCCACCTGGGAGCAGATCTTGAAGCGATAATTTTGTTTCAGTGGCAACTGGTCGACCTTCGACGTCGGCCACCTCATTGTGCGCATTGGCCAATGGAGCCAGGGCGCCATTTTGTTCGCCCAGTCGGAAAAGGGAGCCAAAGACGAGGAGTCCAAGGTCCTTGTCGAGAGCGTCCTCGAGACTCTTGTACTTCGAATTGAAATGTACTAAATGCATCTGCAAGGACAATGTACATATGTTGAATATGCACGAATCTTAGGCTAATTACACTTACCTCGAGAACATACTGTCGATTGTCGAGCAAATGTTCAGAGCCAGTGCTGTCATTCGAGCCCCAGTGGAAATGCAATTTTGCGAACCGGAAGTTGTTGTCCTTGAACTTCAGTTGAGGCAACTTGTCCACCGCTGGCGGATCCTTGATTGTAACCAAATCAGCGTGACCATTGTTGGTCACTTCGAACAAATGTTTGCTGTCGTAGTTGACCAGTTGCACTTGAACCATGTCATAGACCACATTGTAGCTGGAAATGTCAATCGGCGACTGACTCTTGCCACCGCATCTCTTGTCTTCCGTTTCCGGCCACTGGTCTTGCTCGAAGTAATTCAGTTCCCGCTTAGAGGAACCCGGACCAGCGCCTTTACAATTGAGAAAGTTTAATTTGTCAATTAATTATAATAATTTAGTAGTTTGCATTAGAGGTCAACACGGCCAAGGTTTAGGTTGGCCGTGGCCGGCCGTAGCCGTCAAAATTGAAAAAAATCTTGGCCGGCCGACCCAGCCGTGTTAGCCGTGAATAATGTTGGCCGAAGCAAGTATACTAATGTTAGAACATGTGGCCGATACCCGCGGCCGGCCAGCACGGCCACCGTACCACCAGCCGGCCGATGTTGATCTCTAGTTTGCATTCCCGAGACTCACCTTTAACTGAAGCAATAACTGCGACAGCAATTAAGTGGCTTAAAATTAGCTGAACCATGGAATAGCTTGGGAGGATACGATTGAAATAAGATATCTAGCAAATAGTACGTGGCTCAGTGGTAAATGTTTGACTCGTAATACGTGTATACATGCTATATTCACAGTTAACTCAAAGTGTGGTTAAACACATGCCAATGTCTGTCATGTGCACGTCAGCGAACCACGTGATGTATGTCCACTATTTAGTTCATTGTAGTAGAAACAAGCAAGTTTGCGCTTAGACTTGGCATTATGCTCTTAATCATCGCAAAATGGTTGACAATTTGCAATATAAATCTCATTAAGGTAACCTTGGACCATCAAGGATTAGCTGACGCTGCCATTCTATCCGACTAGAGATGGTCATTCAGAAATTTTCTGAAGAGATGCTCAGTTTAGCTAACTACTAGTTCACGAACTCAACTGGCACTGGGAATAGTTTGCAAATTGCTCAGCCATCAGGTCATCCCGCACCTGTAGGCCATCCTATGACATGGTATTTGATACTGTGCTTAGTTCAAGTATAACAAGTAAAAATCAGCTGTTGAGCTATTTTGTGCGAATGGAATATTTGAAACGCAAAGCTGTATTTTCAAAAATCAATAGCAATAGGGCCATCTAGTGACGACAGTTCGAATCAAGGCTGAGCTTTGAGAAACATAAATACGGTAATCTATGGCTCAAAGTTCCTCGACACCTTTCGATTGTTGAGCGGTTGAGGATAACGATAGTTGGGACTAACTGGCATGTTGTCATCGCGACGCAATTGTCTAAATTGTGCAATCTGAGCCTTGCTCAGGCTGTTGATCTTGTTGCCAACTAGCCACTGGACTTGCTCAGTACAGGGCGGAGTGGTCAGGGATCCGGTGTACATGTACAGCTGGTCAGTGGCGCCATCTGGCATCAGTTGCTGAAGTGCGAACTCTTTCTCAACGGTAACCGGGTGACCCTCGACATCGGCCACCTCGTTGTGGGCATCGGTCAAGGGCACCAGGTAGGGGTGTGTCTTGCCCAGCTGGAAAAGGGTGGCCAGGACGACGACCCCAAGTTTTTGGCCCAGAGCATCGTTTAGGCTGTTGTACTTCGAGTTGCGGTGTACCATGTGCATCTGTAATGTTCAAATGTACAAATCGGAAATTGCGCAACTCATGCGCTACGTGGCTTACTTCGAGGACATATTGCTGATTGTCGATCAAATGTTCAGAGCCGGTGCTGTCATTCGAGCCCCAGTGGAAGTGGAACTGGACCAAGATGAACGTATTGTTCTTGAACTTGATTTGCGGCAACTGGCCATCAGCTGGCGGATTCAAGATTCTCACCACGTCAGCGTGGCCATTGTTTTCCACTTCGAACTGACGACTAGTGTTGTAGTTGACCAGTTTCACTTTGACCATATTGGTGGCCACGTCGGTGCTGCAAATGTCAATGGGTGACTGCATCTTACCGCCACATTTCTTGTTTTCCGTTTCCGGCCACTCGTCTTGCTCAGCGTAGTTCAGTTCATGATGCGTAGAGTCATCACCGGCTCCTATAATTTGCAATAAGATAAGATAAGAATAATTAGATGGTAGATCACTTGAGCGCGATTCTCGTAACGTACCTTCAACCAGATTAAGGACTGCAACAGCAATCAAGAGGGTTAGTATTCGAGCCAACATCATCGGAGGGCAGCTTGAAGGGATATGATGAGAGTCAGTGTCTCTGAAACGATACGTAGCTAGGTTTCGAAAGCCAGCTCAGTCTTACCTGTGCTAGATTAATAGTTGTGTAACAAGTGGGATAGAACACATGTCAACTAAATACGTCAGTGCATCATGCGATATCTGGGTGTTTGTTATCCCTAGTTGGTAATTTTCTCGGTGTACTTGGCCACCACTAGATGGCGCTCCTGCTAAAAGTGGGCTCTTTGTAGACGGTTACGGCACACAATTGCCCACTTTCTAGTGGGCTTGAGTTGTCAGCTTTTTTCGTGTTTGCTTTTACATGGTTAAAAACATTCTTTTATTTTCTATTGACATTGTCCGTGAATACAGATTGTACACTTTCGTCAGAAAAGAGAACATTCACATAGAGTTGATAAATATGTATATAAAGGAATACTGTTCGATAAATCGCCATTACACGTAAATCAGATAATTGCTCTTTCAAGAGAAAGACAAAATTTGCGTAAAGTTGTAAAAATTGGTATAAATCAATATAATCGTATTGTACAAGTTTGTATATGAGTGTGACTTTTATACTCGCTGCTAATGATATGGGTGCGAATTAAGAAATTAATTGCACGCTTAGTTTTTGCTCTGTCTCCTAATTATCAGTTCTGTAAAATGTTTTGTCAAAATGTCTGTAAACTTAGACCACTTCCTGTTCTTCCGGTTCTTCGACAATGAGAGGCTGCGGTCGAGTTCTGGGATAAAGATGGAGTCCGCCATTGTTTTGGTACGGACTGGGCGACGACTGGACAAAGTTCATGTTGACATAATTGTGATTAGCTGACGATTTAGCAATTGCTTCAGTCTCACTGCTTATTGCCTGACTTTCAATGTCACTCCCCTTCACCTCATCACCGGTGGCCACGGTGTAGTCAATGTTGATGTAATTATGGTTCTGACCAACGGTCGAACTGTTCAGGTCGACGACTGAATTGCTTTTCGCTCGACAGGACTGCAAGTGCCCACTGGTCGAAATGTGGGCCGGCTTGTCTTCGCTTATTGCTTGAGACGAACATGAACTGGAGAGGTTCGAATTAAAGGAAGGTGTCCTGTGGACCATCTGTCGCTGACAGCATCGGCCATTAGAACGGTTCAAAGTCGCACCATCAATGGCCGAACTGTTCGCTACATTAGAGCAACTTTTACCGAGTGCCGTTCGAGTTTGTCCATTGACCGGAACCGGTCTAATGCAGTGGCAATTGTTGACCAATGGTGATGGACAGAAAGTCTTTGAAGGTTCCGATGGCTTCGATTGATCACAGATTATGTCCTAAGAAATTCGAAAAAAAGTACCAAAAAATTACCAGTGATGATAATGGTCACGCAAGGGAGCTGTTTCGTGACTTACTCGAAAGTTTTTTGGTATGTCATACACCTCACTGGCCAATAGGGTCTTGGGCGGAACCAGTGGGGCTGATTGGTCATTGTTCCGGTTCAGCTGATGGTGGTGCTGGTGGGCGCCATTTTTGTGGCCATTAGCTTGGGCTTGCTTCTCTCTAATGTACATATTCGCAAGAGCTGTCCTCGGTATCTGATAGTTTAAATATGGGTTGGTCTGAGGGACTTGACCATTACTGGCCACTGGAAGGACTGCTAGTTGTTTCTTGGGCGAACCGGAAGTGGGGCAGCTGCAATGGCCGCCAGGGGCTTCGGTGGTCCCATTGACGGGTGTCTTGGATCTGGAACAATCACACTGGCAGCCATATGTAATGTTGCCTTCATCTAGGCCTTGACGCACTGCACACTTGGGCCTGTCATACAACATGGCTGACAGGGTGTCAGCCAGTGAATGGTTGCTTCCTCTCGGTACACTGTATTCGCTCTGATATCCGGTCGACGAGCCGGCCGAACTAGTGGACGAACTGTGCGAACTCTGAGAGCAAAGTGATGTCCGGTCCGACAGAATGCCTGGCCCAGTGGTCATGTCCATGTTCAGGTTGCCATTGGTCAGGGAATGATGATGAATGTGATGGCCATTATTGAGATGATGATGCGAATTATTACGAGGGCAGCCATTGGTGTTCTGCGTCATCGGCGAACTGGCCCGGAAGTCAGTCAATAAGGTGGATATTGTGTTGACCGACACTGTCCTGGAGGCCATATTGTTCGAAACGTCCGTAGGACACTCATTTCCGTCCAGGCCCGAGCAGAAATTTCGGCCACATCGGCCACATGAGCTGAAGCTGAACACGCACCGATGGTTCTCACTCAGTTTGCCATTAGTGGACAGTTCTGAGTCACCAACGTCGCAGGGCAGGCTGACCAGCGAAGGGAACCCGTGGCCCGGTCCGCGCGAACTTCCGCCGGAAATGGATGACCAGCGAAGGGAAGTGTAACACGTCGACTTGCTGGAGTAGGTTTCGTCCGACGAACAGTCACAAATGTCCAGGCTGCCGTTGCACGAGGAGAACCTGAGGACGTCCGAGCACCCGTCGCAACCACTGCCATCGGAGCCCGAACTGTTCGTGCCGGAGGAAGTGGACAGCAAGGGGCGCGAACTTTCCGTGCTCTCGTGGTGGCCGGTGATCCGTTTCCGGACACAGTTGGGCGTCGCCGACAAGCGGCACAAACTGTCCAGCTGGGACTTCTTGAGGACCGCCTTCCGCTCGGCCACCAGCTTGCCACTGGAGGCCAAGTCGAACGCTCTGGACAGCTCGTCGGCCTGGTTGGTGTGCAGCACATGAAGTCCCTCGCCCTTGCCACAGGAGGAGCCACCTTCGAAGCAAAACTTGCCCTCAATGAGGCCGTACTTGCGCAGCTGTTGCAGTGTCCACGTGCCGGACAACTTGGGCGGTATGCCGGTCACGATGCAGAACGACTTGTCCTGCAAGTGGACCCTGGCCGGCCCAGTGGCCAACTTGGACCTGGCCGGCAAGTGGGTCAGCTGGACCAGAAACTGTTGCCCTTCGGGAAGGTGGACCCTGAGCTTGGCCTGCCATTGGAGCAGAGTTTCCCTTGAGTCGAAACCAAGTATGACAGTCATCTCAGAGCATATTAGCGCCATTGTGTTAGACTCTTTGTCCAGCGTGAAGCCCGTCTCCATGCCAAGGAAGCCTTCCAATGACAGGGACGATTTTGTGGTGGCATTCTTGCGACGCTCCTTGTTGTCTCGGTACAGCTGAAGGTGAATGCAATCTGTGGCCATTTTGATTTGGAACAGAAAAGAAAGAAAGCACGATTAGTTTGAACTGTCATTTTCACATTTGAACGCGAGCGCCCTCTTGCGGATCGATTAGAACTAAAGCTATCTGATCAAGCTAATTGAAAAGCTTTTCGAGTGTAAACGTTGCAAAGAAGAAGAGACCATAAAAAGTGTGCTATATTACTCGACATGAATGATGTACTGTCTAGTTGGAGTCCTTTCCGAGGGCTTTCATATTTGCTGTTGCCACCCTTTCAGCGGAATCAGAACCTTTAGAACGGTTTGCCGAGTCATAGAGAGGAGAGGGGGAGAGAGGGAAGGCGAGAGAGCGCTTCGAGGCCTGGAGAACATAGATATTCTATATATCATCATCCTTGATACACAGGATATCAAGTAAAAAGCAGGAAAGATGGCTTTCAGCGCCCAGTATATCTCTGTATATACATTGGCTCAGGACTGAACAGTTCTTCAGAACTCGAGCTAAAGTCCATCTATCAATCGAAAGTAGAAGCAATTGATCAAGTTCGCTTCGAGGCTTGTACCTTTCCTAGGGTTCTGGCTTTTTAGCCCATGAAAACTGTTTATACCAGAGTTATCTCAAGAGCAAACCCAATGTATCAGAATGAAGGCGAGAGGAAATCAAAAAGAGGGGGAAGGGAGAGAGGAAGGGAGAGAGGGAGCAAGAGAGCGACAAGTTAAAGCCTAAGCCGCCATGATAAATATGACCTGTCGGCCATTTAGTTCCAGAGCATCAGCAAGTCATCCCTACATGGTCCATGTCCATAAAAGCTACCCCTACTAAACGATATGATAACAAATGGACCAGATATGTGCCGCACACATGCACACATACATAGATAGATGTGTGAGCGGTCCCGCAAATGAATTATGGTACAAGTTGCAGTTAGCCAAAGATGGCGCCCATCAGTGGGCTGCGGAACTTAGTTGGACACGGTTGCCTGAATGGGTAATGAAGCTTGCCCGTTAACTGTCACTTCATCTCTTGCTTTCCCTCTCTCCCTCTTCTCCTCTCTCCCCTCCTCAGCCCTTCTATCTGTTCTGATGTTCGACTTTTTCCTTTTTTCGACTTTGAACCTTTTAGACAATGTGTTCACTTTTAAGCCTTATCTCGAGTCCATTGCCTTGAAAAGGCTTTCAAGCTTTCCACTTGGACACAAAAAAGACTCTGGCAGTCAATCGAGCGAACAAGATGTTCTTCAACAGAACCAGTTGTAATGTCCAGTCATATGTTGGCCTTTTAGTGCTCGTGGAGCACATCTCAGTGAAAAGATATGTCCTAAAGAATTGAACTCGAATCCAGCAATGGTACAAACCGAGCCAGCTTCCAGCAGCCAGTAACAGATATGTTCTCATCTCTTATATAGGACACAAAATGTCAAGTTCGTCGAACTTTGTATGAAAGGACACTTTCGCTCGTAGGAAATGACACTAGAACAGTTCTAAGTTATTGCATGTGACTACTCTGGTTCGCTTACTAGTACGAATTCCTTAGTTGAAGAGGAAGAGGAGAGAGAGAGGAAGAGAGACGGCTCGTAACTTGGTTACTTCAACATGATGACATTTATGTTGCTAATAATATCGCACACCAAGTAGTACAGCTACACGAAAGAATCCGTAGGTCGTAATGTGCAAAATATCTGATATGTCACATCTCTGAGCCCTTGAATATGCCACTGGGTGACAATAGGTTCGAACATCCAACTGGACATTGGACTTGATTCAATCGCTGAGCCGCAAATCTCTACTTTCTCTCCCTTTCCCCCTCTCCTTCGCCTCTTCCCCTCTCTTACTCTGGTATCGATTTTTCTGCACAGCAACTTTCACTATCAAAGCAAATCACACACATTCCCTTTCTCTCTCCCTTTCCTTCCCCCTCTCCTCTCCTCACGAGCATCCTCTCGTCGTTACATTTCTGTCTTCATTTTTGAAGACGAAAGTCAATGGTTTCATGATGTATGAACCTTAAAGTAGAAAAACGACAATGGAAAGAGGAGAGAGAGGGAGAGAGGAGGAGGGGGAGAGAGCGCTGAAACAAGGCTCGTCGTCGAGAGCTTCTATATCAAGACAACTGGATCCATAAATTGACATTAAGAGTATCATTACGTGAGGCCCGTGATCATCCTTGACTTTGTGTTATATTATACTTTCCATATATACTTCAGGGTTAATGAATGCTTGAGAGAGAAGAGAGGGAGCGGGAGAGAGGAGAGAGCGATGTCAACCGAAGTTAACTTCTCTCAAATTCGAGAATTTGAATAATGGACTAGAACAGGATCGAAAGGCATGTTTCGTTGCATTCATATCCTATATATATGTAGAACTTGAAAATTGTATTACAATTTTGCAGAGACTCGTAGACGTCGTTAGTATGATGAGCACTATCTCTGTCGAAATATGCATTTCGACTTGCAGAGAGTCATTAATACACATGTTGGAACTTAATCACATGAAGCTAGCTGACTGAAAGCTTTTGAAATGGACTACGAAATTAAATCGAAAAAGATGTAAATGTCCAACTATTGCGAAATGTACTTTTCGAAGTCATTCACTGGATTTCCGTTTCCAGGTATGATATAGATTTAGGACTGGAACGAAACGACTCATTTGCAGAGAACGTGCTTATTGGGCCATATTAGCAAACTAATCGCCTACAGATACTACAGAACATTACGAATGCAGCGAAAGTATGGTTTGCATTGTTCTAGCGTTCACTGTGGTTCTAGAACCGTTTCGAACTTGTCCGCAATTAACAATAGCCATTATTGTCATTTGTGCGGCATTTAACAGTGAAACGCTGATGACTCTCCTTTTCCGTGTAGCTCTCTCTCTCTCTCTCTCTCTCTCTCCCTCTTTCCTCCTCTCTTTCTCTAATCTAGACCAGAACACTGACAATTGTACATTTAGACGGAGCTTGTCGAGTTTAGAGCAATGTTCTGAGCGAGTCACATTTCTCAACCAGAACGCTCTTGGCTGTCTCGGATTGGTCACAAGCAGAAAGTTCTAGAACAAAAACAAGGCCGATAATTGAACATATGACCGAACTCAGCGAAAAAAAGAACAGTACAACTATATTTATCTCTTTCTCTCCTCCCTCTCCCTCTCTCGCCCTCGCTTGAAAACATGTAGAGTTGTGATTTTCGCCTTGCTCTCAGAACCGTAAAGCCATTAACAGCAAGAGAGGGAGAGGGAAAGGGAGAGGGAGAGACAGCGTAAAAAGAACTGGAGGCAAACGTGAAATACTAATTAGTCGACTCTACTAAATTACGTTGAGTTGGTGGAGTTTGGGTTACAGTTGCCAATGAGCGTTCACTTGCCATTAATCAGTGTTGCGGTGTAGAAACTACTCTGGCCGTCTCGTGTTCTGAGTTCGACTTCGAACATTTGACAGTACGGCACATCATTAGGCAACTTTCGAGGGACGTTGAACTGTTCAACTGTTACACTAGTCTTCCTTGCATCACTCCCTCGCTCTTTCCTCCTCTCGCTCTCTCCCTCTCATCCTAGAATTTGTTGAGCTCAGATTACACAACAGCAAGCAGTAAGTAGGCTACGTTGAGAACAGTTTCAACTCGAGTTCTAAGTCGACATAATAAGGTCTACTGAGGAAATGTATTACGTTTCCGGAAGAATGGTGAATAGAAAAGAAACACGAAAAGAATAATGTCTCGAGAGGGAGGGAGAGGGAGAGAGACAGAGAGGAGCCAAACTGAGCAACTACCTGAATATGGTGCTGCAGGCATTGCTTAATCAAATGTACAGTGTTCGGAATGACATTATCTCGTGTCATTGTGCTGGATATGCTTCAATAATTATGCAATCGAGCTACAACACGTCCATGAAAAACTTGAACCTTAAACGATCAAACAGATGCCCATCAGTGGTGCTGTTTTTGTTTTTCGCAAACGGTCCCCAACTTCGTTTACAGCTGATTGCATTTCAATAATTCGAATTTTTTCCTTTTTTGGGTATTCCTGTTTTGATGAATCGTTTTTCAACATTGACTAAATGTCTAGTCAGCGTTCTATTTCCGAATTGTCTAAACTATGCGAATGTTTAGAATTACTGATATATTCGCAAAGTTGAAACTTTTCGCTTGCAAAACTCGAATTTCAGGAAGCGTCGTGTTCAATTTCGGTTCTAGAACGATGATTCGAATGATCATATTCGCAGTGATCAATTTCAATTGTTCGCCCGATTCGTGAAAAGGTAATATTCAATATGGCAGATATCTGTTCAGGAAGCTTGTACACGTTGCTTTGTTTCGGAGCACGAACTCTGTCTCTCTCTCCCTCTCTCCTCTCCCCTCTCTCGCAGGCTCTAAAGCAAGGCTCTCAAGTTGATCTTATTTGCTTCGAACATATTCAATTTCAAGCATTCAAATCTGACCCCAAACGAATCGATGAGCTTCGAATCACGAACTCTGTGTGTGTATCCGAAGGAGAAGGTAGAAGAGGGAAGGAGAGGGAGAGAGGAAGAGAGAAAAAAGGAAGCAAGAAGCTATATTGAGTGAAAAGTGGATCAGAGTCTCTCTCGTCTCGAATAAAGTGAAAGTTCTTGTTGGAATGTTCAGCCCTAAACAGACCAGTGTGTCTCGTCTCGTTCTTGTTGGACATATTCGATTGGTGCTGTAGAACACTGAATTGAGCTTGGAAGAGCAGAGAAGGAGAGAAAGACGGAACATATTGGCGCCACTCGGAGAAGGCGGAAAACCGACAGTATGGAACTTGGTTGTCCAGGTTCTCAGAACATCATCGAGTACGTGATTACAGGCCGATGGAAACGGCGCCAGCTCTCTCTCCCTCTCTCGACTCATCTCTCATTTTTATACTGTCACTTGGAAAATGTATTGAACTGAACGAAGAAAGTTCTAAGACGACAACGCGAACAAGAGAACATTCACTGAACTTGTCATCCTCACGGCGCCGTCTTTTCTCCCTTCTCCTCTCTCCCTCTCAGGCTCCCTTTAATAATACTGTCAGTCATGGTAGCCGTTTAACTCATATATTTATCGTGTCTAAAGTCGGCTATGTTTAGCACCCATTCACAGTGTCCTCTCAACTGAGAGGGAGAGGGCGAGAGATATGTGCAGGAGAGGAAGAGGGGGAGAGACTTTACGACGACATATAAGGCATCAGTCAAGTAATTTAACCACCGGCGCCATGATGTCGAGACATTGACGGCCATGATGAAGTTAAGTACGGAAGTTGTGGAAGCAGAGAGGAAGATGGAGAGGGAAAGAGGAATCTCATATTCAAATTTGGCCCGGAAGTTTGTGAATAGATGATGAGGGACCCAAATGAGCCGTAACTGGATTTAGCCGCTGGGAATTGTGATTAGTTGACCAGTGCAGCGGAGGAAGGTTGCCTGCAGTGATGATGGCGAATAATATAAATATAATATAAAATATGCAAATTCGCTTCCGAAGGCAAAGTTGAAAATGCAACACATTCACGAAAATGATTGAGTTGAAAGTTGAATCGGAAATCGGACAAAGATATTTGCATCTTTACAATCGTTCGCTCTCTCCCTCTCCCTCTCCTCCCTCTCGCTCTGTCTAGTTTTTTATGCCAAAGCCATAAAATGCAATCCAGGGCTAATGGCTGTCAAAGATTGGCGGCCATCAGGGGTGGTCATGAGCGACCATTCATCAGCCAGGCCACTGATGTCGTTAATCCATCGCCACCCTCCGTTAACGGCGGTCCGACAAAGGAGGGAGGGAGAGAGGAGAGAGAGAGGGAGAGATTGTTCGATCGACAGGAACCAGAGAATCGTCTTCTCTCAGCACAAAAAAAATACAAGCAAGGAAACTTGATTCATCTTCGTTTACTCTCTGTCTCTCTCTCTCTCTCTCGGTTGTAAAGACTGGATTCGAAATGTTCTCTCTGAACAGTTCTGAGAGCAACAAAAAAGCGAGAGAGAGAGGGAGAGATAGAGAGAAGAATCAAGAGCCGTCTAGATGCCAAAGGCAGTTAAAAGTGTTCACTTGATTGTATACGAAGAGATAAAAAGAGGAAACTAACGAGATTCGATCTGTTCTAAGTTAGAACTTTCAGGCATTTGCCTTGAGGCCACTAAATGTGGATTTGCAGCTTGTACCTTGGCCAGAACTCGAGAGGTCGAACAGTTCGACCCAAAGAGAGGCCTAGGAATAATCTTGTCGTGTCCATTCGTAAACTGTCCACAATGTCACTCGAGAAAAGGTTCTATTCTTGAAACTGTTCTACAGAAAGAGAGTCACGAAAGCTGCACCACAGTGACTGGCGTGTCCAGTCAACTGTACCTTGAACAGTTCGAACAGTTCGACAAGTTCTATTCTGCAAAGTAAAACTGTGTGTGTGTGTATGTGTCCTGAGCGTGCTAGCGAACCAAATGTGTACAATGTACACTCAATTTCCATATAAAGGACTTCGAACTGCACACGCAAACTATGACGTCGTCGTATTCGTATTGTGAATAGAAAGCTACTGTTTGAGGCGGTGTGTAACAAAGATTCCGAGAAAGGGAAGGGAGAGAGGGAGAGGAGAGAGAGGAGAGATGTGAATTGCTGCAACTGTCAAAAGCAATTGCTGCGAGAGCGGCGCCAACAACTCGAGAGAGAAGAGGGAGAGCGCGAGAGGAGGAGAGGAGAGGAATAGGGCAAAAATATGCTAATTATTGCTGATTATATGCCGGCATTAGTGTACGGTCCATCTGTGTACATTTGAACTCAATTGTAGTTGCCACGAGAGAGCTCTCTCTCTCCCTCTCTCCTCTCCGTCTCTCCGTCTCTCCCCCTCCCGCTTCCTTTGTCGAGCTCAGGAGCAAATGACGCAATGCAAAGCCGGGCTCAGGCTGAGCATACACGTAAAGTCCAACGACCGTCCGGACCCGTTCCGAGTCGTGGCCATTGACCAAGGGCTGGATTCGAAATAGAACATTACTCGACTCGAGAGAAGCGAAGTGTACACTCGACAGTTCTGGACCCAAAATGGACGAAAGAACTCGAGGCCACTAATAAAAAAGCAGCTTGCATAGGCAAGAATGTACAACTAATGAGTACCTTAGTAACGGCATTAACTGTGAATCACTGATAGATTTTTCTTGCTCTCTCCCTTCCTCTCCTCTCTCGCTCTTCGCTCTCGCCTCTGTGGTTGCTATTCATGGCAGTACACTTTGTTGCCTCGGCATGAGCACTGAACCATGAAGGAGAGAAGGAGAGCGAGAGAGGGAGAGGAAAGAGCGAGAATTTGGTTGCAAATTACAGAGTAGTAGAAAGTGAACCAGAATGAGCACTGCATAGGAAAGTTTTTCGAGCGAGTTATATATTTTTTGTTGACAATGCTGGTTGTGATATAATATTTCTCTCTCTCTCTCTCCCTCTCCCTCTCTCAGCTCTTTGTTTGTGTGTGGGCGCCATTTTTTCTCTGCACACATTGGCATTCGACGGCCATTGCGAAGTTCTCAAGGACACGTAATCGAGTTTCAAGACATTACACAGAACTGGAAATCATTGACTGGAAGGCGAAGCTCTATGAGGCATTGCAAAGTCGAAGAGGATGATGGAGAGAGAGAGAGGGGGGGAAGAGAGGAGGGGGAGAGGGAGAGAAAAGAAAAGAGCGAAAAACTGAGAAACTTCGCAAACGACGATCAGAGACATCGATTGTGTCTTCTCTTAATTCGTCCGCCATTTTGTTTGAAAGCAATGGCAATAAAACGTCACTGACTGGCTATGAGGAGCTGTTTAGCAATAATTGCGGTTCTGTCACTCTCGATTTTTACAAGGTTCTAACAAAGACGTTTAGTGCTTCGCGAACAACGGATGCTTTGTTCTCTCCCTCTCCCTCTCTGTCTCTCCCTTTCCTCTCCGTCGACTCTCTTCTTGAGGCGGCCGTTCACTTCCTTTTGCGGCCCATGAACAAAGGACAATGAAGTTATCCAGGTCTCTCTCTCCGTCGCTCTCTCTCTCTCTCTCTCTCTCTCTCTCTCGCTCTCTCTCTCTCTCCTCTCGCCCTCTTCCTCTCCTCTTCATTGTGAACGAAATGTTCAGGACTTTCTTTGTTCAAAGTAATAAAATGGTTAAGTCGCGTTATATAACGACTAAAGCCTGGACTTTCCAGGCATTCATCATCCACACTGGGCCGCAACTTTTCTGACGCCATTTGCCGTCGTCTCTCTTCCTCCCTCTCTCCCTCTTCCCGCTCTTGGTTCATTCTGTCATTAGTATAGAGATATGCCGAAGACAACTAGTGTATGAGAGTGGGTGGACTAGAGGGGGGAGAGGGAGAGCGAGAGAGACGTTTAGTGCAGGGATAAGAGTAGATGGAGATTCATTTGAAGCGGCCAATTGATGCGAGAGGGAGAGGGGGAGAGAGAGAAAGGGACTAGAAAGAGGGAGAGAGGACGGAAGCTGCACCGAGTAACAATGGGTCCCTCAATCGCGCTCTCTCTCTCCCTCTCTCTCTCTCTCGCTTTCACGTCCTGCGACTCGATTACATAGGAGAGCGAAACTGTCTGAAGGCTATAGTCGGTCTCTCTTCTCTTTTTCCTTAGGCCTCAGAAACACGCCGTCCAAATAGGGGACTGTGTTCTCTGGAAGCCAGAGAAAAACTTGCTCAGCGCTCTCTCTCTCCCTCTTCCCCTCTCTCTCTCTATCTTCCTCTGGCTCTCCAGTGAACTGTTCGCGAAGAGCTATCAAAAGCAAAGGCCATAATTCACTACTAATGCGAGAAATGCCGCTTCTTTGCTTCAAGCCAAAGACCAGTAACTTGGCTTACTTTCTACTCGACTTAGTCTTTCGCTCTCTCTCTCTCCCTCTCTCCCGCTCTCTCTCTCCCTCTCTCTCTCTCGCGGCTAGTAAAGGTACGTTTTGAACGATGGCTTCATTAGATGAGCCTTAATCTGCTAGCCATTCAGGACAAGATTGCGAAGGAAAGCCTCAGTTTGAACTGAGTAGAAGATGACGGAAAGAAAGAGAGAGAGGAGCAGAGAAGGGAGAGAGGAGGGAAGAGAGGAGGAAGAGACGCGATCAGCGTCAACTCACAGCTCGCAGAGAGGAAATCTCTTGTCTTGGTCATTCTAAGTCTCTGTTCTGTCACTCTGACCATGATGGCTCATTGTCTACGTCAAAAGAAAAGAGGACAGCGTCTTGACTGTCATTTTGACGGAAGACAATGGAGAAGACAAAGGCGACAATGTGCTCGTGATTCCCTTCGAACTTGTTCGCCCTAATGAACTGTTCAAGGGGAAAAAAGAGAAGGCCTTGTAATGCCAAAGTCAACGTCTCTCTGTGACAGCCACAGGCTGAGGTCACACTTGTCATAGACTCGTCCATCTCTCTCTCTCTCTCTCTCTCTCTCGCTCTCTCCTCTCCCCTTCTCCCTCTCCCTGGGTCTCGGAGACATGTAATCCGAGATTCGAAACCTACACGTCTCAAGGCCCTTAACACGAGAAACGACTATCTCTCCCTCTCCCCTCTCGCCCTTCCCCTCCCCTCTGCCTCCATTTCTTGGCGCCTGCAACTGTCAGCGAAGGCCAAGAAAAAGAGGAGAGAGAGAGAGAGAGACGCCACCAAGTTCTAGAACCTTAGCAAAAAAGTAACCGAGTACAAGCTCGCCACCCAACGTCATCAATAAACTGGTTGTGCAAAAAATAACCTTAAGAGGGAGAGAGGAAGGGAGGGAGAGAGAGAGGGGAAAGAGCATGATCGACTTGTGGGTTCTAGAACGGAAATATCAAAATTAAGCCCATGAATCAGTTCCTCTCGGCAACCTTTAAAAGATGGCCTTGGTGACCAAGCTGTTTCATGGTATGTCATATTTTTAACGCCATATCGTGAACAGGCCATAAATGTCGGACAGGGAGAGACAGCATCGACCGAGGGGGAGAGCGAAGAGGGGAGAGAGAAGGGGGAGAGAGAGGGAAACGAGAAGCAAAGTTCGAAGCTGTCTAGAGAACAGTTTACACCTTGAAACGAAAACACGAATTACACTGAAAACTCGAGCGACGGCAAGAGAGGGAGAGAGAGAAGCATTTAAAAACTCGCAGTGTGCTCGAACAGTTCACGGCTCGAAAGCTGACGTGTTCGAACACGCTCGATATGTTCCCCATGTTCAAATTTGTACATTTGGATGAACATGTGACATGGTAATCGCGAGAAAAAGTCGCATGAATTAATTCGGCGAAAGTTATTCATTACCTGCAACCGGAGACAATTTGCTGATGACGCAAAACCTTTGCTTCCACTGAACCGTAGGAAGAGAGGGAGAGGAGGGAGAGAAGGGAGAGAGGGAGAGAAAATGTTCGAGAGTGAGTTCTAGGACCTGATTAATGTTCTAATTACGTGACTTCGTACCTTTTTGCCGTCTCGGTGCTTGCAGTTACCCTCTAGAACTGTTCTACTATCGTCGAATTCCTCAGTCATGGTCATGATGATTAAATAGCTTTCGTGTCTTTTCGACAATTGAACAGTTCTAAAATTTTCCTTTCGTGTCCAAATTTCGACAATAACAGTGTAACAAGTGAAACTTCTCTTTTTTGAACAGTTCAATTTGTGTACCTTTCAGGTCACATGAACATTCATGTCATTAACGTTCTTCTTGGCTCAGTGCAATGGTTGACTGTGAACAAAGTTCGAACCTTGACAAAGTTCTATTTGTACACAAGCACGTCCTGATTGTCTATGTACTCTAGGTTCTTGTTCCATAACTGATGATGTTTGTTTTGTACACACACTCGAAAGTGAGAGGGCAAGGGAGAGAGAGGGAGGGAGAGAGAGCGCGAAAAAACGCCGATCACACAAAGCGAGCACGACTTTGAACTGTTCAAAGAGAGAATGTACAGTTGAGATCAATGTAATCCATTCTTAATCAAAGAGTCACTACTTCGAAGATACATATGTCGAACTTTGGTTCTGAAAGAAGACCTAAGGGGAGGAAACTTCTTTTCTCTCTGTTCACAATGTCATATTATACTTGTAATATTGAAAGTGACATTTGGTGAGCGGTATGTTCAAAGTCGAAAAGCATGACCGGCAGGAAAAGTAACGAACTGTTCAAAGTCCAGGCATCGGGTTACACGGACGTAAACACAAAGGCGAAGAGAGGGGAGAGAGAGGGAGAGAGGAAAAGAGATACACGAACCAGGCAAAGATAGAATTCAAGTTACAAAACCGAAGAGAGAAAGGAGAAAGAATGGAACGAAAGAGAGCGAGAGGGAGAAGAGAGCAAGAGAGGGAGAGATCGAAGTATTGGATTTAGCGAGCTAGTAAGGGGCACGATTGAGAGGCAAGTACACACTGAGCCGACGGCAATTTTTGGGCATCTCTCGAACCGAATCCCTGCGACATTCGGCGGCCGATCGTTTTCTGCGCCTGCGCACTGGAGAGACAAGTTTGTTGTTCCTCTCTGTGTGCCGAGAGGGAGAGAGGGGACGCGGGAGAGAAGGAGAATGTGTGTCTTGATCCTCTCTCTCCCCTTCCATCACTGTATTGTCTCGGCTCTCGTTTATTACTCTCTCCTATCCTTCTCCCTCTCCCCTCCTCTCTCTCTCTCTCCCTCTCCTTCTTTCACTTTCGGTCAATCGGTTCTCAATGGGTTCAGTTGACTGACAAGCAAGAAAAACAAAGTTACGACAGACAACAATCGTCCGTAACGTCCGCTTGACCGTAATCGAATTTATCTCGTCTCCCTTGCTCTCTCCTCTCCTCTCTGTCTCTCCTCTCTCCCAGTGCATCAAGCACATTGTCCCCTAATTGTGCCGAAAGGAATTTCATTTGGTTCGATCCGATGTTCAAAATCAAAGTGTCGCTTCGACTGGACAAGAGTTACAACGAGACTTGCATTCGCCGTCAATCCTTCTACAGCATATTTCGTGAATTCTTCTCTCTCTCTCTCTCCTCTCCCTCTCTTCCTCTCCCTCTCTTGCGCAATGTGTAAGTGCCAATTATTTTTCAATGTTCCAGGAGTTTTAAAGAGATGAATCATAGAAAAGGTCATGTGCGCCTTTCTCTTACATTTGCATGGCTCAACTCGAGTCAGATACGGAGTGAGAGAGGAAGAGAGGGAGAGAGGGAAAAGGAGAGCGGAGAGGGAGAGAGCGTAACTTTACTGCGAATGGTTGCCATTCAGTCGCAAATTACCGCCTTTTCGCCATCACTTTACTTTCGCTCTACTTCAGCTTAAGCTGCTATTAATTAGATGAGGGACGAGAGGAGAGAGAGAGAGAGAGAGAGACGCGAAAGGCCTTCAAGCAAAACATGTGCTTCTTTACCCACGAACATCTCTCTTTCTCTCTCTCTCTCTCCTCTCTCCCTCTCTACGGTTGCTATTTACTGGAAAGCATTCCGCTCTTTGTTTGAATTCGAACGGGAACATGCTTCAAAGATGGCACTCAATTACAAAAAAGCGAACATAGACACTAATTGAATCACCAGTCATCGGCGGCTCACTTCAAAGATGGCCCCCAGTCACGTGACCAATGTCTCACAAAGGGAGAGAGAGGGAGACGCCGTGTGACTGAGCATCACACATTGCTTGAATGGATATCAGCGTCACTAAATCACTCTTAGTCTCTTAGAAAGGTTCAAAGTAATGTTCAAGAGTGACAGTGAAAGATGAGAACATTGCAATTCTAATTAGCGACGAGCTAACTAATTCCGACCCCACGCGTTTTGCGAGAGCATGAGCCAGAAAGAGGGAGAGGGAGAGAGGGGGAGGACGAGAGTACAGCTTTCATCTCTCTTTATCCGCTCTGCTCGTCGCCTCTCTTTTCCACCCCTCGGGCCGCTCTGGGTCGACTATCTGTCAGAGCACCTTGGATTATGCCCCTCTTTTCGCTTGACCAGCAATTCGATCGCTCTCCCTTCCTCTCTCTCCCTCCCTCTCTCCCTCTTTCCCTTCATTAGCGCTAACAGCCTGTCTCTTACAACATTGCGATAAGAATTTATCCTCTCTGTCCCTGCTAAGTTTTTGTCTAATAAGAGATTTCCTTTTCCCGTGACTGGACTCTCCCTTGAGAGCAAGAGAGGGAGAGGAGGAAGGGAGAGGGAGAGCGAGAGGAAGAGACAAAGCAATGGCAATCCAGCGGTCAGAGAGTTAGCGGTCAGTTTGAAAGGCTTTCCAGTGAGAACGCCGTTTGATGTCAATCTTCGAGCCGCAAAACTAGTGAACAGTTCAAAGCCGATGACTTTGAACTTTACATAATGAGATAACCAGTTGGTGGGAAAGAGTGTTCAGGGAGAAGAGATGGGAAGCGAGGGAGAGAGAGGGAGAGAGGGAGAGCGGAAGTTTAATAACTCTCATCGCTAGGACTATGGTAATGTTTGTGTGCCTTTGACTGTAAAGAAAACATAGACAGAGCGGCACTTTTTTGGGCCTCTGAGCACTATTTGTCATATTTCACGGCGTTGTTTAACATAACTTATAGAGGAAAAAGAGCATCAACCTTCATCTCTCTCTCTCTCCCTTTCCCTCTCGCACTCTTTCTCTCGTCTCTCAAATGCGAAGTTGGAAGACGGCGAATAGAGGACATCACGAGCCCAGCTGCAGAGAATCGTCAAGTGATGCATCATTAACTAATCTCTATCCTTTAAGCTAAAGCGCAACCGTTGCCACTTGGCCTCAATGACTCTCTCTCTCTCTCTCTCTCTTTCCCTCCCCCTCTCGCCATCTCTCCCTCTCCTCTCTTGTACTCCCTCATCTTCACTGCACTCAGCTGAAAATCAAGCGAAAATTCCGCCCAAAGCGATTCGTTCACTCGGTCACAGAAAAGTTCGGCCGGCGCGCTCTTTTCCTCTCTCTCTCTCTCCCTCTCTCCTCTCTCCCTCTCGTCCATTATTAGCAAGAGAGCTTTTCAGTGGATCAACCATAGAATTACATCTCTATTTTTCCTCTTGCTCCCTCATCTCCGCTCTCCCTCATCGTCTCCCAGTTGCCCTGTTCCCATCTCTCCCCTCTCGCCCCCTCCTCTCTCTCTCTCGCTCCCTCGCTCTCCCTTCGGTGAAGTTCAAATGGTCACAAAATAAAGAGACGAACGGCATGAATAATGTGGATTTCAGTAGACTTGCACAAAAATAAATCCCCGAATGAATGTGATTCGGTGAAACTTTTCTCTCGTTCTAATCCAAGAATCCGTCGGCGTCTCTCTCTCCTCTCTCTCTCTCTCTCTCTCCCTCTCTTCAATTCGCTTTGGACCTATTTTAGAACAGTTCAACTTCGGATTGGTGGCTCTCTCGTTGCGTGGATCCAGCACGTGCTATTGATGTTTTCCTAAATATTCGCCGACATCGCAAGAGAGATCAGTGTATATGCTGGTCCATCTCTCTCTCCCTCTCTGCTCTCGCTCTTTCCCTCTCTGCTCCACTGAATGGCGGTGCTTCAAGGGAAGAGAGCCACTGAGAAAGGGAGAGGGCAAGGGAGAGGGCATTTTCAGTAGGGCTCCTTTGGAACCTCCACCGGCTGGTACTTAATGCCACGCGTCTCTCTCTCCTCTCTCTCCCCTTCTCTCTCCCTCTCTCTCTCTCTCCCTCTCTTCCGAGGCGGCCATATAATAATGAAAAGGCCCTCGAGGGCAAGTCTCGTAAATAAAGGCCGAGTAATAAGGACCAGCCGCTGTGCCTTCGATATGTTTGCAGCCCTCTGAACAGTTCGCTCTCGAACCTAGTACAAGTGCACGAGAACCCCTTCGCCTCTGCCTTCACCGCAATGGGCCAAGACAAATGAATTGTGCTCTCGCTCTCTCTCCCCCTCTCCCCTCTCTCCCTCTGGCCGTTATTTCCGTTGATTCGTAATGTCCAATTGCGACTTATATCCTCATTAACTTCAATACGTCTAAATCTTTTTTCGACATCATTATAGTAATTTTTGCTGAGCCCATTATCCAGCTGCGGTCGAGAGCACAATTACGATTTAGAACTGTTCGTTTCACGAACCTTTGGGAATGAGAGGAGAGAGGGAGAGAGAGAGAGCGAAGGGAGAGAGGAAAATAGCGCATATCAGTGTCAAAGACAGAGAAAGACAATTCTGGAACAAAGTGAAAACAATGATCAGTAATTGCAGTCAGTTTCTTGAATAAAATTGAACCTTTCGAACAAAGTTCTAGACTGCGATTGTGTAACGAAATTACATCCACGTGATGCAAGTTGAAAGCAAGTGAGTCACGTGATTGACTCAAATTAAACTGCCCAGTGTGGTGTATGATGGATACGTGAAAGGTAAGCCAGGTGCGCGTGAAACATTACTTGATTACACAGGTTGACTCAGGTCTGGCCGGTAATGTCCTAGAAGGTTCGATATGTACATGAGTCATCCGCGCCCACCTTTAGGCCAACGTTCTCTTGTCTACGTGTTTGGTCGTTCGAAAATCTTTCGACGGGAAACCTGTGTTCTAAGCTTTGCATGAACTGTTCTAGTCATCTCTCTCCTCTCTCCCCTCTACTCTCCCTTCCTCTCGCACCGTCAGATAAGTTCACACGAGGTCAATGAGTTTCAAGTTTATGTTCAAAGTGAGCAGACATGTTTAAGAACCTCGAATATTCGAGAGTTCGAGTAAAGTTTGGTTCGGTTAAGTTTGAAGAGTCGATGACGAAGGAGGAGAGGAAGAGAGGAGAGGGAAGAGGAGACGAAGGAAACATGAAGTTGAGTTTAAATTAGAAGCCTAAGTTTAGTCTGAGTTGAAAAGCTCGTTAGCTAAGATGCCCTATTTGCTAATTAGATTTTCAGATAAGAGGAAGAGAGCGAGAGAGGAAGAGAGGAGAGAAAGGGAAGATTTTGTGGCATTACCACTAAAAGACGAATATACGACAAGCTCTTAAATAAGTCTACGAGCAAAGTTTTGCACTTTGGGACCAAGATGGCCGAAGATTTGCATACATAGCTCAAGTCTGAGCCGAGTCTTAGAACTTTCACAATGTCCTTTCGAAAGTAGGACGAAGTAAACGCTCTGGAAACAGGACCATATCACAGTGTCTTATTTATGACGTGTCTCTCTCTCCCTCTCCTCTCTCCCTTCGCTCCCTCTCTGCTCAGCTTTTTGTAGCATGAAAAGTACAAAAAGTAGCCGAGTTTAATTTGCATACAGCCCCTTAATGGGCCATTTCTGAAGAAGGTTCTGAAAAATAGTTCTGAGGACCTTTGGAAACTTTTCAGAACTTTCCCGGAGCCCGGAAATAAAAAACGAGAGCAGCGCATTGAAGTTGTAAATGAAAGAGACTTGCTTCTCTGTTCACTTTCACTTACATACCAATATTTCAAAAGGTATACCGTATTTGCTTCGGCCCCCGAAAAAATCCACCTTTCAAAATGGCGGCCATCAAGAAGGGTTTACATTAAACATCAAAAGTCTAAAGGTATGTTGAGCAAAAAAGTGCCCAGAGAAGTTATGTAATGGTTCACTTCCATCTCTCTCTCTCCCTCCTTCCCTCTCTCTCCCTCCCTCCTTCCCTCTCTCTCCCCTTCCTCTCGCTCTTTCTGTTTCTTTAGCCCCATATTTCTCTCTTACATATGCGAGAAACCGCCACAGGGACTTGAAAGAAAGAGGGAGAGAGGAAGAAAAAGAGCGAGAGGGAGAGAGAGAGAGGGAAGAAAGTTCTTTTCTCTCCTCTTTTTTATATGGAAGATATTACATTGTGCAATAGGCATCGTATAAAATACGGGTTTGTATCGAGGCTCAGTCTAGAGGCTACGAGACGGAAAAGGAAATGATGGCCTTTAAGCCCTTCTCCTCGCTTTGTATATGTTAGAGATAAATCGTGCTCAGAGATCGCATATTTACGACACCGTACATATTATGGAAACTACTTGTATAATAACAGCGAGAGAGAGAGGAGAGAGAGGGGAGAGGAGAGACAGAAAAGCTATAATTTAAGATTTACCGTTGTTTTGTAAGCTGTAAGAGAATTCTACTTATATTTGACTGTAATTCAGAAACAAGGTCATTGAACTAAGACAGAACTTGGAAGCTTGAACCTTTCGGGAAGAAATGCAGCCAATCACGTGAGTGACACAGAATCATGTAACGAAGGCTCATCTTTACGACCTTAACAGGAAAAGTAGTTGGAGTTTATTATGAATCAGGAAAAGTATATAGAATCTCTATTGATTTTGTTTTGACGAGAGGGAAAGGGAGAGAGGGAGAGAGATAATAATTCCCGGAAGTAGTAACTCAAAGAAAAGAACTGGTAACAAATAAGAGCAAATTTCTCATATTCCACTTTCGTGTTGAACATGAAGCCTCTTCATTCTTCCTCTCCCCTTCCTCTTCCCTCCTCAGCTCCCCCCCCTCTCTCCCCTTCCTACAAATTCATTCATTTCCTTCCCTCTTTCGAGATTCTTATTTGCACAGATAGTAATATCCGTCCTTTTTCTCATGTAAACAAATAATAAGAGCTTGAGAGCTTGCTCTCCAAGAAGCTTCTACAACCGAACTCGGACAAGAACCACAAATTCGAACCAAGTAGAACAGTTCAGAACTTGGATTCTCGAGTTGCCATGATTTATTTCGCATTTCTTGTTCAGACCAATAATGGTGTTTGTGTTCGAGTTGACATTTTGAGCTGGAATTCACAATGCAATAAAACCTTCCTTTCCCCCCTTTTTCGGGCCAATGTTTAATATCCCCTTAAGTGAAATAGAACTAATGGAATAGAAAATGTTCTAGAACTCGAAGTAAAAAGCTTGGCAAAGAAGTTCTAACCACACAGCTTTCAACTCTGCGTTCGCTTCTTGTTCGAGTTCTAGAACAGTTCTGGCAATACTTTGCTCGAGTTGCCATTGCCTTGAGGCGATGACTGTTCTGAGCTCGAAAAAACGAGCCTGAACATTGCAAAGGAAACAAAACGCGAGTCAACAGCTGAAGGAGCTGAATGGAAGCAGAGAGATGAGAGAGAGGGGAGAGAGGGGAGGAGAGAGCACTTTTTCGAGGTCGCTGACTGAGAGTCGGCCTTTCGTCACCTTTCAAATTTCGCGGCCTTCAACTTGAATGGAACCTTTTCAAACTCTCTTGTAGTTCTTTTTCTACTCTTTCAAAAATCTTCGACAAATTGCATGCCTGTCGTTAATTTGCATATCTGGCGAAAACGTCTCTCGCTCTCCTTCTCCTCTCTCCCTCCTCTCTCCCTCTCCTCCTCTCAAAGCAGCTGCTGTTTGACTATTGAGCAAAAAAAGGTTTTTCCACATTCGCACATGACGTGAAAAAAGTATTTCAATGAGAATAACAACCGCCATTGAAATGAATAAAGACTTATGACACATGATTGCGTCACAATGTACACACACAGTGGTAAGTCTCTCTCTCTCTCCCTCCTCTCTCTCTCCCTCTTGCACTCTCCCCTGGAATTGCAGCTCCAGTTAGCAATTAAGATGCCGTCCAGTGATTGTGAAAAGAGAACGAAATAAATCGAGGGTAGAAAGGGAAGGCAACGGCGATAATAGAGGGAAAGGGGAGAGAGAGGGAGAGAGAAGAAAAAGAGAATTGTTGACCATAAACGAACAGTCGCCGAAATTAGGGACCATGAGGGCATGAAGGAGAGAGTACAGAGATATATTTGTGTTACCGAGAGGGAGAGGAGAGAGAGGGAGAGGAAAAGAGCGAGAGATAGAGTTGAAGCCAACGATAAGCAGAGTTCGCAAAGAGTTATAAAAGTAGACTCGAGCCGAACTGTTCAGTGGACTAAAAAGAGGCCCAAAGTCGAAAAAAGGCGGCCATGTTGTATAAAATGTATGCTCATAGTATATACTGCAGTAAAGTAGTTCAACATTGGTGAAAAAAGGAAACTTTCCCTTGATGTCGAGTTCAGTGCTGGAACTCATTTGTAATCATTAGGCTCACACTCGGGGTTCCGCCATCTTTTTTGCCCCTTTTCCGTTCTAGAACTATTTTTATAGGACGAGATATGTTTAGAGGGAAGAGAGGGAGAGAGAGAGGGAGAGAAAGCCTATGGGCTAGTTTCACTAGTGAAGTTACTTCACGTCCAACGAAATGTATTTATTCAGTTTCACATACGGAAGAGAATAAAATGGATGCCCAAAGTGGTGCCGAGAGCCGCTGACTTTACACTGAGAGCGAGAGGGGAAGGGAGAGGGAGAGCGAAAGGGGAAGGATTTGCCTTTTATCACTCACTCGCAGCTAGTAAAAGGGGAAAATATCTCATATAGGCAAGTATTTTATAGCTTGACATGTGCTCAAGTTTTACATTGCAGTGAAAAGTCACTTTCTTTTCCTGTCATATGTCACCATATACAACTAAACATCGCATGTCGCAGCAAATTGAAGAAGAGAGAGCGAAAGAGGAAGAGATGTCTCTCCCCTCTCATGGGCCTCGTATCAATCAGGTGGACAGGCTTTTTGAAAGGCATAGAATTCGCGCCTAATTTTATGCAAGATATACAGGCTCAGCTATGCATCAACGTTATGTAACTCGGTAATAATATGCATTTCATTATAATTAAACAGCTACTGTGTCGACTAGGGAGAGGGAGAGAGAGAGGAGAGCGAGAGATGAGAGGAAAAGAGCTGAGAGCCGCCTTTCAAATTTGGCGCTGTTTTTCTTGGCAGAGAAGTCTCCCGTGAGCAAATTTACGCGTGTAACAAGATATTCAAATTTGTGAATAGACAAACTAATTACAAGACAATGGAATGTGTTGAATCAATGAACAGGGCGCGGAGAGAAGAGCTGAGAGGAAGGGAGGGGAGAGAGAGGGAGCGAGAGAAGCAAATGACAAAGCTAGAAAAGCCTTCGCCTTCAGGGTCTAGTTTGTTTCATTAAAGTCAATCCAATTGCATTCTACTGTCAGTTTCAGAACGAACCAACACAAAAGGGTTCTAAGAACAATGAGCTGTCATGGTGGCCGACCGAAGTACAAGACCTCTCTCTCTCCCTCTCCCTCTCGCCCTCTCCTCTCCCATCTATGTGCGAATGAATTCCATGACCTATGAACAAAGAAGTGAGATTGATCTGAGACTTTCTTTTCTTCTTGTTCAAGACAATCTCTTCCCCTTCCTCTCTCCCCCTCCTAACTAACATGACAATGTGCTGATTCCATGCTTTAAGTCTCCCGAAGCCAACTTCCTTCCGTTTCCGCTTCTTCTTCAACTTGTGGGCGTGGCCGAGCAATTATTATACAGCCTCGCTTTTTTGTTGTCGAAAACATAGTACACATTCACGAGACCATTTTAAGACCATATCTCGGCAAGGAAGCAAAGAGGGCTCTCTCCTCTCTCTCTCCTCCTCTCGGCCCTCTTTTTCGGCCAATTGAAAATGTCCTAACTTGTATTTATGTTCTAAGCGTGCTGCGGCACTCTGAAGACGCGAACGTGACAAGTATATAAGCGAGACACATTTGCGAACTGTTCAGAATCAAAGCGGCGACATGTTCGATGGGAGCCTCTAGTCTTCATGAAGACTTCGAAGATTAAATTCGCACCATTGCTGAAATTCGAATTTAATCCTCTTAACACAACATTAGAAGCACACAAATTGCTAGAAGGGCATCTCTCTCCCTCTCCCTCTCTTCCCTTTCATTTGTGTTTCTCAAAATTGACTAATAACATGGCCTGTGGTATTTATATTTGCACTTCCGGTTGCGGTGGCCAAAAACGTCACAACATTGCCGCTAATAGCGTGAAACGTCAATCACGCAAGTCCAGCTATAGGTTTGGGAGTCACGCGTGACTAATGTCAATCTACAAAGAGCGTCGACAAATAGCAGTTCGTTCCGTTCTGTCGCAAAGAACAGTTCTAAAATAGTTGGTACGACAGAATGAAATGAGACATATGCGTCATGAAAGTTTTACCAGACATGTCGGTTCCATTCAGCTCGCAGTTACTGACACTTCAATCTCAGTCCCTCTCCCCTCTCCCTCTTCCTTGCTCTCGTCCTCTAGCCTATCTCCATCTCTTCTCCTCTCGTTCGTGCTTTCATACCGTACTGGGGTCCGTTACATAATAACCTTTTACAAGTTGCATGAACGTGAGTGCAAGTAGACGACTCCCCTTCTCGGAGTTTGCGAGAGGGAGAGATAGAGAGCGAGAGAGAGAGAGAGGGAAGAGAGATTTTTAGCCCGTCGATAACAATGGCTGAGCCCTTCGATTAACGGACTCGTCATCTCTCTCCCTCTCCCTCTCTTCCACGGCCATGTCGTACTGTGCTCTTCAACTATTCCCCAATCTGTAGTCCTTACAGCTTACAAGCAATCGCTATCCCTCTCGCTCTCTGCCCTCCCCTGCCTCCCTCTCTCGCTCTAAGCAAAAGCAATGTAACTCAGGTCCCGCTAATTGACAGAGAGCTCCATGAGTGCCTTTCAAGTATAAAGCATTGATTAAGCAACATGATATTAGTACTACTATGGAATGAAAGGCAAGGAATAAAAGCAACAACAAAAAACGACAAAATATACAACAGTCATGTGACTCTGGAGAGGGAAAGTTGAGGGTGCAAATTGCTGAAGGCGAAGGGAGAGGAAGGGAGAGGGGAGGGAGGGAGAGAGGTGAATAAAACAGGCCCATGACGGAATGGTATGAGTTGGTAATATTGGAGCCGATAAAAGAATACGTCAATGGCTTCAACAAAGGCGAGGGTGGTAAGGACAGGGCAAGAAAAGAGGGATGAAAAGGAGGAGATGCATAGAGGAGAAGGAAGAGAGCGAGAGGGAAAGAGGGAGAGCTGGATGCAGGATTTGGGCCGACAGAGGGTTCGGTAATATACTCAAACCAGAGTCGGCTCTCTTTCTAGATTAGTAGACGGATGACAAACTCAGCATGTGAGCGATATACGGGCTGGGACTTTGTCTCTCCTCCTTTGCCGCCTTTTCTCTCTCCCTCTCTCTCTCACGCTTGTTTCTCTATTTGATCTCCATTTCATCTGTGCAGTTGCTTCAATGCAAACAAATGCGATTCTCCAGGGGAGAGATGGAGAGCGAGAGCGAGAGAGAGAGAGAGAGAGAAGGACAGAGACGAGCAGAGATGCTTATCTGGGAAAAGAGATCGATCACATTGAGTGCATTACTTTTCTTGCAATTAGTCTACATGTTCACATAGTTTACTGTATCCATCTCGGATCAATATCGACAGTACCTTCAAAGGGTGATTATCGTCAACAAGTAGAAAAGAGAGGACACAAGGAGAGAGCGAGGGGAGGAGAGAGAGATCAAAGCTATCTTCACCGTCTTGAAGAATTAGAGACATTCTAGATCTGGCATATTCATCTACTAATTGCTTTTTCTGACGACCTGGTAATTGGCTGCAAGCAACTACAGTAAGAGGTCACGAAGAGACAATCGTGAGCCTTCAAATTGATTATTAACATGAAATACATTTTAGATTCACCGGAAGCGGAAGACGGAAAGGAACCCGGAGAGTGAAAGGCAATGGGCGACTTTTCTCAAATATCTGTAATGGCTCTGATAGGATAAGCATGTTCTTTGCTCTCTCTCCCTCTCCCTCTTCCCGGTCTTCTCTGAGACAGTGAAAGAAAGTAACAAAATGCTACAGCGCTTAGATTCGAAAGAGGAAACGACACTGAGAGGGAGAGAGGGAGGGAGAGAGATAGAGGGAAAGCGGACATCCATTGGAATATAAATGGCTTTTTGGTTCGACTTGTAAGTCGCAAATACTGGAATTCCAGACAAAAAGCGAAGGACAAGATATAGCGACTGGGAAACAAAGTATATTATACACAATGGTACACATTGAGCATCTCACATGATGCACTTCCAGATTATCTTGGAGTGAACAGCAATAACAAAAAAGACAACGCAACAATACGGAAAAAGAGGGAGAGAGCGAGAGGAGAGGGAGAGGAGAGAGAACAGTCAAGTGTAGTTTTCTGCATGACAGGAAAACATCTTCGACTCTCGATATTTTGAAACTGTGATTTATATTTTTGAAGCAAGGAGAGAAGGATAGAGGAGGAGAGGGAGAGAGGAGGAGGAGGGAGAGAGGCCAGGAATGCCGTTAGTTTCGAAAAAAAGAGAGAGGCACCAGCTGTCCTATGGCACTTGATGATAAGGGTGAAGAAACAGGAAGTGAAAACATGCCGCTTAAACTAGTGCAGTGTTTTCATTAGTAGCCCACTTCCGCCCACAGATGGCAGCCAACAAATGGTGATCTTCTCTCTTCCCTCTCCTCTTTTTCCCTCTCGCTCTCTCCCGGCCAGCTACTAGCAAATGATGATGAAGTCGAGCCAAGGCGCAGAGAAAGTACATCTCTCTCTCCCCCTCCCTGTTCCTCTCCCTCTCTACAAACTAGGCTTTAACCCAAGAAAAACTTTTCAAGAGCTGTATACAAGTTTGATAGATGCTTTAAAGGCAGTGAACAGTACATTGTAGAAAATCAAACCAGATACAGAAAGAGAGGGAGAGGAGAGAGGGAGAGAGATGGGGAGAGCAAGGGATGAGAAGCATCGTAAGTATCTTAATGGTTTCCCATTGCATCAAAGACTCTGGCCTGAGATAGGAATACATTTTACATTATATCTTACGCAACATTCAACTACTTAGTTTGCTGAGAGGGTAAGGGAGGGGAGGAGAGAGGGAGAGAGAGAGTTTCGCATACTTGGCCATATATAATGCAATAGTCTCTTTTCTTTTTGCAGTTACTGCACTAACATCGCCATTTTGAAAATGGTTTCTCATTTAGAATGTTCATATAGGAATTTTCCACTCTTCTACTTCCTGTTTATACATATCTCTTATATAACTCTTCTTCACTATCTCTTTCACAGCTCATACTTTGCGGTTCGCCATTTTTTGCCAGATTCTTAAGTACTTACTACATTAAGAACTTGAGTTACATAATTTTCAAGTCAGAACCCTTTAATTAGGTTCCATTTCACTTTGGAATCTAATTAGGAAAAATCGTAATTAGTTACATTCCTGGTTTCGAACATGAAAGAGAGCCGAAGGCGACAAAAAAGGTTCTCTTTGAAAGATGCTTCGAACTGTTTTTTCGCAAGTTCTGAAAAAGTTCTGTTCCGAACAGGACACACATTGAAAAGGTTCAAATCTTTAAGCCTTTGTATTCCGTGTACAGAATGGCTCGAACATGTCTCTCCCTCTCTTCCTCTCCCCCTCTCCCTCGCTCTGATTGAAGAGAAGTCTTTTCAGTCAAGAGAGGGAAAGTTTCGATTGAAAGTTGCACAATAGGAACCAAATCAGATAGAAGGCCAAATCAAATAGAAAGGAAAAGGTAGATTCGATACGGGTTCGCCAGAGAGGAGAGGGAAGGGGGAAGGGGAGAGAGATGAGCGAGGTGAAGAGGAAGCAAATGGAAGCAGCTGTCGTGGCCAAAGCCAAATCAATTCGGTCGAATCTAAATTCAGTTCGTTAAACTCCTCTTTCCTGCCGAACGAGCACTTGGCCTATAACTGCATGCAAAGGTAATCCCATACACCTGATCACTTTTAATGAGCTTTTCTTTGTAATCAGTAACTTGGCCGATGATGAGCAATGTTCAGGTCACAGAACTGGTAATTAGATCCGTTCTAACCGTTAATGACTGGAATCGAAATAACAGAACCAATTTGTTTCCAGCTTGTCGCAAGAATGTCGTAATTATTGCTTCAAGTCGGATCCCTTTCGCTGAACAGTACAAGTTCGAAGCCAGTAGGCGATGGCGTGCTCTGTTAAGTTCTAGTCACGCAAGGAATGATTCATAAAATACAAATGACCAGATATTCCGGCTCCGCTTTGAACGAGAACGGAAACGAAGGAAATTCCATGTAGAACTGTACAAAATGCAAATGTTCACGGTAAGGTGAACAAGCACATTACGATTGCATGTTCTAGAACTGTTAAATATTCCGGCGTTTGAATCTTTTAATTAGTATGTCATGTAATAAGCACTTTTCTGTCGAAAAGAAATGCAAATAAACGGACTCGAAAATTCTGTTTTTATCGACTACAGCGCCATCTGTCGTCATCTCGCCGAGTGACTCCATTGATGCTGAATGCGTTCAATCGATAGCTCGCTCGGTTAGAAACTCTTAATTAGCCAGATTGAAAAGCCTATTTGCTCACTTTTCGAACTCGAGCTTGTGGCGTTCGATAGAATTAAGAACTACTTGACAGCGTTAGGCAATGTTTTGAGGTTCTATTATTACTGAGGCCTCTCTTTCTCCCTTTGCTCTCCCTCTTCTATCTCTCCCTCTCCTTCACTGTTGTCCTTTCTCACATCTAAAACTAGTAGGATTTAAGGCTGGAATCCAATTTCAGCCTGAACATACTTTGATAAGCTCAGAACTTAATTCGCTTTTAATCCGATTAACTTCGATGAGAGACTTTCCTTGAAAAAGTAAGTCTCAATTCATCAAGTATCGCGAATTCTGTGTCACTCGTGATAAATTAGAACTTTTCCTTCGAGTTGCCTTTGCAACGAATTTCGAATCATGGGTTACTTGAGACCTTCTCAGGAAAGTCGAAAGCGAAAGGTTCGTGATCACGTGACGTATTAAGCTTTTCTAAAGACGGAGAAAGAGGAGGAAGGGAGACGAGAGGGAGAGCCAGAGGGAGAGGGGAGAGGAAAGCGTGACTGAAGTTTCCTATAAAATGTTATATTTCAACACTAAAAATTGATATCAAACAGCGAAAGAAGGTTCCTTAATGCGTTTCAACTTAAAAAGCAAAGAAAACTGCTTCGGGAGATTTTTATGCACCAAGGGTGCCGAGAGGGAGAGGGAGAGAGGGAGCAAGAGAGGGAGAAGAACATTGAGAGCGAAAAAGAGGGCAAGACAAAGGCAAATGGAAGGAACATTTCTTTGCTTCGAGTCACTCAAGCATGAAAGCAAGATGGCGGCCATTGTTGAGAGCAGTATCACTTGATTCAGTTCGAATTTGGACATCAGTGACAGATGCGATGACCATGTTGCAAACATGGCCGTCAGCTCTTATCGCTATGCAGTTCAAAGTAGTCAGTGAACAGTTCTTATCTTGATGGCCTATTGTTCGCAATGACGGCCATAATTTATGTTCAGAAATGCATGAAGATTTTCTGGACAGATGCGATCGTCAACTGGATTAGAACTGAATCAATGATTGATGGGTTCGAACTTAAATTAGTTTTCGACAATCACAGTCAGCTGAGTGATAACTCAAGCAAAACTTTCCAACTGTCACTTGCAGTTCTCGAAAAGTTAGAACATTGGCCGCGCTTCGAGCACCTGCCACTGATTGTTACAGGGCCATAGTTGGACGTGGAAATAGAACACAATAGAACAGTTCTATTTCGAGGTCTACAAATGGCCAGATATACATTTCATGTGTCAGATACACAACTTGAGTGGCTTGGAAGTGATTGCCGTACACTTTGTGTAGCTGGAGAGAAGAGTGAGTTTTAGGTGGAGAAGAATCGACTTTGCAAGAGAGAAGAAGGGAGAGGGAGAGAGAGGGGGAGGGAAGGAGACTGAGGGAGAGAAGGGAAAGTCAGGGAGAAGAGGGAAACGACATGGAATGAGGGGGAGAGGGAAGAGGGGGAGACACACAGGAAAGGCAGTCAGTGGCATTTTTGTCTGACAGGCACGCGAGCACGTGGCACGCTGTAGGGAGAGGGAGAGCGAGAGGAAAGGGAGAGAGATGAGAGAGCAGTTTGCCACATTGGCGTCGCGTGTGCGGACGACACCAACACACAGACAGCATGTGTTCCATGGTCCAGAATAGAACAGTTCAATTTTTCTGACTGACTGAGCACTGAACTGTTCTAAAGCACAGACATGAAAAAGGGAATCTTTTCTGGCAGAGTGGAATGAGTCTCTCCCTCTCGCTCTCCCTCAGCTCTTCCTCTCTGTCAGCGTGGGAGTCGAGACACAAAATCAGAACATTAGCTAGCCCTCTGAACAGTTCAAACTAGAGCCAGCCTCGAGCAATACTCACGCTAATTACGGCTCAAAATGGAGTCCGCATTACATTTAGACTAGGAGACAAAATCCACTTTTAAAGTAAAGCTTTCACAGTTTGTCTGCCTCGAGCATAAAGTAAATACAAAGTCGGCGAGTGTGCGAACTTGAACAGTTCACAAATCCTCGAGAGAGGGAGAGAGAGAGACTGGCAATAGGTAGGGATTAGACGGCATCAGGCTCTGCTCTCAGAAATTACATCGAGCGTAGCTTCTTTGGCTCAGGAGGGCGAGAGGGAGAGGGAGAGCGTGCTGCCGAATAGCTTTAATGACATTCGAAACCGTTCTGAAAACTATTCGAGGAGTTTAGAAAAAAATTGAGATAAGCTGTAATTCAAATGTGAAAAAAATTATACATGGTCATAAATATAGAATATCCCGACAACCCTGAACTAACTTCGATTTTAAGATACAAGATGGAGACAGCGAAGACTGTGGAAGTAAAATGGCGGACGCTGGATAGCCAAAAACTTTATAGGATATTCAGAAGCATTCTTGATATTATTTTGACACGAGTGACAAGTCTGTACATCTTGTCGAGTTCATGTGAGTATTACTTGTTGACCATGTGAAACTTTTACTATTGACCTCTAATTTTCGGGATTTCCTGCTAGAAAATGCTCTGTGTGTCTCATTTCGGAAAGTTTCGTCAAAGTGATACAAGATGAAAGGGTTGACTACCGTTGCGAAAGATATCATGATGACGCCAATGAAGCCCTTGCTGAAGAAGTCCATCATACCACATGACGTGTACTTGTTTCCACTGACAATGGTGTGAAAATGGTACATGGTTGACGCAGGCAGGGTCAGTATATAGTACGACAGGAATATGACAATCAGCATCTTGGTCATGCGACTTTTCTGCTCTTGAGACCTCTTCTCTCGCTCAGAGCTCACGTGACCGACGCTCGGACGAGCGATATTTTCTTCACTATGAGTATGTAGAAGCCACAGGTAGCTACGTACGGAACCAAACATTCAATGAGGAAGCCAATGGACAGCCCGTAGTACTGGCTGAAAAAGGGGTGATGAGAAAAGCGGGCAAAGAGTGTGATGCACTCGCCCGGGTGGGCGGGATTGGCGTCCAGCTCCAGGCCCACCGTGGCCAAGATGGCGCTCATCAGGCTCAGGGACCAGATTGAGCTGATTATGAGCTTGAGCTTGTTCATACTAGGCTTCTTGGTACGGGCAAAGTATACTGTCTTGTAGCGATAGTAGGCAATGACGGCCATACAGTGTGACGACACTGAGTAACATGACTTGGGTATGACAGCATAGAAAATCTCACAGCCCAGCACCTGATATCGGCCATATTGGAACAGTGTGGAGTGACACATGAGGAAACCTATCACTCGACTGATTCCATAGATTATGTCGGAAATAGCTTGATAAGCTATCAGCAAGTAGACTATTGACTTGCGTTTTCGGTTGAAAATTGTTCGGCATATGAGACCGTTGCCGATGATGGACAAGATACAGAGGAAAAACGATATTCCGAAGTATGTCCACTCAAAGGACGTTAAATTAGCTTCCATCATACAGTCATATTGCGAGTCTAGACGTCGCGCTCAGTAATATCGAAACGATTGGGTTTCATGTAATTTTTTCGCCACTGCAAAATTGCATCCGTTCGACAGAACTTGACTGGCCTTGAAACGGAGCGGATGTTCTAGAACAATCTGTACGAACTGTGACGTGTACATACGGGATAGAGAGGACAAAGGAGAGAGCAAACAAGTGCTAAATCTGCCGAAACTCAGCTTAGATTTAGACGTCAAAAAAATTAAGATAATTAACAACTTTAATAATTAAGCTGAAGCGAATGAAGACGAAAATGACAAGCGCTGCGATTTCCGGAATTTGTCGAATCTGAGAATATGACTAAAAAAGCTTCTCGGCCGTGAAGTAGTTTATGTTTATGAAAATATCATTCTGACAGCTGTGACGTAACTGGATATCTCGATTTTCATCTGAAGTACGATTATTACTTCTAGACCACGACGAGCTCGACTGGTTCACATTGTATTTGAGCGACTTTCTGAGTGAAAATGATCTGAGTGTATCTTCTCTGAACGTTTCATCAAACTTGAATAAGATGACCGGATTGACCACTGTAGATAAAGATAACAGTATCAGACCGTAGAAGCCCTTGCTGGAAAAACCCATCGTACCACATGAGTTGTACTCGCTTCGCGTGATAATGGTATACAAGTGGACACTTGATGTCACAGGTAAGGTCAGTGCATAGTATGTGGCAAATATGATTATCAGCATCTTGGTCATGCGATTTTTCTGCGCCTGAGATCTCTTCTCACGCTCTGAGGTAACATGGCCGACAGTGGGCCGAGCTGATATTTTCCTCACTATGAGTATGTAGAAGCCACATGTAGCCAGGTATGGAACTAGACAGGTGGTGATATAGCCAATGGTAAGACCGTAATATTGTGTGAAAAAAGCATAATGGGCAACTTCAGAGAATACGACAATGCAATCGCCATGATGGGCTGGATTGGCTTCCATGCCGAAGCCAATGCTGACCACAATGGCGCTAATTACGCTCACGAACCAAATCAAGCTAACGACGAAGTTGAGCTCTTCCACAGTGGGCTTCTTGGCACCGACAACGTACACCGTCTTGAACCGATAGTAGGCCATGACGGCCATGCAGTGGGCCGACACGGAGTAACAGGCCGTGGGCATGACGACGTTGAACATTTCACAGCCCAAGACTTGAAGGCGGCCATATTCGAACAGAGTGGAGTGACACATAGGATAACCTATACCTCTACTGATTCCAAAGATTATGTTGGACATAGCTTGATAAGCTATCAGCAAGTAGATAACTGACTTGCGTTTGCGATACAATATCGCTCGACATATGAATCCATTGCCAATGATGGACAAGATACAGAGAAAAAGTGATATTGCATAGAGCGTCCACTCAAAGGCTGACAGATTAGCTTCCATCATATAAACATATTTTACGAATAACTTTCATGCGACAATAATATCAGCAAACTAAACTCAGTGACATGGACAGGATTGAGTCGGTTGACAGTTGTGCTGACATTGGGATTCGCATCCTTTCGACAACGCGACGCAACTGGCCTTGAAAAGAAGAGGATGTCCTAAGAGCATCCTTGAATCTACTCTGACTGAATGACACTACTACTTAGTAGTTCACTCAAAGAGTATGATGAAACAAATGATTGTCAAACTACAACTTTACTGACATCGGAAGACACTTGATTACTTCTAGTGAAGACACGTTTCGTTCGGTTGAACATCTTCTCGGCGACGAAACTTTTCTTGTTTCCCGTTTTGAAAGTATTATCGAAGTGATATAAGATAAGAGGGTTCACTACAGTGGACAACGACATCATCAAGTGACCACAGAACTGCTTGCCCATATATTGCGTTTTACCACATGAAGAATATTTTTCTCGCAATATGATAGTGACGAAAGGCATGTACGATGTCACCGGTAGGGTCAGGAAATAGTAGGAGGTGACAATGACGATCAGCATCTTGGTCATCCTGTTCTTCTTCTCTCGGAACCTCTTCTCTCTGTCTGTACTCATATGACCAACTTGGGACCGAGATGCGACTTTCGTCATTATCAATATGTAGAATATACACGTGACAATGTAATGAAACAAGCAATTCATGGAGAATCCCAAAACCAGCCCATAGTGTTTGTTGAAGAAGGCGTGGTCAGCTAAGTTGACGAAGACAGTCATGCAGCCCACTATGCCGTTGAATTTAACATTCATCTCATAGCCCACTGCTACCAAGATGGCGCCTAGGAAACTTGAGACCAAGATGAGCAGCATGGTAAACTTGATTTGTCGCATAGTGGGCTTTGTTGTGTCCACAAAGTAGACCATCTTGAACCGATAGTAGGCTATGACGGCCATACAGTGGGCTGAGACAGAGTAACTTGCCGTTGGAATGACAATTTTCAGTATTTCACAGCCCAAGACTTGATGTCGGTGAGGTACAGATGAAGTAGAGTGACATATAGGATAACCAATCACGCGACTAATCCCAAACATTATGTCAGATAATGCTTGATAAGCTATCAGCAAGTAAACTATTGACTTGCGTTTCCGGTGATAAACTGTTCGACATACAAGACCGTTTCCAAAAATAGACAAGATACAGAGAACAAGGGATACTGTGACAAGTGTCCACTTAAAGGGCGATAAGGGAATTTTCATCATCATATGAGAGCAAAAACGTACTCAGGGTGAACTCCATGACATTGAAAGGATGAAGCTCAGTCTAGGTTTGGCGACACTGAGATTTGCATCATTTCGACCGAAAATGGCGGCTGAAACAAGAGGATATAAAACCCACCCTTGAACTGACTGCGACCGTATCTCCGGCTGGAGAGGGGGAGAGAGAGATCGGATGATAAATGGCGCTTATTAGGTTGGTTAATTAAAGTCAGAGAATAAGACTCGATCATATTCTAGTGAAGTAGACCAAGACAACCTGAAACTTTTAATTAGCTTTCAATCTGATCCTATTGTAATTGCGATCACAAAATGAACAAGTAAGATGTAGCAAGTGATGATCAAGCAGCTACTTAGCCGGTACCGGAAGTCACGTGATTGCTTTTAGACGAAGAAACGTACCGTTCGCTCAACTGAATGCGTCTCTTGGAGGAGAAAGTTTCCCTGGTCACGGTTCTGAAGGTGACGTCAAAGTGATACAAGATGACCGGGTTGACCACAGTGGACACCGACATCAACATGAGACCCCAGAAGCTCTTGTCCGGAAATTGCATTCTGCCGCATGCGCTGAACTTCACGCTCAACAGGACCGGAAGTAGATGCATTTGCGTAGAGACGGGCAGCGTCAGGGCATAGTAGGAGACGACAATGACGATCAGCATCTTCGTCATCCGAACCTTCTTCTCTTGCAACCGCTTCTCTCGCTCCGTACTGATCTGACCAACCAGCGACCGGGACGCCATTTTCTTCACTATCAGCACATAGAAGATACACGTGACAGTGGACTGAATGACGCAATTTTCAAAAAATACCATGCCCAGCCCATAGTGGTGGCTGAAGAAGTCATAGTCGGCCAGTTCGGCAAAGACGGTCAAGCAGCCTTGCTGACCACCAAAGTTGGCGTCCGTTTCATAGCCCACCGAAACCAAGATGGCGCCGATGCTGCTTGAGACCAATATGAACCCGATGATCACCTTGATTCGGGCCATGGTGGGCCTCTTAGCGCTCACAAAGTAGACCATCTTGAACCGGTAGTAGGCGATGACCGTCATGCAGTGGGCCGACATTGAGTATGTGGCCGTTGGTATGACTACCTTGAACAGTTCACAGCTGAGAATATGGAATCTGTCGTCTCTGGACTCGAATGACTGACACAGCGGAAAACTGAGCACTCGGCTCACGCCGTAGACAATGTCGGACATGGCTTGATAAGCTATCATCAGGTATACGATTGATGTCCGCTTTCGCAGGTAGACGGCTCGACATATGAGCCCGTTGCCAACCATAGACAATATGCAGAGAACCAGTGATATGATAAACAAGGGCACCTGAGAGGTAGTCATTTCGAAAGAAGCGCTCAAATGTATAAAGTTTTGATACAGCTTGAACCGGAGCTCCACTGCGCTTACTGTCTATGACATACAACCATGATATGTAGACTACTGTGCTTCCTTCGAACAGTCACAGGAAGTGAACAAATGACGGGACGGGAGGGAGAGAGAGAGAGAGAGACAAGAGTGACTATAATCGAGTGCAATAATTAGCGAGACAAAAATGGGTGGGATTTAAGTCACATGACCGTTGTCTGAAGCAAAGCGAAAGTTGAGAAAAACTGTCATGTGACAAAAATTCCCGCCCATTTTTGTCTCAGTTATTGCTTATTGTTGCACTCAATTGTAACTGGTTGCTGTTCAAATGTCGCAAATCTCGGAAACCGAAAAGGCAATGGCCGCTTGAAAGAGTAGATGTACTCATTTCTGTCACAGAGCCGTCACTTCGTCAAAGGCTTTCTGTCGATAAGTCTTACTGTTACATAATGTACAAGCCGCCTCTCTTCTCTTCGAAAAGTGGTTCTAGAACAATGCTTCCTGCAGAGAGACTGATTCACTGAATGAGAGGGAGAGAGAGAGAGAGATGACTGACAGTTGCAAGCTTGAGGGCAAATTGTCGCTGATGCTACTTTCGCTTCTCCAGTTTCGGTAATAGTATGAACTGTTCGTTCTATTCTTCCGAAGTATCTCGACGACAATGTGACCGTAGGCATAAAGCAAAGTTTCTCAACTGGAATAACGATAACGTGAAGGACGAGAGGGAAGGAGAAAGGGGGGAAAGAAGGAGAGATAAAGTTCTGTCAGAGACACGTAGAGATGGGCACAGAAATTCCTCGGGTTCTGGATTCCAAAGACTAGCCTAAGGAAGCCCTTGACCATCCAAAGGGCAATTACGTGCAAGATCAGAGCGTGGCCGAGAGGGAGAGGGAGAGCGAAAGAGGGATCATCACTAAATTCTCCTCTCCTTCCCCTTTATCAAGGGTTGACCACATGATTAGACCTTGAGTGAAGTTCGGCCTTTCGTCGAGTTCTTGGCATAGCCGAGGCTTCCTGTGGTCAGAGGAAAAATGGCGGAAGAATCTGGTCCAGTTAAAGCAAGACATTCAGTGTGGACAGAGGGGATAAAGGAGCCTTTTCAACAGGAAGAGAGGGAGAGGGGAGAGCGAGAGAGAGAGAGAGCTTCCGCATCTTTAGAATCCTTTCAAGGGAGACCTTCACATGTTCAAGTCATATGACAGTATGATGAAGAAGGTGAGTATAATGAACCCAGTTCGACCCAATGCTCTAGAACCGTTCCAGAACTCGAGACCTTCCTGTGAACGAATGATAAAAAGAAAATGGCGAAGAAGGTACTGGAAAGAGGAAGAGAGGGGGAGAGGAAAAAAGATTCCAATTCTGTTCGTCGAGACAGATGCGAATAAATTTCACCGGTCTAACCGTCCAGTGACAAATTGCTTTTTCTAGCAAGTCGAGGGGAGAGACGGAGAGATAGATTGACGAGAAGGAGAAGAGGGAGAGGGAAAGAGAGAGGAAGGGAGAGAGAGGGAGGGAGAAAGATGTAACCTGAGCAAAATTCACTATGGCGCGAAAAAAGACAACGTCGTTGTTTCCATTTTTCTCCTTCAAGTTTCATTCGCAATAGCTAGCCTAGCTACGTCCAGGTATTGGCTCGGAAAAGTTACGCAATCTTTCTCATAGGTATGCACTTTGTATGGGAAAATAGGAAAGGGTAGACTTGGCTCAGAGACGATACTAAGTATGTAGACATAGCTTGGCCACGAGCTACGAACTTGTACATTGCAGCAAAGCCACACACATACAGTGTAGTGGCCTCGTTAATAATGCGAAATAATAGACTCACTCATCAAACAACAATTCGTTCTCTCTCTCTCCCTCTTTCCCTCTCTCCTTCTCCCTTTGCTCTCTTCATCTCGCTCACTTCCTATTTCCTTTAGTATTCTTCTCAGTAGCTTCAGAAAGTAGAGAGAAACCACATGGAGAATTATGTATTACTAGAGAAAGCCCTGAAGATAACGAGAGGAGGAGAGAGAGAGAGAGAGAGAGAGTCATCAAGTAGGAAATACAAGGATAATATCAGCCATGGCTACAGCAATGTAATCCCCAAAAACACAGCACATAATGCTATACACTCGGCTAGCTGGCCCGTAATATTACCTTTGCAATAGATTTTTGTACATTGGATCAAGTCCTATATGAGGCTCACCTCGCAGCGAGAGAAAGACATCATGAAAGCTAATGGTGTTCGAGTCAGCGAGAGGAAGAGAGCGAGAGAGGGGAGAGGGAGAGAGGGAGAGAGAGGAGAGGGAGCCTAATGACACCGGGCAAGTCTACGGGATTTCCTATTGGCGAATGGTCTACGGAATGTGAAGTCGACTTGAATTGCATTAAATTTAACGACAAGCAAAAGTGAGAGGGAGAGAGGAAGGGGGGAGAGAGAGGCCTTCTCTCCAAAGTTCATAATGCATTCTTCACTTGCTCTCTCGACAAATGTCCATTCATAAATTAGAACTCGGTTAAAATTCACTACGGAGCCCAGTCCCTCAGAGTCACGCGTGATCCCTACTTGACTCCTCGGCCGCTTCATCACTGTTGCCCAGTAATGAAGATTTCATTATGGGTGTGGACGGCAGTGATTACCGGTCCCCTTCTCCCTCTCGCCCTCTCAAACTATTTACGGCAAGAGGGAGAACTAATGTTCAGAGGGGGACTCGCTGCTAGTTCGAACTTGTACATAGTTCACATTACGTACTTTGAGAGAACGAACCTCATCCATTCTCACCACCCACCGATCAGCGGGCGCGGTCAGGCTGGAATGTTTCCCTGTTTCCCTCTCAAAGTTCCCTCTCCGTGTCCCCTCCTCCCCTCTCCCTCTTTTCCTCTACATCTTCACCAAGTCGAAGCAATTTGAAAAATTTAAATATACAATCCGCTCTAGACTCGAGGGGTCGTCTCGCAAGTTACGTCGGATTTTCGCTAGACTCAGTGAAGTGCACGAAATACAACAAGCTAACGAGGTGTTCTATGATTAAATTAGATTCAAATCGCATTATTTCCTATCTTTGGTGCACTTTGCAATTCCGTGTTCCTCTCTCCCCTCTCCCTCTCTTCCTCTCGCTCTTTCCATTCTAGAACAAATCCTGCTCGTGTTCAGTGGAGAGGAGAGACCGATGTGAGGGGACGGCGAGAGGGACCGAAAGTCGGGAGGAAGACTACACGGATAACAGTGGGGAGGGAAAGTGGCGGAGAGAGAGGGGGGAGAGGGAGAGATGACAATGAGCGATTCACTGTTCTCTTTTTTGACATGAAGGGAAGTTGTCTATCTGGCGAATGATTCATACTTGCATTATCCTTCGAACTGTTCAGCGCTGAAGGTTCGACTTAAAGGATGAGTTACAAGCAAGTGGCGCAATATCCTCCCTTCGCTTATGTACAAGCAAGAGAGAGGGGGGAGAAGGGGAGAGAGGGAGAGAGAGAGAGAGTAATTTTCACCAGAGTTGCAACTAATCGAACTGTTCAGAGCTTCGAACGCTGGGGAGGCCAAATGTAACTTGTCGTCGGACAAATGGATAGAACGGCAAAGCAAATGGTCGCGAGGTTCTATTAGATCCCGAGTTCGAGATCAGCGGCTCAATCTTTGCTTTTGACTGATGAACGCTATTTGCAATGTTCGTGTTCGATTATGGGGCCATTCTGAACATTTCGAACGGAATGTAATACACTTTATCGCGATGAAGAGCTCATCATTCTATGGATGATCTTTTCCGAATACAAACTTGTCCATGCGAAAAAAACGAGCGGCCAATAGGTTCTGAAAGCACAAAATAGAACTACTCCGCAGATGAATCGAGTTCTAAGTAAACAGCAACATGTACAAGTTCGAAGATTCCTTAGATTCCCTCTTATTCTTGAGCTTTCCTCTCTTCCCTCTCTCCCTCTATAGAGGTAATAATGCGTATTAGCCATAGATGGAAACGGAAGTGTACAAGCTGGACATCACAGGGAGGGGAAAATGAGGGAAAGATGAAGGGGAGAGGGAGAGAGACAGAGACGAAAGGGACTAAAGAGAGCGGATTATGGCAAAAATAGGACGAACAAGGCTAAGTACAATGGAGTGGTGTAAAAGAAAAGCTGAACAAGTCCCTGAAAAGGTTCTTATTCGAACGGCAAGCGGATAGAACATTTGGACAGAGGGGGAGAGAGAGGGGGGGGAGACAGAGAGGAAAAGAGAGGGAGAGATGCCGCCGATGGACCGCCTTCATTATTGCCGCCCGACCGGCCACTCTTTCACAAGGCGATTACTGTCGAGAGAGGGACCCGAGAGCAGTGAGGGGAAGAGCGAGAGGGGGAGAGAGAGCGAGAAAGCGAACCACGTGCTCCTGAGCTAGTCGTTATACTTTGACAGGCTCTAGCGAACTGTTCAGAATAGTTCGAGAGTTCATTATAACGAGCCACTAATATTCAAAGTCTTAACGGTCGACAGGACTGCTAAGCGTTCTATATGTACAATGTACAGTGTGTCAAGTGAAAGGAGGGAGAGAGAGAGAGGAAAGGGCAATAGATTGCCGTCTCGAATTTGTCGCCGAGTCAAGCTTTTTTGTCCCTTTGCCTTTTCACCGGCTGAACCTTAGAATGATCGATTGAACTGTTCTATGCAAGGGACGAGAAGCGCGAACTAAAAAGCCAAGATATTGATACTGTTTTTAGTGAACTTTTTTAGGTTCGAAGTCAATTGCGGTTCATTCTTACTTCCTCTCTTCCTCCCTTTCTTTGCTCTCTCCCTTTCCCTCTCCTGTCACTTTCTGGCCATGATCTTAGAAGATGAGTTGCTTCATTCTCGCCCTTTCTCTCTCCCTCTCGCTCATTGCAGCAAGTTATGCAATACACTAGACATATCGCTGGCAAATATTTCTCGTGCCAAGTAATGGCATGTACAGTATGTGCATATTGATATTATGAACAGAGTCAGGTATGTAGAGAATACCATGACTCGACAAAGAGAGGAGGGCGAGAGGGAGAGGGAGAGAGAGAGCACAACGCCCTCATTTCTTATTAATATCATCATCTAGCAATTAATTCCCCATAGGATGTAACCGTGTGTTCACTGGCATGTATGGCAGTATTTCAAAGAGTTCCGTTATGCAAGTCGTAAGTTATACTACGAGATATAAAACATATCTCCGTACCACGAGAATGAGAAGGAAAGGGAGAGAGAGAGGGGGGAAGAGATAGGCAAAGAGCAAGAGCGTTACAATCGAGTCTCTTAAATATTTCATCATATACGTCGTAAATAGTCCGTAGCACAGAACATACATCGCCCTATCTCTTCTCTCCTCTCCTCTCCTCTCTCCCTCTCTTTCTCGCTCGTTTTCAGAGCAGCACGTGAATGTTGTGAACTGTTCTAACTGGCATGTGCGAACCAAAGTGTACATTCGTAATGTACATTGTAAACGCGAAGAAAGAACCTTCAGGCTCACTGTCGCATCTTCTCTACTTAATGTAAAAGAATGACTCCATTGCCAGGCTTGACGAGCCGTTAGTACGTTTAGAACATTGTTCAAACACCTTTTCCGGGTTCATGTGTAGCTACGTCGAGAAACTCGGCTTCTATAGTATAATATATTGACGTTTACAGCTTCGAGAGGACCGCCAATGGTAAACTAAGGGATGAACCGTTCAAAATAATGACGTGGCGCAAAATGAATGTGTGAACATGAAGCTCATCGAACTTGTCATCGTATAACAAAGTTCTATTCGATAATGTGTGGTCTCGAGTTGCAAGAACCAGAGACACATTTTTCGGATCGAAGGCAACCTTTCGACTAGAGCCTGCCTTTCAGCTCTATCTTGCCGAGATAATGCTTAGCCTGACTCTGTCTATCTCTCCTCTCCTTTGCTCTCTCTCCCTCTCCCTCTCCCTCTCGCTCTCTCGTCAGTCGGCCCTGGAAGGCTTTTATACATCCAAGATGTCCTAAGTTGCCGAATAACGAGTACACGAAGAGCGCATTAGTGACAAGGGGCTCTCCTCTCCTCTCTTTCTCCTCTCGTCTAGTTACCCATCGAGTTTCGAGGCCAAACATTTGGACTGTTCACGTTCGAACCAGTTGACTAGTTCGTCGTTCTGATTTCTCTCCCCTCTCGTGTCACTCAATTGACTGAGTGACAGTCTTGGAATCGACTCTTCGCTAGAAGTACAGTCAGTAATAACATGACTATCATTCCACTCATTATGTTGCGTCGCCACTTTGCTGTCAGAAAAACGGTAGCAAGAGCAAGAGAGGGCGAGAGGGAGAGGGAAAGAGGGAGAGAGAGAGAGAGATAGCAAAGAGATTGTGAGAGCCAATTCTCAGAGGAGAACAGTTCGCTTACGTCCGCTTGTCGCTCGCAAGGCAAGGTTCGAGGAAGCAAAGGTACTCCGTGCAGCTCTAAGCAAATAAGAACTTAGATAAAGAGAGGGAGAGAGGAAGAGAGAGAGAGAGAGAGAGACAACCTGAACAGTTCACTTCGAATTACTTCAACAATCAGCTACTTGCTGCTACAGAACTGTAACAGAGAACTGTAGAGAGAACGTTCTGCGCTTTCTCCCTTTTCCTCTCTTTCTTATACCTTGCAATTTCTCAAGTCACGACAAAGAGCCATCGAAACGGAAATAGAACCTTTTCGCAAACTAAGCGTAGGCGTACATTACGGCGAGCAATTTTCGAAAAGGTCCTTAATGTCCTGCCGAAATATAGTACATCACGGCGAACAAGTCATAAGTCTTCACTTGCCAGTACAATAGTCTCTCTTTTCGAACTCAGGTATCCTCTAGCTCTGTTCACGTACAATGTCCAGGTTAACGACCATTGTTCGCTTCGGCCATTAAGGCAGAGATGGCCTCAGAAATGTACGACGAGAAGAGAGCCACACACATATTCCGTCGCAATGCGTACAACCTCGATATGTACTTAGGACATATTGTTCGCATTTGTACTATGTACTAGGTAGGAATGTCGCTGGCTATATTATTCGAACACACATTAGTAATTGCAAAGTGTACTAGAGTGTAAGTGGACGCGCTTCGGCAATCTGAGTAATTGACGACAATTACTCGAGTGACATTTGTCCGAACAAATTCAGGTCCTAAACTAAGCGGCGCAATTAGAAGGGTTCGAGAATGTTCGAGAGAACAAAGGTTCACACTCACCGGCCACCGGTGATAGTTTAGTTAGAACGCACCAACGTGGTCGCCACTGTTTGTGTTCGAAAAGGAGAGAAAGAGTCACGTATTAGATTCGATTTTTATAGAACTCCGAGGTGACACTTGGACTTATTGGTTCTGTCAGCTTTCAATTTGTCGTTTGCAGTGTTTTGTACATTTAGAACATTCTGTGAGTCGAAATTGCGAAACACCGAAGGATCAAAGGCACTCACAGGGAAACATTCAATTTGTTCGCAGTGCAAGCCTTTGCTCGAAAATTCGAATGTTCTAACGTGATAGACGAACAACTAACCTTCCTGACATCTCGGTGCTTGGCTTCACCTTCGATTATGGTCTTGGGATCGGCCATTTTGGTAATATGGTTAAGTTAATTGAGCACCACAATAGGATTTGATTGGAATCCGTTTAGAACAGTCCAGGACTGAATTTAGCACAGAACTCAGTGGCGAGTGATTAAGTCTCTCGAAACGGATCACAAATCTCCGATGACGCAATAATATCCAATTGACTTGATCCGGCAGCAATTTAGAATGTCACACACACAATATGTTACATAAGCACAGGGGATACACACAGAGTTAGAACTGTCCACACAACTTGAGCACCAATGTTCGAAGTCAGCATTCACTGCGAGCACGCCGCTAACGCAAGAAGAGTGCACGAGAATGAACAGTTCACAACTGCGAACAGTTTGCCTGCGAATCTGGATACACACACACAGCGGCCGCGCAGTATGCCCTGCAAGTTCGACGGTGGTTCTTAAGAACCCATAGGACACTTTGGTTCGGCAAGGATTCAGTCACAACATGCAAGCATGATTGTAATCAAAAATGACGAGCAATTCCGAAAGGGTTTGTTTAGACGGAAAAAGAAACAACTTTTAAGGGAACATTTCTTTAGTGCGTTTCGTTCATTTGTTTTTCTTCAGCTAATCCTGTTCTCGTCTCTCCGATTAGAACTTTGTTTCAAATATTCGAGTTTACTTGTCAGTAACGATGCTTGTTTACTGTTCGACGGTTCTTTCTAGATGTCCTTGACACAGTTTGCTCTTGATTGATTGGCATTCATGGTCTGCAGAAAAGAACATTACAATATGCTTGAGGGAGAGGGAGAGGAGAGGAGAGAGAAATGTCCTAGCTTTTTGTATGTCCAATTTCAGCTTTTCGCCTTAGTAGATACAATGAATGTCGAACTTGAGAGGGAAAGAGGGAGAGGGAGAGAGCAGGAAGAGACAAATGCTAGGAAAGGCTGCCTCCCCTCTCTCCCTCACGTAACAAGACAGCGTCTCTCCCCTAAATCCAGACCCAGCTATGGTAAATCGACGTTGACTGTATCGATTTATTCTCATTAAATTCCAGAACAGTTCTATCTGAGGGGTTGTTGCATTCGTGGCCACAGACAATGGTAATTCGTCCTCCCCTTCGAACATGTGGCACAAAGTCATCATTTTCAAGGACAGTTCTGTCGAACTATATATCGCATGGTAGAGCTATATATAAGCTATATATAAGCGTCTACCATGTATCGTGTTGTCTGGGTGATGTTTGTGTCTCGCTCGCTCTCCCTCTCGCTCTCCCTCCCCACCCTCTCTCAGGACAGGTACAAGTAGACGGCTACACTCACGCAATATTGTCCCTTCTAATATTCGTCACGAATGGCTGCACAGTTCTCTCTCTCCCTCTCTTCCCTCTCGCTCTCCCTCTATGTTTTTTGCTGACTTTCCAACTAAATTATCGTACAAATGCACAGACAGCTATGCACGCATTGTATATGTGATATTACATTATTCTAGACATGACTCATGCCCGACAATACCTTTCATAAAATGAACATAGCTATGCAATGGAGAAGCCTGTGATCTCTCTCTCTCCCCTCTCCCTCTCTTTCTCTCAAACTCCCCCTTTTCCCGTTGTCTAGATGTCTCCCTTCGACATAATGTTCAAAGGACATTTAGAACAAAGCCTGGCGCTAAAAGGGAAGGAATGCATTAAGTTTTATCACAGAGAGAAAACGCCGAAAAGAGAGAGAGGAAGGTTCTTATTAGGACATAGAACCGTTCTCTAGAACAGTTCAGATTAACTTTCTATGTGTAGGGAACAAATTAATTTAGTACAGAATTAAGTAGCTTGTTTGCATAAATGCGAAGTCTCTAAATGCTATTTACGGCGCAAAATTTTTGATTTAATTCAAAATGTTCTACTTCAGTGGAAAGTAATTCGAGCGCCCAAGTAACGAGAATAGGACATTTCGTAAGTTCGACGAACAGTTCCCTTTAGAACTGTGCGTTCTGTAACGACCGTGAAAAATTGCAAGGTTCACTGAACAGTTCGAGTAATGTACATAACTTTCGGCGAACTTGATTCGTCGGATGTATCTCGCTCACCTACGCTGTAGAACTGATGATCCCATCATCATCATAAAAGGGGAGAGAGGGGAGGGCGAGGAGAGGGAAGAGGGAAAACTGGGGAGAGGGTGACTATCAGGTCCCTTTTGTTCTTGGAACTGTTCAATTATCTGACTTTCCTCTCGGCAGAACTTTCCCTTTTCATACTTCTAAACTATGATTTAACTTCAAGGTTGACTTGAAGCCAAGCTTGTAAATCATGCCATATAACAGTATATTATCCGTAATATCGCGTTATGCAGTCAAGAAAAATATGGCTGACAAGACAAGATGGAAGGTTTACTGACTTAGAACGCAGTTCTGTTTCAGTGAGTTCGCTCTGAAAATCCAGTCTCTCGAACTTGAACTTTCTCCGGCGCCATATTTTATATTACGAAAGTCACTTGCAGGGACCTTCCTTTGCTCGGCAAGTTCGACACACAGAACAGTTCTAAAGCGTTCTGCAAAACAGGCCCCTTATTCGGCAGTACTGAAAGCAGGGAGAGCGAGAGGGGAGAGAGAGAGAGGGAGAGGAGAGAGGCAAGAGAGAAAGCGAGCACGGAAAGGGAGGAATATCTAAACGTTTCTCTCTTTCTCTCTCCCCTCTCGCTCTCCCTCTCTCGCTCTCCCTCTTCTCATAAGCTGTCCACTTTGGTATATATGCCAGATCTCGTAGCAACCGCATATATTTTCACAATGGAAACGGTCCCTCTTCCTAATGAAAACATTGGCATTACGCCCCATATTTGGGTGCATGCAATATACGAGCTCATGGTCACGTGACTGATGGTATGTTCGCCATCTTAGCGCTTTCATTATTACTATTTCTTCCCTTTGGGGGCGTAAATCTTACAATTTAATCATCTCGCAATGCCGTGTTGGGTGTTTGATTAAAAATTTTAAAGCTTCATAGCCTTCTCCTTGACACAGTATTACCGCCGAATGTATCGCGGCAGTCACGTGACTAATGTGACTCATAGCCGAATTCTTTCTGTAAGTTCAAGGTTTCCGGTACTTGAAATACAACTGTCATCGAGTGAGCCGAGTATTTTTTTGCGAAAAGGTTCTAATCTCGACTTGGAACCATATTCATGTCCGACGGTGATGACAGGGAAAAAAAGGTTTCAAATAAACGTCTCCCTCTCGGTCTCCCTTCCTCTCTTCACATCCCTCTCGAGTATGTTCTACTCTTCAACGGATTTCTAATATATTCGGAAGGACACTTTTTATATCTAGACTGTCTGAAGCTATGTATGGATTTCGCAGTCTCTCTAGAGTATATGTATCAATCCTGAGCAACGTCTCTTCTCTCTTTTTCCTTTTAGGGATTTGCGATGCATGTCACTTTGTCGTTCTTTTTTCGTCAGTAAGGGAGAGGAGAGAGGGAGAGAGAAGAGCGGCAAAGTTAGACCAAGTCTCGCCAGACAGGGGACCAGATATAAAGTTCTGTGTGTGCGGTTTGCTGTTTGTCTGAATTGCAAATGTCTGCTCCATTCAGATTTCTTCTTTTTTCTCTCTTGGTGTTATTCGGCTTCCGGAAATGGTATTGTGTGCCATACCGGAAGTGCCCAGGCTCCAGAAATGACGCCAACAAATGTCACCATTACACATGTATGACGTCCTCTCTGACTGCTATTACTTCTCGTTTCAGGTTCTACAGCACGAGGAAGTTCTAAATTGTGGAATAATCCAGCAAAGGGAAATCAATCAGGCTCGTATTGCTTCTTTGCTGCAGGAAGTGAACAATTGAAACTAAAATTGTCTTCACGTAGCTTCGGATTGAGAGGGAGAGGCGCTGGAGAGAGGGAGAGAAAGAGAGAGAGGGCTTAGAGTAACAAATAAAATTGATGTTACCTTGCACAGGCACTTGACTACTTGAGAAGAATTGCACTCAAGTGCAGCCATGTCACAATTGTTCTAAGATTTCCAATTTGAAGTCAGAGCAACGTCAGTGTGTACATAAATTAGAATACGTTCTAACTTTGTCTCTCATTGTAAAGTTCGATTTCATTTCCGAGATGCTATCGAACTTCTTGAACCCTGAAGCTAAGAAGTATAATGAAAAAGGACATTTTTTCGTGTTCTTTGGTTTCCGAGAACGAAAATCGATCGATATGTTCAAACTTGCTGCTATTTTAAGATATTCGACGTCGAATGTTCTATATGTTCAATCCATATCCTCAGGAGGTCCATAGAAGATAGGCAGCGTTTTTATTCCTAGTACATTATCCATCAGCTTTGAACAGTCATGAAAAAGGTTCAAACTCACTCTGAAACAATTGTTTGTTTTTTATGGCGTCTTTCAAAGTTCTTGTTTCATCCACGTAACCATCGCTTATTTAGCGTCAGCTTACGTAACATTCTCTCCGAGCGACCTCATGAAAGTATGACAGGCCAATACAGTAGGGACCTTGGGTTGTGTTCGTGTCGTGGAACAGTTCCAGATTTTCGACTCGTAATAAATCAATCAGTGAGAAATTTGTCTGCAGTCGGCAAATGTCGAAACAAAACAAACCGAAAAGCTGTGCATTTTCAGTTCGCATTTGTTTAACGACCCCTCAAATTTTTTCTGCAATAAAACGCGAGGGAATGTGTTTTTCTTTTGTTTTTCGTTTCAAAGAGAACACTTTCTTTTCCCCTTAACTCTTTTCATTCCATGGCTCGTTTAACTTTATATGAACTATGTCTGGCGCTGCTTGTAAACATAGCAGCGGTTCATTAGTCATGTTCAAACAGGAATGGAAATTTATGATGCTAACGAGAAAGGATGAAGAAGGCGAAGTGTGAAGAGAAGAATGGCAGTCAAGTCTATCGGACTAAGGACGCTTATTCATTATGTATCACCGGTCATCCATCTTGGCTCGACTTTAAAGAAGCTCTGAGGGAGATGCTGCGTCAAGTTGCATCTTGTAGGAAGAGTAATAAGAAGAATAGAAGAGAGAAGGAAGGAAGAGTGTAAGGCGTCAAGCAAAGGGAAAAACTGTAAGGCCGTGAAAAAGCAATAACAGTAAGCCTTGAGGTGTAGGCTTCGAAGCTCTCTTCCCGCTTTTTTTGCTCGGTGCTCTCTGTCCTTTGTCGAGTGCACGTATATTGGCTGAACATTTGCATGCTATTAGCGAAGATACGGTTGACGTTACCTTGCTGAAAATCGAAGTCTTGCCTGGCAATAAAAGAGGCATCCTTCGAAGCTCGACCTAAGGGTAAGGCTTGAACTGTACGCATTTTTGGGCGCCAGTAGGGATGATGATGTTCTGAACTGATGCTTCGGTTCTATTATGAGAGACTACGGTAGACTTCGCCGTATGTGCTGTCAAACTTAGTTTTCTCTCGTTGACTTTGCATCCTGATCGTCAAGAAAAGTAACGCTAGCCCTTTTGCACCCACATAGGTCACGTGAGTGGTTCAGGCCTTCGTTTCAGATGTTTGTGTTTGCGCTATCGTCTTACGCATGTTGAGGCAGTTGAAAGGATTCGATAAATTTGTACTACTAAGAAAAGAAAGCTTCCATGTGTTCGTAACGGAAAGCAATAACAAAGAAACAGTGAGCCAACCGGTTCGTATCTCAAGTTGAGTTCTGGAAATTCCCAGAACAGCTGGAACGGTTTTACAAGAACTTAATAAAGACTGGCTGACACGAGATGAAACTAAAGCTACAAGAACGTCCTCTAGTGTCAAGTTCAGTGAACCTCGTACAGCGTCAATCATTTACGACAATCAGAAACTCGAAAGTGGATAATATTCGCGAGAAACAAAAACGGGCAACAAGTCAAAGCAAAGGTTCTCAGTGACTCAGTGGTTGAAATAGCGACGACTTTGAACCAATGCCAGTAGCGTTTAGCTGTTGACTGATTTGCACACAGAGACCCATTCGAAGCAAAATCAGGGCAATGTTATAATTAGCTCGTTCATCGCTCGTTCACTCCTCTCGCTCTCCCTCTCCGAAAGATGGCTTTCATCCTTCTACTCGTACTGTTGCCGCTTGCACTAAGTAAACCAAAGTCCTGATGCTCTGGTTTTCCCCTCCAACGGATACAAACAAAGCTGCCTGATCTCTGAACAGTTCTAAAGGTCCCAGACAACGTTCCGCAGTGTGTTTGCACTATGCGAAAAAAGAAGTTTACGAGTGCGAGAAGAACACGTTGACTTGAAATAATCTTTCCTAGAAACAAGTTCAGGAGCTGCCTTCGGTTTCTAAATATATGTCTCGCAAGCAAGCTGGAGTGTTCGTTTACGTAACCAGCTCCAGCCAAGACAGCTTTCGAGATTTTTGTTCTTTTAGAACACTGGAACAGCTACGATCGTTAGTTGAAAATATGCTGCATCAACTGTAAAACAGTCAATGGTGACCTAATTGTCTGAGAAAGTTTGGTCTCATGATTTATGAGAAGGAGTTGACGACGGGACAAGATTGTTCTGAATGTACCTGACTGCCTTCAGTGCTGTGAAATGTCGACAAGTAAGCCACCTGAAGATGAATGTCCTGTGAAAATGTCCAAAGTGCGAACGGAACAAATTGCTTCGACTTCATCAGCGAGCCTGGAAAATAGAAGCCCAATGCTTTCCGTCTCATCAACAAGCAGCCACTCGGTTAAACTGGAAGACGCACTCAAGAGTGAACAAGGATTTATGGATTACGTCCTCTCACTGCCCACGCCAGACCCGAGTGGCCGAACAGTGCCTGACTGGTCAAGAAAGTCGTCGAGTTTGGACATAAAGAAGTTTGACGAGACGAGCAGTGGGCACTGGCCGCCCACTAGGTCCTATGGCTGGGACAAGCTGGACAATCTGTGTAAATTGATGGAACAACTCGGACACCTGAAAGAGGCTAATAGTCGCCTTCGTCGTAAACTGCAAGCCCTTGAAGACCTCAAGTCACACCAGAGTGCCATCAGTGAGATCATCGATCAAGAGAACCAACAGCGACTGCTAAAGGCCTCACTGAAAGATCCAATTCTTAGCAATGTTCAAAGTCGAAGGCTCGTCACTGGCTCGACAAAGGAACAAAGGCGTTTTGCACTTCAAAAGAGCCGCAGTCACACCAACGCCAGCGGGTCATCCTTGAAGAGACAGAGAAGCAAGTCAGTTGGCCATGAAGAGTTACTGCTGGCCGCTCGCGCCATGAAAATGACCGGAAGGTCCAAGTCTACAAAGAGATTCCCTAAATGGTCTAGGTTTATGGAGGCCATTGGCTGGGACACTAAGCCTGATAATAATGTTCTTGACGAAGATGAAACTGTTCTCATTAGACCAAAGAGTCGCCATTCATATTCTGAAAGCCGAAAGGCTTCCCGGAAATCAGCTCCGACGCCGACTGTCTCTTCGACTTCCGGTTCCCGGAATCAGAGCTTTGCCAATACTGCGGACCTTCTTTCCATCGATGACTCGGAATCCGAAGAGCTTGTTGATCAGAGTGAAACTGCATCCTATGCTTCCAATGATGGTGAGCTTGTTTATCAGTCTTCATTGCACACCGTAAACAATGTCTATGAATAGAATAGTACTTCAGAACCTTGTTTAATGTTTGTGATATTCCTTTTTAGATCAGAATGCAGCCAGTAATCCAGAGCTCAGACATGACTTCAAGTCGCACAAAGGTGCTTGGAGTAAAGTCAAGACAATTATTCAAACGAGAAAGGAGAGCATAAAGAAGAGAAAGAAACATTCTTCCGGTAACGAAGGCGCAAAAAGCCACCCGAGCATTGAAACGGAGCCACCGAGTCTAGAGCTGTCCGGAGCCAGTGACGATGGGCCAATTAGGATGGCTTCTCTCACTGAAAGGAAGCATCAGCCGGTGATGCGAAGGAACAAGTCCGACTCCTCGCTCAAAGATCGCCATCCGCCATCTTGTTTGTCTCAAGGTTCAAAGACGTCCAGGAAGAAGCCGTCGCCACTTGACTTGACGCAAGTTTCCCTGTCAATAACGCCGCCCTCTTCAGCAAGTAGCTTCGTGCCCAAGTTCACGAAAGCAAAGCAACGCACACCGGAAGCCATGTCGTCAAGTATGCTGGCAATGTCACCTCCGGTTGCCCGCAGATCCAAATGGAACCGCATGAAGAAGGTGTTCGCCAATGCTGGCGAAGTGGTCACTCTGTCGCCTTCGAGCAGCACGCTGCTGGACTATGACCTGTTGACCTGCAGCTCTGTGCCTGCTTCGCCTTCGTCACATGGCTCGTGTACCTTTGATATTGTGGACGAGCCTGTTACACCTGTAAAATTATCGCCCTCTACTTCCGGGCAAGTTCAGCCCATCACTGTTGCAGAGTTGCAGCGGAATTTAAGTTCTGACTTCAGCTTGAAGATGCTGGAATGGGAAAAAATTCGAGCCGGTGACATTCCAAAGGGCAAACCGAGCTCGGCTCCCTATGAAGGTCGCCGTAAAGGCTCATTGTCGAAATTTGTGGCCGGAAAGTTCAAGTACTCGACACGCAAGACTGAGGACCGATCGCCGCCGGTTTCGGTTGAACAAAGTTCGAATGAGAAAAGAACATTCTTCCTTGACAGTATGTGACAGTCATGAGATTGAAAGAACTGAAACTCGTCTCATCACACATCCTTAACTTTTTCCTTGAACAGTTCACTCATTTTTTCGTTACTGTTGATTATTTAGTTATGAAAGCTTATCAGTGTAGAATAAGTTTGTAGATTGACTAAGCTGAATAAGCTGTTGAACTTTAGATACGCTGAGAATTCTATGTTGCGTAATAAAGCCTCAAATCGGCTTTCTTACATGACTGATGGTCTAAAGTTCAGGTCGCGTTGTCGACCGTCAGCTTTCCGAAAAACTTGGACCAGTGTTTCAACGCCAACTTGATTCAGTTAGAATGCTCTGCTGAACAGTTCAAATACCTCAGTGGCGTACTCGGCTTCCTTCTGAGAATCCCAAGAATGAGTCATCAAATTAAAATGTACAAATATGGGCACGATGTGAATGAGAAAAGTAATTGAATTTCGTGCAAATATGGACAGATCTGAACTGTTCACGGTTAGGCGGACAAAGTAAACTGCCATTGCGTGCTGTTTAATCGTAAATTCTCTTTACACTAGTCTTTTAGACTCATACACAAAGCGACACATTCTTTCTGAAAAGCAAACTAAACACTGTCTTTGATTGCTTTTCAGCTCTCGAGCGCCATCTACCGCTGGAACTGAAGTTACTTGTATTGATTTCTGACATTTCCTGTAGATGGGAGCCGAGTTCAAGTTATGTCCAGTAACTAATTGTGAACAGCGTTAGCAAGTAATTAGCAGCTCTCAGGGTGTATTTTTCATTATTCATTTGATCTTCAGCTGACGGATGTTTTTTGCTATCCGCTTGACATGGTCATTAGTTATCTTAATTCAGACTAAGGGTGGTCCAGGTGGTGATTCCTCCCTTTTGAGAAGGGAAATATAAATGTGTGATAGGCGCCATCTAGTGACGAAATCGTTCAAAATCGTCCAGCCAACTGGTACTTTCGAGTGCGTGAGAGATTTACTCTGTTGTTTTGATACTGCCCTTACGCCATTTAGTGCAAAGACCACCGGGCCGGGCCTGAGGTTCTCCGGCCCGGTTTACTCTGCAGTGCTGAGCTCGCTGATGGCCGTTTTCTCACAGACTTCCTTTCGAAACAGCTGTCATTGAAATGGTGTTAATAGTCTTTCATTGTCCTATAACACTTGGACACGAAATTGCAACTTCGCTCAATTGGATACTAATGACTGAAACGCTAGAAAGTTTTGTATAGATTAGAATCAATAATGGCCGTCTTTCAGACGTTATTGATTTCTTGATGATTTGGAAATCATTACTTCATTTTTCAGATGTCTAATGTATTTGCGTCTATCATTCGTGTCAAGATGGCCGACAATGAGTTTCAAGTCACTTTGCGTACCAAGCTCCGAACACTGTGGATATGTTTATGTTTTATCGGCAATAGCTATCAAGCCTACAGGCTCACGAAAGCTTATCTGGACCACGACATCACAACTCACGTCAACGTGAATTTTCCGGAAATATTTGAGCCTCCGACGGCAACTGTATGTTTCTCGTTGATATCTATGGTCAAGCTGGACATTGCGCTCGCCAGGTGGCCTGACTTAGAAGCAAGAATGGCCGACATGCTGAAGACGTTTCGAAGACGAAACGGCACGTCTTTCAAGGAAGCCATTGCAAGTTTGTCGTTCGCTGCTAAACTAACCATGAATCAGTTTGTTTTCGCTAATCTTCAAGTCAAGGATGCCTTCGATATCACTTATAGTCATGAAGATCTCTTTTCGAACTGTAGCATCGTCAGAGGCTCTGACTACTCTCTCGCGGACGCCCCATGTACTGAATTCTATGACATTACAGAATATCTCAAGAGCAGTTCCAAGTGTTTCACCTTCAAACTAAAACATAGACAGTTCTACAACTACTTAACTCTACAGCAAATCAGACAGTTTCCTGGGAGAACGAGTATTTTGAAGATGACAAACACTACTGATAGTCTAACCAAAGATATGGCTATATATTACAACCCTAGAGGCACTCATAGTCGTGAAGGATTCAGTCGTTCGCTTCTTATTACACAGATGGCGCTGGTCACAGTCTCTTACGTCACCGTGGTGACGGAACTTCTACCTCCGCCTTTCGACACCCGCTGTAGAAACTATGCGACTTCCGGTTTCTTTGATCGCGGTCATTGTTTCGAAACTTGCTTCAGGGAACAATCACTTGAAAAACTGGGCAAATTGGCGCCAGGGCCGAATATTTTCCGAGAAGATTACTCTCTTGAGCGACTGATTGACATTGAAACGGTGAGAAACGATACAACAATTGGCAATATGGTTGATCTGGTGAACGCTGACTGCAAGCAATCATGTTGGCAGCCCAACTGCAAGGAAACTTACTACATCCCTCAGCTGATGTCTACAACTGAGTTTCCGTTTCCGGCCCTGCTGACCGTAACTGAACAAGAGCCCGTCCTGAATACCACTAATTTGCAGAAAATTAACTTGATTGAAAGTATCACCGACTTGGGCAGTACTTTAGGATTCTGGATGGGCTTCACTGGGCTCACGGTGTTCGATCTGTTCTGGACAACGTACCACTCACCCGGACGAAGGGTCCTTCACTTGCGGCTCGTTCAGCTGTTGACACTGACAAGACCACCGGCCACTGTGAGACCAGTTGCAACTATTCGTCAGTAGAGGGTGAATCGGGCCGGGCAGACTTTGGGCCCCGGTCCGCCCGCCTGATCCACCAGCGGGTGGGTGGGCACGGGGCGCAAAGCTGTAGCTTCCACTGTACTAAATGGCGCATGCGCAGCACGGTAAGTGACGACATCGGGTGGGTCCGGGTCATCCGATTGAAACATTCGGGTGGTGAAAAAGTTTCTCCCCTCTATTCGTCAGAATTTCTCAAGTGTTTTGACCACTTGCCTCTGACTTGCGATCGGCAAAGGGAAACTAGAGGTTTGGTTCAAGATGAGGTCAGCAATTTTCAAGAAACCTGCGGCCGTTCTGAACGCGCATGTGCAGCAAACGATTCGTTGCTAAGAAACATAATGACTTAGTTCATGGACATTAAAACTTCACATTTGCCGACATTGCTTAGCAGTCGCGAGACGGCTTCCTCGGTGGTTGCGTTACCGACCTCACCAGACCCTTCTTTAAGATGGCGGACACAATGGTTCAGGTGGCCTTTCACAGCAAACTTCGAGTTCTGTGGCTCTCGCTCTGTGTCATAGGTAACACCTATCAAGCTTACACTCTAGTCAGGACGTATCTGCAACGGGAAGTAGCCACTCAAGTGTACATTCAGTTTCCGGAAACATTCGAGCCTCCGGCGACCACGGCTTGCTTCTCGTTGATCTCCATGGTCAAGCTGGACATGGCGGTCGCCAGGTGGCCTGGACTGGAAGCGCGATTAAGCCGAGCCATGGGATTCAATCATACACTAGACGTTGACGAGATTCAGAAAGCTATCGCCAAGATGGCCTTCGACTTCAAGATGAAGCTGAGCCAGTACGTATTCGACAACCTTGAGGTTCAAGACGCCTTCGCTTTAACGTATCAGCACAGCGACATATTCATGGTATGTCGCCTAGTGCGCGCCTCGGACTTTGTTCTCCTCTTGGAGCCGTGCGCAAATATGTTCACCATTACAGAATCATTCAAGAGCACTTCCAAGTGTTTCACCTTCAAGATAAAAGCGAAACAAGTCTACAACTACCTTGACCTTCAGCGTGTCAAGAATCTGGCCGGTTGGCTTCATGGACTGGTTATGCATGATCGTGTTCGCAACCTGACTGAAGAGATGACGGTCTACTATCACGACGAAGACTCATATGGTCGCGAAGGGTTCAGTCGGTCACTCCTACTCACGCCCATGAAGTTGTTCACGACGTCATACTTGACCATCGATACTCAGCTCTTGCCGGCGCCATTTGCAAGCAATTGTCAAAACTACACTGCCTTGGGCTTCTTCGATCGCGGAGAATGCTTCGAGTCTTGCGTCAACAAGCTGTCTCTCGATAAGCTTGGGAAACTGTCACCCGGACCGAATATATTTCTGGCCGAGTTTGCGAACGAAAGACTGATTGACGTTGAAATGTCCGAAACGAACACTACAATCAGGGAGACCGTCAGTGAGATAAACAAAGAATGCGACAAGCTGTGCTCGAAGCCAAATTGCAAGGATACCTATCATATTCCCAAGCTCATGGCCACTAGTAACTTCATGTTTCCGGTCTTGCTAACCATGAGTGAGCAGGAACCGAATATCAGTACGACTAATATTCAGAAAGTTGGCTTGATTGAGTGCATTACAGACCTGCTCAGTAGCCTTGGATTCTGGGTCGGTGTCTCTGGCCTCTCGTTATTCGACGTATTCTGGGCCAGCTACAGCTCTCGGATGAGACAAAATATGGACCCTAATCTGAACGTAGACGTGCTACGGATACTAACCTAGTATGCTACACTACTTATTCTAGAGGTTTAGCGTCTAAGCTTTCCAGACCAGCAGTGCCATCTTCAGTTTGATCGCTAGCCACACCTGTAATTAATCTTCCTCGATTAGATGCCCTGAGGCCAAGATGGTCGTGCTCTCAAAGAAGTATTTCTTTGAATACAATGCTCCGCACTAAAGGTGTGCGTATTTGTTCTATAAGTTCAGTTGAACTCAATTCAAAATGTCAACCAAAACTGCAAACCTTTACGCAGAGCATTTCGATTGATTTGAGACGTAGACGTCTCTTTCCTGGTTCAAAAAGACTAAGAGTTAATACGAGTTTTAACGACGTTGCATAGTTACTGTCGGAGACAGAAAATCTAAACATGGCCGCCCGTAGTGCTGAATCATTAAATTTTGAGACTTACTATTAACGCTGTGGGTCGTTTCAAGTTAGTTGATTGTAGTATTTTTCTCATAATCTTGGAAACAGCTGTCAAGAAGCTGTTTCAAGTCTCATCAGCACAGCTGGAATGACTTGAGCGCTAATGGCCTTTCATTGTTTTGTACTATAATTGGCGTACCTTTTTTATTTCTTCTACAATCGAACGACTGCATGCATGAAATATCGAACATGATAGAAATATTGAAATTTTAATGATAGGCTTTCTAGATGTTACAAATTGTCTAGCCTAGTTCTGGAGTTTCAGTCGAACAGTTCAGATGGCCGACAATGAACGTCAAATGCCTTTACGTATCAAGCTTCGGATAATTTGGATCTGTCTCTGTATCATCGGCAACACCTTTCAAGCCTACATATTGGTCAAAGCGTATCTGGCACGTGAGATATCTACCCAAGTCAAAATCCACTTCCCGGAAGTATTTGAGCCTCCGGCGGCATCATTATGCTTCTCCTTGATATCGATGGTCAAGCTGGACATTGCACTCACCCGATGGCCTGACTTGGAAACAAAAATGGCCGGTATCTTGGCCCAGTTCAACACACCCAATGGCACCAGTTTCGAGGAAGCGATTGCCAAGTCGTCATTTGCTGCTAAACTATCGATGAGCCAGTTTGTATTCAACAATCTTCAAGTCAAGGATGCCTTTGCCATCACTTATCGTCCCCAAGACCTCTTTTCTCATTGTAGCATCATCAGGGACACTGATTATGCTCCAGCTGAAGCTGCATGCGAGGAGTTTTACGATATCACAGAATCGTTCAAGAGCACTCTCAAGTGTTTCACATTCAAACTGAAACATAGACTGTTCTACGACTATCTGACTCTTCAGCGACTCAAGCAGTTTCCAGGGAGAACAAGTGTCATATGGATGACAAATACTACAGAGAATCTAACCACAGATATGACTATCTTCTATCATCTTAGACATACATATAGTCGCGAAGGGTTCAGCCGCTCGCTCCTTGTTTCGCCAATGGAGTTGTTTACAGTGTCGTACGTTACCATAGAAACAGAGCTGCTACCGCCCCCTTATGCCACTAATTGTAGAAACTACACGAGATCCGGTTTCGTGGATCGCGGTGACTGTTTTGAGTCTTGCTTCACGAAAGAGTCACTCGAAAAGTTGGGCAAACTGGCACCAGGACCAAATATACTTCGAGACGACTTCTCGCTTGAGCGACTCCTTGATGTTGAAACAGTGCGAAATGATCCCAGTCTTGATGCCACAGTGAGAACGATGAACGCTGACTGTAACAAGCTCTGTTCGCAGCCCAACTGCAGGGAAAGGTACCACATCCCTCAGCTCATGTCGACTACTGAATATCCGGTTCCGGCTCTTCAGACCATAACTGAGCAAGAGCCCAAGTTTAGTACCACCAACTTCCCGAAGCTGGACTGGATAGAAAGCATCACAGACCTGGGCAGCACTCTGGGCTTCTGGATGGGCTTCACTGGGCTCACGGTGTTCGACCTGTTCTGGACAACGTACAGCTTCCGCCAGAGAAGAACCCTTTCGCTACGAGTTGTCCAGGTGTCGGCCCGCCCAAGACCACGTGCGGCTGCGCGTAGACCCCTTACACATGGTGAAAGACCTCTTGCACTTGAGCCCCGTAGACACACTTCGTACCGTTCACGGGTCACGACCACTGCCTTCTAACGGGACGTTCCATTTGCAAAAAATGAAGAGGGAAGCTTTCAAGGGTTTGCTCGCTGGACCACTGGCCAAGGTCAGCTGATTGGCGGGAGGACTGAACTGATGATAATACTAGTATCCCATGATAGTGCTCCTACGTATTTTTATGCGATGTACTAGTGAAAGCTCCTTGCTTCACCCTTTCTATTCTTGCTTACATGCGACACAACATCTGTTCAATAGGGTTTTCTTCGGCCTTCAAATATTCAAATGTATGTTAGTTGAATTATAATTGAATTTCTTGCTAAATCAAAACTCAAACCGAGTCACATATATACCGGATAAAGTGAATAGGGAGCACAAGGGACGACCGCTGAGTATTTCAACTCCTTGATTGTAATTCATTCTGAACAATGTATCCGTGTATGCACAACCAGGTGGTCACTTCGACTACCTTTCACAGAACACTTCTCTAGTTTGTTTCGAAGACTTGATCAAGATGACCGACAAGGGACAGCTACACTGTAAACTACGGGCACTGTGGTTTACTCTTTGCCTCACTTGTAATACTTACCAAGTATACATCTTGTCGAGAGCTTACTTTTCCTATGAGGTAGCATCTGAAGTTCGAATCCAGTTTCCACATGTGTTTGAACCGCCAGCGGTCTCGGTTTGTTTCCCGTTAATCTCAATGGTCAAACTGGACGTTGCGCTGACCCGTTGGCCTGACTTGGAAGCAAGGATGAAAGACGCCTTCGCAGAGTTGGGCCAGCCAGAGAACACATCCCTTGAGGAAACAATTGGTAAAATGGTGTACAGTGACAAACTGTGGCTGAGCAAATTTGTCTTCGAAGATCTGAAGGTTCAAGATGCGTTTGAGATCACTCATCATCACAGTTATCTTTTCTGGATGTGCTTAGTGGTCCGAGCAGCAAATTATACCACGCAATACGCACCTTGCGACGAGCTTTACAACATTACTGAGTCATTCAAGAGCACAGCAAAGTGCTTCACCTTCAAGCTCAGAGAGCCACAAAATTACAACTACATGGCGTTGCAGCGAATGACATCGGCTCCAGGTCGAGAGAGCACCATCTTGATGCACCGCCATGTTCACAGGGTGTCCAATGACATGACTATCTATTTCCACCGTCAAGGCTCATATAGCCGTCATGGTTTCAGTCGCCGGCTTCTTCTCACACCTATGGGTATGTTCGATGTGTCGTACGCCACCATAGAGACAGAATTGCTATCGGCACCCTTTGCATCGGACTGTCACGATTATAGTTTTTCCGGATATTTCAATCGTGGCGATTGTTTTGAGGCTTGCGTCATAAAGCAGTCACTGGCTCAGTTGGGCAAGCTGGCACCTGGACCGAACATTTTTCTTGATGAAATGTCCAATGAACGAATGATTGAAGCTGGCTCTGTTCACACCAACGTAACAACCGGAGCAATATTATTCAGCATAAACAGCGACTGCGGGAAGCTCTGTTCCAAACCCAATTGCAAAGGGTCGTACCGAATCCCTCAGCTACTGTCTGCAAGTGAGTTTCGCTTCGCGACCTTGACCACATTTGCTGGACAAATACCCAAAGTCAGTACGACCAACTATCCGAAGCTTGTCTTGATCGAGATCATTACAGATTTGTGTAGTAGTCTTGGGTTCTGGATTGGGGTCTCAGGTCTGACCATGTTCGACCTTTTCTGGGGCATGTATGTCGATAGGCAAAGACGACGCCATCGTCTACGAATCATTCCGTCCAAGGCCACCCAAAGCATTATACGCAGAGCTCAGAGTATGAATGGAACCCCCGCTGTGAACGGTCATTATGGGTACAGTTCGTATTCAACAGTCCTAAGAAATGGTCCACGGAGTGCCTTTTCTTAGTTTGTTGAAGAATCAATGCGAAAAAAAACTAAAATGGCTGCCGAGCAGAATTCCGTACTTATACTTAAACAAACAGCTGAACGGTTTCAACTGATGCACCAGAGCACGTTAGATGGCGCTGTGACCGCAGTTCGCCTTGAGAGCAATTCAGTCCCGGATTAGTGAACAATCAGTCACGGGTGTAAGTGGGCAGCTTTATTGACCTAATAAACTGATAAATTTTGAAACGCCTAACTGCAATTTAGAAACCTTGATAGGAGGCCCAGAGTATTTTGACTAGAAACGTTTTTGGCAACTTTTCGAACGTGGAAAGAATGTTCCATTTTTGCGTACAATTACTTCGACAAGAGATCGTCTAAGACGTCTTCCGTTGTCTTGGTTCCAGAGCCATGTGCGCTATTTCGTGACTGGTCCGTGACAAGATTAGGTGCCTCCAGTGTGGTGTCGTGTCCAGTGAACCGTAAGAAATCTGCAATTAATCAGATTAGTGTGAAGATTGAATTGATTAAACAAGTCGACTCGAAACATCGAACAAACACGACACAGAAAGAACAGTCAAGGCAAACCGAATCAGAGTTGAAACCAGACAGAAAGTAATTAGCAGAAAAACAATGTCGCACCCTTGGAAAAGCTATAAGCGTTTTTGCGTCTATATTTTGCTGATTGCAATCACAGACAGAATTATGATTTAGAGAGAACAAGGTCACGCGATGAACGAATCACGGTTTAGAACAGATCACGTCTTCTTGACATTGAAGACAGTGTACTTGGACGTCTTTTCGGTCACAACGGTCTCTCGCTTTGTCCGCTGCGTGACCGCAACCTGCGTACCGTGAGAAATGCAAAAACAGTCCTCTTGAGCCGCCTCGTCGGCGCCATCTTTCTTCCGGCCAACCTCCTCGGTGGCCGGCGAAGGGGGCAAAGACTTGATATTACTGACAAGCACCTCAGTGGTCTCAGTGGACGAAGAGGATCCTAGCGCCGACACGGTCATAGTTTCCTTGCGCGACGAAGTAAGGAAGAGGACATCATGCGAGGGCTGAAAGCTGGTAGCAACTGAAAAAATGAAAATGGCATTCAGAGTTAAGGTCACCCTAAGCTAGCTCTAAGGTAAGTTGGTTCGTTAATTAGCTACCTGATTCTTGTTGGTTAGTAGACGATTGTGAGTCATTTGAATCAGCCCTTTGATATACCGGGATATCTTTCTTGTCGCCGGAAAAGGTTTCCATAAACTGATTTGCATCAGATTGCGACGCGAAACTGATCGCACGAACTTCAGCGTCACAGAACACTTGACTAGAAATTCGAACCGTACTTCCAGATGAACTGAACGTTTCATACTCTGAATCTTCAGTTCGCTTCTCCATATTGGATGATATTCTCTCAATGGCCGCCATGGCATCCTGTTCAGCTTCGTCTCCATAGGACAGAATGGTCCGAACCTTAGGTCCACTCATTTCTTCTTTCGTGATCTCACGCGTGACAACAAGGTTACCGCTTTCATCATAGTGTCTCTCTTCATAGAGATCAAGAGAAGCCGTTCCTATATCACTCATAGACAACTTGTCTTCCAGTTGTTGTCCAAGTTGCTCAGCTTGTTGCTGAGCTCCAGCTCGGACACTTTCAACCGAAAACAGCTGGTCCACACTCTGGTCTACGACAGGTGTAGCATCAAGTTCTTGGCCTTCGAGGCTGCAGGACGACAAGGGTCTTGGAGCATGCATGGGTTCATCAACACCATCACGAACAACACTCAAGGAAGAGTCGGGCGTCGTGCTGCCCACATACTGAACCTTGGGTTCAAGCGGTTCTAAAGTGTCTGCACTTGACATTGAGGAGTAAAGCATGCTGTTAAAAGAACCGGACATACCATCCGCTTCAGAGCTTTGCTGTCGAACAGCTTCAGTTGGAGCAGAAAAGCTGGCACTCGACGGCTCGGAATGTTCTATCGACGTGACACTGGCTAACATTGGATCTTGGCGACGTGCAGAGAGCGATGTGATGTGTGAATATTGTGTGGACTCTTCATCCTTTTCTTCGGACACTGCTTCGAGCATCGGTCCGGTCATGGACATTGTCATGATTTCAGTGGTATAAGAAGATTGCAGGGAATGAGGACCAGACATGAGTATTGAAGAGGTCGACTCAGTTAACATGTCCTGAACGGTGTCGTCATTCTCGTACTGCAGAGAGCTAGGCTCAGGAGACGGGCCGTCGGAGTCCGACTCGCGGTCTACCAGTTCTGCCATTCGGGCCATCAGGGATTCTGTATTTGTTGTTGAGATCGAACTTCGTCCATGTGATTCAGTACTTTCGGTACTCAATCCCCGACGGGCCAGAATATGCTGAGCAGCGTTAGTTGGTTCTTGCTTCATGAACGGCGGCCGAGCTAGTAGCTGGCTATTTTCACTGGTGTCCGAGTCAGCAACTTCGTGCCCATCACTACTCTGGAGACGTTTCACCTGAGTAGCGGTGTATTTCATCATGGCATCCATTTCCGACATTTTCTGCTCGTAATCGTCTTCGAGATCAGCACCGAATTCCATGACGGTCTCTTGTCCATCACTAGCCTGACTTTCCTGTCCTTCATCAATGAGCTGCAAGCGAATAGCTTCGGCTTGCGCTCGTCTTTCCACTTCTTCCGCTTCGCGGCAGTTTTGTTCGATCTTTTCAAACTCAGTCAGCGAGTTTACGGATATATTGTCGGCGACTTGAATAGTAAGTCCTGCTTTTGACCCGAGGCTGGTTAGGGAATCAATTGAACCGTGAATGCTGTCTTGCATGAGGTTATTACGATGACGAGCTGCTAAAATTTCGGCTTCCAACTTCTCAAATTCTTGCAAAGACGAGGCCGTAGAACCAGTGGCGGATGCGCCTTCACTGTCTCCTATTCGAGCCGACAAGTTCGACGAGATGGGTTTTGCTAGTCCAAGAGACTCGACAGAACTCGGTACGTCCGAGCCTTGTCCATCTTTAGCATTCGAATTATCAGTCTCTTCGTCGACTTCATGATGTGTGTAGAGATCACCAACCAGCGGGGGTTCCATCTCTCGGTCAAGTCCAAATGCGTAAGCCATGCAGGTGTCATGGTCATCGGAGCACGGACTTCGGTCAACGACATTTTCAAGGACCGTCTTGGCTCGAGAAGCGCACTCTTCATCATCGATGGGTGTTGGTGAGCACGGGCGTCTCACGGAGGTTTCATTCGCTGGGTTGGTTTGATTGGATTCATTGGCCGGAAAATCGGGACTCAAGTCGTAGCTGAGCTGTTGCCTTGCACGATCGGACAAACAGCTGGACGCGTTACTTGACTGTGACACAAGTGATCCCGATCCTGTGGGACCAGTAGCGACATCTGACGCAACGTCCGACAGCGCCATCTCGAGGGAGGACTGGCGGTTGCTTCCTGAACTCACTCTACTCACGGTGACGTGAGACGGTTGAATAGAGCTGTTTGGGCCATCAATAGCTGGATTATAGTCTACTTCCACTGGCCCATTCGATGGCTGTTGTTCCCCAATACTGGCAATATGTTCCATTGAAGAGAGATCAAGCAGAGAATTGGCATTTGAGTCTCCCATGGGTCGGCCATCAGGTTCAACGCCTTGAACTTGAACTGCGGTAGCAAAACTAGAGGAATGCCATGTCATAGAACTCTCGGAGATAGAAGCTGGTTCGCGTTCATCAACCAAAAACTGCGGTACTTGTTCCTGTGATTTGTAAGGAAACTGCACTTCATGTCCGCCACGAATGACCTCTTCCGGGATGGGTTCATCGTACGGTTCTACAATGACCGGCGTCTTCTTTACATCCTTCAGGGACGATGTTGATTCTGATTCACTATCCTCTTCTTCTCCCAGTTCAGGTATAGAGAAGTTGGGTGTTATGGATTCCCGTCCAGGTTCACCTCCAGAAACAATGGTCTCTGATGTTTCAGACATTTCAGCCAAGTGTCCAGAACTTTCTGAATCAACTGATAGTGTTGACTCCCTTGAAGAATGGCTGTGAGAGCTCAGAGACGACTTTGCTGTAGCGTAAGAAGTGTCTTGCGAAGTGACTGCCGATTGGTAGGTTGCAGTAACACTGGACATGCATGTGTCGTATTCTGAAGAACCGCCGGCCGCAGAGCTCACAGTTCGACCGCCTAGATAGTTCGGATCCAATTCACCGGACATCGGTCTGCTTGAAGGACTTCGTGCATCCGACGAGGGGCACGACTGGTACTGATCACTTGATGACAACTTCTCTGCCTCTGACGGTGACCTGAGTTCTTTGGACTTTCTGTCAAGGTTCGAACTGCCGGAAGACTTCATCGAGGCTTTACGCATGACAACAGTTTCTTGTTTCGACTCTGATGCCGGTTCCAATATTTCAACTTTAGTACTGGTCGTAGCCGGCGACACAAGGTCACTGCTTCTCTGATTGATTTCTTCTTTGACCTTGTCGACAATTTCGTGTGCCAACACAGTTGCCTCTCTTTTCAAAGACTCGTCACTGACTGCACTTGATGAAGAAAACTGAACATCTTCCTTTTTGCTGACTGTGCTCGATTGATTTGGACACTCGTTCAACTTTGTCACCTGAACAGGTAAGTCGAGAACTTCCCCTTCCAAAATGTCCACAGATTGCTGCACTTCGGACGCTTCCCAGACAATCATCTCGGCCCTGGCCTCCTGGGCCGAGTGAACCTTTCGCGAAGTGATGATGGTCTCCTCGAACGTTTCGTCCACTTCGATGCTCTTCGTGAACACATTCTGAAATGCACTGCTAGACATGACACCAAGGCCATCAGCTTCTTCCGGCGTCAAGTCCAGCGACTGGCGAAAAATTTCCCGCTTAAAGGAAGACACAATCTTCTCCTCTTTGCTCTCCTCCAAACTCGAGTCGGACTTCACACTGGAGCGCGAAACTTCAAAGGGACTCCTCTGATTGGCCGCCGCCGACTCTTTAGGACCAAGTTCGTCGGTATCATCAAAGGCAACATTCTCGTAGGTTCCGAAGTTGCGAGGACGTTCACTAGCCAGCGGTTTCTTGGGACTTTCCGAAGGCGAAGTTCCAACTGGGACACGAGTGGTGACTACGGCATAGTCCACCACCGGAGACGGAAGTCGCTCGGCAGCTTCCTGGTTGATCGCTTCAAGGGGAGACTGACGGCTGACCGGCGAGCACTTGACCTCGCGGCCATTTTCTTCGTCTTCTTGACCAAGGGTGGTCAGCAGTGGTGCACGAGACATCACATGTTCGGGACTATCAATGCTTGATTCAGTTGGTTTAGGTGCCTTCGCGTCAACTGGATTAGTTGAGACTGACGAGACGGAACTAGTGACGGAAGTTGTTGTTGACGTTAAACATGCACTTGTTAATTGTGTCTTGTCAGTTGTCGTCGACGGCCTCTCTGTTAGTTTGGTTAATTGGGGAAATTGAATTAGTGGATTGTTCTAACATGGACTAGGAAACAAGTGAAGGGAAACGGATGTGCTCGACAACTAACCGGAAATAGTCAATTAAGGCTTTTGCAGTTCAGCTCATCAACAAAAAGTGCAGTAAAGTCACATTTTAATTGCTGAAGAAAAAAGAAATCTTCGTGCAATGAACAAATTCATAAATCATCTGTGGTGACAATGATTGACAGCTTTGACATGAGAAAAATAATTGCGCAACATAACGGAAAATAGACATCTACGCTCAGAGATAGAATCTATAATGACGAATGTTCTAGAACTTGAAATACTTGTGTAGACACGAAAATAAACTCAGAGGCACTGAATAACGACAAAAGCAACATCTACGTGAAGCAACAAAAACGACAACGTCGCATGACCATGATAGTTCGTGAGCGAATGCTCACGCGTGACAGACTGCACTTGAGGAACCGTTCATGAGTCATTGAAAGTTAATCACGAAACACAGTTGTGAGGAACTAATGAGTTAAGAAGCTAGTTTCGCAATCGATATCAACTACGATTAGAATAAAATCTACTGGTCATCTATTTGTCAGCAGCGCAAGAAATGGTAAACTAGAGGAGGGTTAAGTACCTTTCGAGTCTCGTGACCCACTCGTGTGACTTTTCGTGAGTGGCACTTCTACTGCAGGGCTCGACAAAGGGGCAGCTTGGGAACTGGATGACGGCGAGAAAGCCACCGGCGAAAGCAGAGACGTCTCTTCCGGCGGAACTTCCGACACTGAGCGACTGGTGTGATCAACTTCGGGTGACACATTTTCACCGCTAGTTCTAGAACCAACTTCGACGTCCATCGAAGACTGCGACTCGTACAAGTCACGTGGACTGGCGTCCAGTAGGTTAGTATTGGTAATGTCGGTTTCATTGCGTGAACCTGCATTCAATGACAATTGGTTAGTAAACTGGATTAGACGTGGTTTCGTGGGAAAGGCGCGACTTATAAATCGTCATGCAACAGCTTTTGCAAACAGGAAACGGAAACACAGGTGCGCATGTACGTAGAATTCATGACCCGCTGCGAAGGTCGAAAGAGAATATGATCAGGCCGTCGGCCGCGAATTTCTTTCTGGATCTTGTCAGATTGCATCTCAAGAGCTCGAGCGTACATGACATGAGCATCGGCATCGACTAGTTCGGCCATGAATGACGGTTTCCGGTGCTTCGAAAAATGAACACTTCGAGCGCATGTTTCAGGTTTTGACGATGAAGTTGAAGGATCATCGTGTTCTTTAGACCGAGGTGGTTCTGAAGTGTGCCTAGCAGTGCGCTGTTCGACTACATTGTGTTCTATGTCTAGTGTTTCGAACCTCTCATTGCTATCACGATAACTGATTTCAAGCCTTTCTGACGACTCGTACGTAACGCGCTTCAGTTTCGAAGGAGATACACTGAAACTTCGTGAACACAACTTTTTCTCCGGAGAGCGGCTTCTTCTCTCGAATGAAACCTGATCAGTGACTTGGAAACCGTCAACCTCAATAGTTTCCAGTGCAAAGCCACTAACAAAGTCAACTCGTTTCTTTAACACTTGAACTTCCGGTTCAAAGTGACTATCATCAAGATAATCGCTCTGATATCGCTCTAGCGATTTATAATATGCACTACGTCTCAACGTTGACGGCGACACACTGAAACTTCTCAGGCACGACTTTTTCACTGGAGAACGACTTCGTCTCTCCGCTGAAACTAGTTCACTGTCGTCATTGCTTTCAACGTCAATGGTTTCTAGCGCTAAACCACTGACGAATTCTACGCGTTTCTTCGGAGCAGGTGTTTCCCGTCGACGACACATGTAGTCGATTTCATAGCTGGCGAGAACAGCTTGAGCCGAGTGTGGTTTCGTTCTGTAGTAAGCGGGACTTTCTGACCTGAACCGTTTCACGGGAATCTCATTCTTGTACTGATTTCTCAAGCGAGAAAGCCTTTCGAGGTAATCAGCGTTACTGGTCACCATTTTTTCTGCAGCAAATTGAGATTTCTTGGCTTGCTCTTCTCGAACTCGCCGTTCGTTCTCTCGTTTACTTTTCAACTTTGCCAATTCAGAATCAATTTCAGCCAATCGTCTAGACATGCCTGACCGATGGTAGTCAGTTGTCGCAGGCCTTGGGCTCATAGCAGGAACCCAAGGAGTTCGACTATAGGACATGGAGGTAAACGGTCTAGGTTCAGAATGATATCTTTCAGATCTACTAGGTGTTCGAAAACTGCTTGCAGAACTGTAGCTCGTTCTCGGTTGGCTGATGGTAAAGTCTGACTGGTCGCTTGCCATATCAATCTCTGTCGACGATTCTCGACTGAATCGGGAGCTGGTAGAGCCTGACATTTCTTCAGCCCTTGAAGAACTTGAGTAAGCGGTGTACGGGGTTAGCCTTGACCCTGCTTTGAGAGCGGTCTTGAATGATTCACTGTTCCCGACATCCGAGTAGCTGTCACTTTCTGGCATCCTCGTCACCTGGTGGAAATTGGCGTACATGATATCCCTCTCCCGTTCGGATTGTATTTTGACTTCATCCCCTGAAGACTCGGCATACATTTCTTCATTTGTTAGCCCATGGTTAATTGCCAAGTTCTCACTCAAAGGAAATGGAGATCCAGTCACTGCAGGGCTTGAGCATTCGACAATAAGTGGTTCATTTTCGGTTTCAGAGTCCATTTCGGAACTAGATAAATGTTTGATTCTAGTTAGCTGATCGTCGATTGGTGCTGGTGAGCTCGGTCTTCTCTGAGAAGCTTCATTCGCTGGATTGGTTTGATTCGACTCATTAGCCGAAAAATCGGACATCGAGTCAACGCTGAGCTGTTTCCGATCACAGTCTACTTCTACCGGTCCACTCGTTGGCAGGAAGTCCCCAGTACTGGCTATTGGTTCCATCGGCGAAAGGTCAAGCAGTGAATTGACATTCGAGTCTCCCATGGGATGTCCGCCATCCGGTTCGATGCCTTCAACTTCAACTGCAGTTTCGGAACTCGAAGAATCCAATGTCACAGAGCTCTCTGCTATAAAAGTTGGTTCGGATTCATCAACCAAATGTTGGGGTACTGGTTCCTGTGATTTGAAAGGAAACTCAACTTCATGTCCTTCACAAAGGACCTCTTCCAGGATTGATTCATCATGCGGCTCGACAATGACTACCTTCTTCTTTGTTTTCTTGCAGGAAGATGTTGACTCTGATTTAGTTTCCTCTTCTTCTCCCTGTTCAGGGGTTGAAATGCCATGGCCATCGGAACCGGGACTTCGGTCAACAACCTCTTCAATGACTGCCTTGGCTCGAGAAACGCTCTCTTCATCATCGATGGGTACTGGTGAGCACGGAAGTCTCTGAGAAGTATCATTTACAGGATTGGTTTCACTGGATTCAGTAGCTGGATGGTCACGACTCAAGTCATCGCTCAGCTGTTGTCTTGTACTATCGGACAAACAGCTGGACGTCTTAGCAGTGGCGACATCAGAGGCGACATCTGACGCAACATCCGATAGCGCCATCTCGGTGGAGGACTGGCAGTCACTTTCTGAACTCACTGTGCTCAAGGCTACGTGAGAATTTAGAATCGAGCTGTTTGAACCAGCAATAGCTGAATTACAGCCGGCTTCGACTGTCCCATTCGATGGCTGTGTGTCTCCAGTACTTGCTAAATATTCAATCGATGAAAGTTCAAGCAGTGAATCGGCTTTCGAGTCTCCCATGGAAGGTCGGCCATCAGCTTCGACGTCTTGAACGTGAACTGTAGTGGCGGGACTAGAAGAATGCGATGCCATGGAACTCTCAGCTCTAGAAACTGGTTCGCGTTCATCAGCCAGACATTGGGGCACTTGTTCCTGAAGCTGGACTTCATCTTCGCCACGAATAGCTTCTTCAGAGATCGATTCATCACGCCGTTCGACAACTTTCTTTTTCTTCTCGTTTTTCAATGACGATGGTGATTCTGCTTCATTACCTTCTTTTTCGCCAAATTCGGGGAAGTTAGGTTTCATGGATTCCTGTCCGGGTTCTGCAGCGGAAACAATGGTCTCCGGCGTGTCAGACATTGCAGTTCGACGGTCTATATAGTTCGAATCACATTCACCGGACGTTTGTCGACTTGAAGAACTTCGTGCATCTGGAGAGGGACACGATTTGTCACTTTGAGACAGCTTCTCTGATTCTGGAGGCGACCCAAGCTCTTTAGACTGTTTGTCAATATTCGGACTGCCGGAAGATTTCTTCGAAGTTTTACGCTTGACAACAGTTTCCTGTTTCGAATCTGATACAGGTTTCAATATTTCGACTTCAGTAGTAGTCGCCGGCGACGCAAAGTCACTAGTTCGCTGACTAATTTCTTCGTTGACCTTGTCAACAATCTCGTGGGCCGATACAGTTGCTTCTTGTTTCAGAGACTCGCCACTGACGGCACTGAATGAGCTACACTGAACATCCTCTTTTTCGCCAGCGTTGCTTGATTCGTTAAGACACTCATTCAACTTTGTCACCTGAACCGATAATTCTAGAACTTCACTTTCTAAAATATCCGCAGATTGTTGCGGTTCGGACTCTTCAAAGACAGTTCGCCCGTCTAGAAGGTTCGGGTCCAATTCACCGGACAGTTTCGGATTGACGGAAGACTTCCTCGAAGTTTTACGCATGACAGTTTCCTGTTTCGACTCTGATGCGGGTTCCAATATTTCAACTTTAGTACTGGTCGTAACCGGCGACACAAATTCACTGGTTCTCTGGCTGATTTCTTCTTTGACCTCGTCAACAATTTCGTGAGCCAATACAGTTGCCTCTCTTTTCAAAGACTCGTCACTGACTTTACTTGATGAAGAACACTGAACATCTTCTTTTTTGCTGACTTTGCTTGATTGATCTGGACACTCGTTCAACTTTGTCACCTGAACAGTTAAGTCAGGAACTTCCCCCTCTAAAATTTTCACAGATTTGTCACTAGAAGACAGCTTTTCTGCATCTGAAAGTGACCCAAGTTCTGTCGACTGTTTGTCAATGTTCGGACTGCCGGAAGATTTCTTCGAAGTTTTACGCTTAACAACAGTTTCCTGTTTGGAATCTGATGTAGATTCCAGTATTTCGACCTTAGTGCTAGTCTCCGGCGAAGCAATTTCACCGGTTTGCTGACTGACCTCTCCTTCGACGTCGTCAACAACTTCGTGGGACAATACGGTTGCATCGCTTTTCAGAGACTCTTCACTAACGGCACTGGGAGAAGAATACTGAGCATCTTTTTTGTTGACGTGACGCAACTCATTGAAACCATCTTCTAACTTTGTCATCTGAGCAGGTAAGTTTAGAACTGAAATGTTCCTAGATTGCTGCACTTGGGACGCTTCCCTGTCATTCATCTCGGCCCTCACCTCTGGGGGTATTGCAACTTCAGAGTTGGTCTCCAGAGCAGCAATTTCACTGGTTAGCTGGCTAATTTCTTCGTCAACTTCATCAATTAAGTCTGGATAAGTGCTCCCAGAGGTGTTGTTCGTCCTCGGCTGGTTGATGACCGAGTCAGGCTCATTGTTCGACATGTCAATCCCTGCCGATAATTCTGAACTGATTCTTGCGCTGGTTGAGCCGGACATTACTTCCTCTTTTAGTAGGCTTGGGTCCGCGGGATTCGGAAATAGTTTTGAATCTGCCTTGAGAGCAGTTTCGATTGTGTCACGGTTTCCGGCATCGGTGTTGTTGCCACTTTTTACAATCCGCGACACCTGGTGGAGATTGGCAGAAATGACATTTCTCCGGCTCAAATGGCATTTCGACTTCATCCACTAAATACTCGGCATCCATTTCTTCAATCGTCAGCTCCTGGTTAATTGTCAAGTCTTCACTCGAAGGAAATGGAGATTCGATCAACTCAGGGACTAGAACATTCGACGGCAAGTGTTTCATTCTCCGTTTCAGAGGCCATTTCTAAGCTTGACAAGTGCTTGATTCTAGTAGGTTGGTCAATGATGGTCACTTTGCGACCGGATTTCAATCTCTTCAGTCGCTCTTCAAGTTGCTTCACTTTTTCATGCGACTGCAGCCTCAAGACATCTTGCTCTCTGAGCGTTTCCGGTTCCGACTCAGTGACAGTATCGGTGACCGATTCACTTGTGGACATGCAATTAACCTGGTCAACTTGCATGCCAATAACATTGGCAGCTGCGGCTGCGCCGAGTAAACATGCAGACAGTTGAGCCTTCTCGAGCTCCTTTTCAAGTTGCGCAATCAAATGGTCTACATCCTCGCTATCAGCATCCGGATCAGAACTCTGAGACACTTCTAGCAACCGAATGTCAGGACACTTGACAGAACGCTCAATCTTTCTAGATAAGCCGATGCCTTCATCAATGCTCATGCGCGCAGCAAACTGTGGCCCTGGCAGAGATTGGCCAAGAATGGCCCGACCAGCCTGAATGGCAATGTCGCCAGCTGTGAGCGCCATGTCACCCGACTGAATGGCCATCTCGCCTGTGATGAGGGCCATGAGACCCGTCGAGATGGCCATGCTACTTGCAGCAATGACATTGTCACACTCGAGGTCAACTGAGGACATTGTCGACATGTCCTCCGAAGGATCAATCTCAGAGTCACTGGTCATGTAACAGCTGTCTTCAATGACCGACGCCTTTCTAGGCGGACGCTTTGGCGGCATTACTGGACATTGTATCTCAGTTATCACGCTCGCACACTCGACAACACTGAACCTTGAGTCGCTAAAGGTAGACTTTTCGGTTTGAACGGCAACAGCTACTTCGAGCCCAGTTGTCTCGGTTCCTTCAGTGATCAGGTCAACTGGTTTGAATGGTTCAGAAAGATCGAATCGAATCTCAAGTTCTGAAGCGAGCACATATGCATCACTCAGTGTCAGAACACGATTAGGTTCTTTAGTCAACGAACTGCGCCTCAAACGTGTCAGCAATGAATCAACGGTTTGCGAAGTTGGTCCCAACTTTAAGCCGTGTTTTCTAGCAATTTCGAAAGCTTTCGTCAGAATAGAGAACTCCTTTTCACTGGTTTCCATTCGCAACAATTCTAAGACGTGTTCAAAGGACAATATCGAATAACGGCGTCCATCTCTCGTACATATCGTACTATGATGCAACAGTCCACCATTGCCACTGTTCGGTTTTAGTTCGTTAGTCGTGTCCGCCTTACCAGTGAAGTTAGTGACAGTGAACTGTTCTAAGTTCGTCGGTGTCCCAGCTCTGGGCGTAGTAGCTTTGGGTGTCATTGACCTAGGTGACCTCGAAGGCAACGGAGTCCTGGGAGACATCTCTGCGGCCACTTGACCAAAGTTTGAACCCTCTTGACCTTTTCCGGCGTACCACTCCTTGAAGTAAACTCTGTCATCGTGAAAATTCAAGTCCATCTCAGCTGGCGATCGAACTAATAGTCGAGCAAATTCTGCTTCATCTTCACCTATTCCGAAGGACAGTTCGGACATTCGCTTGAGCTTGACATCGTCCAGAACTACATCGTCTTCAGTTCGAACCATGAGCCGTTCTACGAAATCCCGTCTTTGCGACGAACTTGAACTCTGTCCTCGAAGGGCCGGAAGGTCCGAAACGCCTCTGCGCACTAAAGTTTCCAGTTGAGGCGGAACTGTATCTTTCGAACAAAGTTCTAGTTCTTCTTCATTGTTCATCTCTTCAATTTGAACCTGGATATCTTCGGCCATTTCTCTGGCCGCTAGAAGGGCAGCCTCCAGTTTGGACCGTTCAATTTCTTCCTTTACATGACTCATGATTTCACTCAGTTCGTCGTCAGTGTCAGATGCGCACGCGTCAACTGAATCAAGCAATTTCAACTCAAATTAAAGAGGTGCAAGAATAATGAAAGGCAAACTAAAGCATGCGCAGTAAGACTAGGTGGTGTAAATTGGTTTGGAACATTCAAGACATTTACCCTCTCCTCGGACACTCCTTCGAGCCGGCTTTTCCGGCGGCTGTGACCTGGACTGGTTCGAACTGGGTCCCGTCGACATGGTGGCCACCTTTTCCTTGGCCATGTCTTGCACGTTGTCCACAATCACCTGGGCCAGCTGTTTCTTTCGACCTGAGCTGTTAGACTCTTGCGACTCAATGGACACTGACTTCTCGAAGAACTGCCTCCTGTTCGAGAAGGAGTCTATCTCTTCGACAATCTCGCCTTCGGCATCAAAGTCACGTGACGCCCTGCGCTGCTCCTCAAGTGTCTTGGAGCTCTTGCGAGCCGGTGGCGTACGTCCGGGCTGTGGGGCAGTGGCGGCCTCGGTCGACAGCTGCTTGAAGTACTCTTTCTTGTCTTGGAACGGAGCCGCCTCGTCTTCCTTGTCCTCAGCTCGTTTTTCGACTTTGAACGTTGTGAATGGCAAGTTTGATGTGGTTTAGCAGCGAACACAGGGGACAAGAATGAGTAAATTTAGTTCATGATCGACACGAAATGATTTCGAGCGACGATGGAAGACTGACAGTGGTGGTGATTCTTTGGAAATGCAATCAGTGCAATTAACGAAACTAGTGGCATGCATGTCAGTGATTGACTATTTGCGCTCTCAAATGTAAATGCAATTGAAGGGACAAAATTTCTGGGTGACCGAATCAAAATTAATTTCTTTAATTTGGATAAGTGGTAACGTTTTGAGGATTGATCAGCAAAATAAAGACAAACAAATGAAATACATTTTGTGCAAATTACATCGGACAAGGGTTAATGATGGGGACAATGTTTAAATAGATTGTGTTCACACAACAAATCAAATCAACTCAACAGAAGCATCAGAGAAAAAATGTCACTACTTTAATTAATTTTGGTTCAGTGAGAATTACTAAAGGAAACCGATTACAATTGCACTGGCAGTTAATGTGCTAAATTAGTTGCTTTTGTTCAAATTTGCTTTTTACTGAGGTATGATAGTAGCTGTCTATAGAGTGATTTAGAAGAGCACCTTAATTGTTTAGTTGTCGGACGGTTTGGTGTTTACGAGTTAAATTTGAAAAGATCTGGCGGGATTTTTGTTTCAGGGACCGTTTTCTAAGTTCAAAGATAAACAAATGTCTAATTGTGTTGTTGTTCTCAAGATAGATAGTAGGATGAAAAGAGTGGCTATTAAATCAAAAATAATAATATATCTTCCCTATAGGTATAATAAATAGCTGGTTCCTGACAAAACAAGTTCAGGTATAATGGTCAGAAAGGATTTGAATGCAGATCAAAATGCAAGTCACGATGAGAGGAAAAGTCAATACAACCCAAAAAGGAGAGTAACTAAAGTTCTAAAGGATTTGTTCTAATAGGGAAAGTTGCTGGATGAGACATTATAATGTTCTGGAACTGTAATGTTCTCGACTAAAGGTTGGCTTTTTTGTTTCGTTGATCACTTACTTGCAGTTTGCTCGAAAGTTCGATGTTCAATAGAACTCGAGCTGGTCACACAGACAGCTGTTTGCTCGATGACATGCTCGAAGTCACCGTGTTCATCTTCTTCGGTCCATTCTAATTTGATAGAAGATATAAATTACTATTTGACGTGACTAGTTAAATTTGATGAAATAGAATAGTAGAGCAAGAAAGACGCGCATGCGCAAGTAGAAGTTGCGAAACAATTTATTGTAACTTTCTATTTCGAAGTTCAGCCAACTAATTTTAAACACTCCTTTAAAATGCAATCAATCATCGCTCAAGCCAGAGCTAAAAAGAGTTCTTCAGTGTGAATGAATCAATGGCAACAGCAATCAAGAAAACTGCAATTAGTCTTCTTCGCAATCTTTAGAGACAACAGTCTCTTCCACTTCTTCGCAGGAAACAATGACCTTTTCCGGTTCACTTTGTTTCGCCTCAACCTCTTCCGGTTCACGACAAGGTACACTTTCGTCCTCAGACACCTCAACGTCTTCACGGTCAGTCAGCAAGCTTTCATCATCATCAGGCACAAGGAGACTGACAATGCGAGGCTTCGTGGCATTCATAGGACGCAACAAGTCTTCCGTGTCCGAATCAGAGTCCTCGTGTCTGACAATGATGGGAATTTTTTGCATCTTGCGTGACGCATTTCGTGAGCGACTATGAGAAGCGACATCTTCCGACTGAACGGACATCAGTTCTTCATCCGTGACCGCACTGTCATCACCACTGTCGTTCAAGTCTCGCCTCCGAGGTGGCCGCAGGCCAGCTTCTTTCAACGCTTGCTCATCATCGTCACTGTCAATCACATTGGCCACGGCGCATCCCGAGTGATCTTCAAGTATGTATGTCACTTCTCTCTCAGAGACACAGTTGTTCTCAGAGTCAGCGGTGACATTTCCGTCTCCGTCTTCGATGAGATGCGTCACTTGCTTATACACCAGGGAAGGCTTCCGTTCACTATTGGCCTTTACAATCTTTTCGGCCAGTTCTAGATGAGCTCGGGTCTCTTCGTCATCTTCGCTAATCTCGAACGTCTCTTCGTCCGACTCTGGCCCACTTTCTTCTTCCTGGACATCCATGTCACTGTTCGAACCTTGATTAATCGAATCTTCAGTCTGGGGGTCGTCTCTCAAGTCGGTGTCACCTCGAGACATGTCAGAATGGTCGGCAGGTCGCTTCACTTTGACTGCACCTCGTCGCTTGATGTTTGAAACTTCACTGTTGCCATTTCTGGTGAACATGACTGAACCTTTCGAACTTCGAACAAGGTACAGGTTCTGATGAACATGCTTCGACTGCACTGCGAACCACAGTGCGGGCGAGTTTATGCATGATGAAAAAATGCTGACACATGATAATCGACTCTCTGTACTGCTAGGGCTTCCTTTCGAAGCCATATCTCTACACTCGTCGCACTACACAACTTCGATAGAGACAAGTTCTAAGTAGGCCGAATGCTGTCAGGTCTCGAACTTGGACCTTCAAGTAGACGGTCAAGAGAATCGAAGCGGTCAAGTAGTTCGCGAATGTCACTTTCCATTACAACATGGTAGTCTTGATTTGCTAGAGATTTGGCTTCCGCTGGTCTAGTGACCCTGTCATCATTAGTAAATTCAGTTTCGTCGGCAACATGTGCAGCTTCTTCAGACAAGCGTAAAGGGATAGTTTAGAGAGAAAGATAGGAAAGAGCTTGAGAAACGGAAGCGGAAAGACGTGATCGAAGCCAGAGATCACGGTTTCAGTGAGCAGTCTTTGGCTTACCTTTCGAACATTCAGATAGAACATTACTAGCACACTTGTCAAGGTCAACCATAATTTGCATAGACAACTCAATCACGTTATTGGCCATTCTGTCAGCAACCATTTCAAATTGGGCAGAATTTGGAGACATTTCCTCTTCAGGTCGACTGACACTAAGCTCAGGGAGGTGTAACTTTTCTCTTTTAGAACTTTGAACATCTTGATTTAGAACCACACTAACAACTGAACTACTTCGGCTACTTGACGATGACGAAGACGACGATGAGGACAATTGAACTAAACTCGTCGCTGCACTTGATTCAGCGTCGCTGCTTGTTAGTTCTATTACGTTTTCTATTCTTTCCTCGATTATTGGATCCGGACTGTTCTGAGTTCGAACCTCTTCGTTCTGGTTCTGGTTCAACTTGTTCTTCTTCAACTGCTCTGCGGAGCATTCGTCAGGTTTTTCGAATTTGGACAGTTCGCAGGCAGGGGTAACATAGGTAGGGGGTCGGGTTGAGGGAGAGTTTCAAAATAAAAAAAGGCACTCGCATACGTCAGGTCAGAGTTTCGTGATTAGCAAATTGCGATTAGTTGGATTAAGGATTTCGATTCGAGCTTCAGTTGCGACATTGATTTAGGCCGAAATTGTTAGCGAATATGAAGTTGGGCGTAGCGAAGCATTTGACATTCCGGTCAGTATATTAAGTAGTTCGAAGGTTAATTGCAGTTCTCAGAACATTAATCAGGTCACAAGAAAGAGGCCGACAAGAGAGAAGAGACACAGTTGACAATCGCGCAGAGCATAGAACACCGAATTTCAAGCACACCAAGCAACAAAGTCACTCTTTTCCGTGAAAAGTATTCAAATCGTGAACTCACCTCTCTGTTCGATGGTCACCTGGACATTGGACAAACCGTCGGACTGTTCTACGGTGACAGTGGAAGCAATGACACCGTCGCCAGTAGTTGTGCTCGTTGTACTCGAAACTGTGGCCGTCGTCGGCTCTGATTTCTCGTCCTCAGGCAAACTAGACACAGAAACTTGGCTCGTGTCCTGTTCACTCTGCCAAGTTTCACTCTCATAGACTTGCTGGTGAACTATTTTGCTCTGCTCGGCCGCCATGTTGGATTGGGGAGCCATGGTCGAGATGACGTGCTCTTGTTCTATTACTTCTTCAGGGTTACCATCGTCACCGTAGAATGTTGTCTTGCTGGTCTGGGTGACAGTTTGCTTCAGGCCTTCGTCATTAACTTGAACAGTTTCCTCCGTCGTTACTTTGGTCGTGAAGCCATTGTCTAAAGATAGATTGTGGTCAGGATTAGTAAATTGTCAGGTAGTAATGGATTCAAGTGATAAATCAAGTAAATAAAGGGAATGATAGATTCTTGGAACGTAACCAAGCCTTTCTGTGTGACACGAAAAACAAGAAAAGAAAGAATGTTCGAAGAGTTTATTTTCGAGCTTGGCTCAAATAATAACGTCGAACGGAAACAGCAAGAAACGTGAAAGGAGGAAAATGTCACACAGTTCTATTCTCAGATGACAAGACAAGGTCATTACTAGACAGAGCACTATGAATAGTACAAGAGACACAGGGGACAGAGCAGAGAGATAGAGGCAGAGAGAGAGAGAGAGAATGATAAAGGTAAACATTCTTTTCGTGGCACACAGACATAGATCAAGAGATGGCCTAGACATGTATTCTTGTTCTACAGAACCAGCTAGCCTGGACATTCAGGTATTCTTACTCTCGGGCGCATTAATCTCAACTTCAGAGCCAGGCTCAGAGTCAGCTGTCGAACTGGTGCTCTTGGGGACGCTGACCTCCTCCTTGACCACATAGAGGTCACGGTGCATGGCCGAGAAAGATTCGCCTCTATTGCGAGCCCTTTCCTGGGACTCTTCTTTGTCTTCTTTTTCAAGGAAGTCCAGCAAATGCTGAACGGCAGCCTCTCTATTGTGTGCAGAGACAACGTTCTCCTCTTTACCTGGGTCTACGTGAACCTTGGCTGGTCTGGGCTTCCGGTCAGAGCTGACCGGCCCACTGTCTCCTTCGCTATCTTCAAGAGATTCCGGGTCCTGGAGAAAAAAAGGTGAGAACGGCGAATCATTTCACAGGACAAACCTTCATCATGTCCTTCTCGTCGAACGGAGGTTCTAGGGCAACTTGTCTCTGGTCATGGGCAATGTGTCCTCTAGATGTGTCATGGGCGGGGCCTAATTCCTCTTTGAGAGCATCAAATCCTCCCTGGTCACGGCCAACTCGGTCGATGGCACGTTCCAGAGAGTCAGTGGCATGCTGGACATTCTTCAGGCAATTGACAACGATGTCGCCTCGGTTAACTGCTCGCAGTCCCTTTTCCAGCTGTTGACCAGCATTGCGCTGCGGACTCAGAGTGTTCTGCCAGTGTCTCAAAAAGGCCAATGGCTGCTCGTCAGCTGAATACTGGTAGGAAATATTCGAGATGTCCGACTCTGAGACGTCCAGCTGGCGGGCCAGTGATGACCAGTCATTGCCGAGCTCTTTGGCGACTTCGGTCAAGGAAAGGTCACCCTTCTTGAGTGGCCCGGCAAGGCCAGATTCTCGGTAGCCACGTTGCGGTGAGACTCTGACTCGGTCAATTGATCTTGTATCTTCCTTGACAATGTCCGGCAGTTCCAGGTTCAGATTACAGATGGGTTGCTGAGGTGAGTCACCTCGAACCTTCTTCGGTTCTCGCATGAAGGCAATGCGACCCACCGGTTCCTGGTGAGGGTCACGGACTCGCATGACGAACGGCAGTCGGTTCTCCTTAAATGCCTGGAAATTTAAGCTCAACTGTTCGCCCGACTTGGTGACAGGAATCAAATTTCCGGCGAACTCGATGAATTGTCTCTTGCCTTCCAGAACTTCGACATCTCGACTCTTTGCAACCTCAGAGAAATGTTCTTGACTTTCCAGCGTCTTCTCCTCCTTGTCGTCCGTCATGCAAAACACTCGAAGCTGAGCTTCCATGGGCTCGTGCCTCTTGCCGAACACAACAAACTTCGACATGAAGGGAACATGAATGGCCTCCTTGTACAGTTCTGTGGCGAACTTGGTTGCTTCGCTAACTTGTCTACAGTCCATGAGCCAGAACCGAGCAGAGACAGTGGTGGTGAATGAGACGCAGTCATTGACGAACGTTAACGGCGTTGATCCGGTTACATCTTCCCATTGCGCCTTAGTGACGCCACCTGGCAATTATCAAAGCAATTAGTGGGCTGTCAAGCGAAAGACGATCATCTTGCTCAGGTTCTTTCGTCCAACGTTTCTGATCAATCTCATCTTTGACACTTTTATCTCAACTGAATTAAGTAACTGTAGTTGGACGAACACCTCGACAAAATAAGGTCAATTATGAAAAACAATCAGGTTGTCTCCCCTTTTCAGACAAAGTAAAGTAACAGGAAGGAAGGAAAGATGAGGATGGAAATAAAGTTGAACATAAAGAAGTGTAAATGATAGAGAAGCAACTAATAGGCTAAATCTAATTGAGATTAGCTGAGCCACTATAGCTAACTATACAGCGTTGTGCAGTTCGAAGTGAGATTACAGCATGTGCCAGTGATTAGTCACGTGAGTGTTCGAAAGATTGTAAAGTTGATGAGCGTGATGAAAGGGTGAGGGGAAGAGACAGAGAGAAAGCAAAGGGGAGACACCAACCTGACTTGGTACTACCTGTGATGCTGCACAATAGGCGAAGAGTCGGAGCGTCGCCACTGTACTGATTAATCATGCCCCTAGTGGCCGCTTGGGGCACCGGTATGGTCAAGGTAATGGGCTTATGGAACTTCCGGCGCCTGGGTTCGACCGTAACTATGGGCGACACTGCTACCCGGTTACCAAGCAACTTCGTCACCAGGTCGCTTGCAATTGGTTGCGCCTGTAGAGAGAAACAAAGCAAACCTTTAGTCAGTACTTTTCGTTCTAGAACTTTCCAAATTAATCAGCTGTTCAATATAAAAAACAGAAATAATATGATAGTGTGTGCTTTGACAGAGAGATAAAGCAGCAAAATGAGAGTGAAACGTTTAGAGAATGACCAAAGAAATTAGAACAAACATAAAAGAAGGAAAGCTTGACAAAAAAGAACAAATTAAGAACTCGAAAGCCTAGTTGAGGTCATTCTCGAAAGGTTACGCTCAGTTTGCTGTGTTTCTCTTTACATTTTCAGTGGGAACAAGGGGGAAAGCATTTTGTCGGCAAAATGGCGGCACAAATAGGGAAGTAGAAAGCTTTTTGAAACAGAATAGTTGGTGCAGGTTTCTTTTTATTAGTAGACAGAGTGAAAGAAAGAGCTTTTTGTTAATTAGAAGATTTTCAGGTAGAAAACAGCATGGACGACAGGATAGGTTTGAAATGTTAGCGTGATTGTTAAGTTAGTAGAATAGAGAATCAAATTCGGTTGTTCGTTTTGTTTGTTTTGTTGCGCTTTCAACGGATAAACTCGTTCAAGATTTAGTTCGAAATGTAAATATTTGGTTTCTTTGTGATTAACAACTGAGACTACTTTGTGAGATCATTTGTTCAATCAAATCACACTTTTCGTGACCTTGTTCTAGAGACTATTGTTCGACTAGCAGCATATATTTTCGTTTGTTAAATCAATTAATTGTTTCTGTTGACTGTGATAAAGCTTAATTTAGATCATTCGGGCAAGAACACTGATATTGGGAACTAATCGCCGGGCAATACTGGCCATGAGACTAGTTCTGGGCTGACTGAAGGAAGAACCGACATTGTCTTTCAAAGGCTTCACTTTCGGCTTGTTAGAACTTTCAGTCGGAAGTTCGCTGACAAGGCCTGAATAGTGGGATGTTTTGAGAACACCGTTACTAACGCTATCAACTACTGTCTGGTCATCTTTGATTGGTTCACCGTTAACCTTAATAACTATGTTGGTTGTCTGATTAAGCTTTGATATGTCATGTTCCGAAGTGCACGGTTTTGAACTGTTCAGCGGTATGTCATTTGATTTTTCAAGCACGACAGTATTTTGTTCCTTTTTACTGAATAGCGATCTCAGTCGGCCGAGAGGGCCTGGTTTAGAACCTACCTGAAGTCCAACTTTGATCTTCTTGGTCAGGGCGCCATCTGGGAAGATGGCCTGAACCTGGGGCACTACGGTCGAGCTGACCATGCCTCCTTCAGGCCCGATAGCGTGAACTTCTTGACGGATGCGAGTAACGATAGCAAAGTAGTTGGGGAAATCAGTTGTCAATATTCGAGTGATCCTTGTGCTACTGAAGTCCGAATCTGCAATTAGAACAAAATTAGTATCAGCATATGAAGAGCTAAACTTTGGCCTTTCTACCTTCGCCTTCCAGAGTCTCACTCAAGACATCTTGAATAGCTTCGTCCGAAGCGTCCACAGTGTGTTCTCGCCAAGTCTCGCCATTGTCACTTCGAAGGACAATGATCTCGCGTTCGCGTCCTCGAAGCGAGGCAAAGTGGGGCACCTCGATGACCACTGGCCCCAAGAACCGTGCCCCGGCAGGGCCCATCTCCAAAATGCGTGAAGCACAAGCCTCGCCCTCCATGAGAGGAGGCGGATGGACTAGCTTCTCTCGCTTCAGGTAACGACAGGTGACCCTCATCGGGCCCGGGGCCTTGCGGGGCGGCACAATGACCCGAACGCCAGAGTGGCGGCACCCTCGCATTGCCCCTCCGCGGGCGTCCACCATGAAGCTGACCAGGAATCTGCAAGGCAAGAGCGAAGCATTAATTGGTCTGCTAATTGTCACAATCCAAGCCAACTATCGGGTACTTACGTTTTCCACTTGAGCCGTCTTAATTATTCACGAGTTTTCATTCAGCAGGTCGGGGGCAAGATTAGTTGAGATAATTTAGAAGCGGTAATTAGCGGAAGCACATGCAGTCGATTTCGAGTTTTTCTAATCAACTAGATTTAGCAACGAAGGATCAACTTACCCAGCGGACACCGGAGTCCTTGAAATGTCCACATTGTCCGGAGCATATGAGTTGACAAATGATTCGGTCATCATCATGTTCACCGGCGAACCGTTCTCTCGCTCTTCGGCCGCTTGAGGGGCTAAGCGAAAAATGGAAAAAGAGGAAGAGGGAGAGACGGTGAAAAGGAGACAGTGAGAGAGGTTAGAAAACTATTTTGGAACTGCTCGTAAACTGCATGTTGAAAGCTTGCCAATAGCGGCGCTGTCTTTACACTGAATCAGCTTAAAGATGGCGCCTAGTCACGTGACCGACAAAATTTACTGTCGCGAAGAGACGACCAGGTTGACTATTTGTGTCACTTTCTTCGGTGACTCGAGAAGGAGTGAGAGGGAGAGAGACGCTTGAGCTACTACTCACCGATATAATCCTTTTGAATGATGCCTTCGACAAGTCGCTCATCTCTGGTCACATCAATGGGCATGGAATCGTCGCCCAGTGACTTCATCTCATCGGCGGTCAGATAACGGTAAGAATGGTCTCCGAGCATGTTGTCTTCGCCAGCCTCGTCTTCGGAGTCACTGATGAATGTTTCATGCATTGTCTCCGGAGCGACAACCTTGTACTTCTCTTCAGTGGTTACAGTTGTCGTTGTCATGGTAGTGGTCACAGTCTTTTCAGTCACAATCTTCAGAGTTTCCACAACTGAAATGTAACCAAGCTTCTGAGCAATGGAAAGGGCCGTTTGACCTTGACTGGTGACCGCATTGGGCGACGCTCGGTGTTCCAGAAGCAAGTTGATAATCAGAGTGTGACCTTGCTGGGCGGCACAGTGCAAAGGAGTGTATCCGGTGGAAGTTGTGGCATTCACGTCGGCGCCATGTTGGACCAGGAAACGGGTCATGTTCTGGTGGCCATAGTGGGAGGCCACGTGCAGTGGCGTATACTGGGCCTTGGTCTGAACATTAACGTCGCAGCTGTTGTTGACCAGAACATTGGCCACGTCGACGCGGTCTTCCTGGGTTGCCAGATGCAAAGGCGACAGGCCGTTCTAGAATGTTAAAAGGAATGTTCGAGATGTAATCTAAATCCAGAACACAGAGTAGTTTGCCAAAGAAGTGACAAGCTTGCCAAGTTGAATGTACTAAATACTACTTGGGTGCCATTTTTAGCGCGCTATTAAATTCTCTTCTCACCTTAGCCCGGGCATCGACAGGGGCTTGATTGCCAATGAGCAGGGTCACCATGTCAGTGTGGCCCTCCTGGGCAGCCAAGTGGAGTGGCGTAAAGCCAGCCTTTGACTCGGCGGACGCTTTGCCGCCATACTCCAGCAAGCTGGTGGCAATGTCAATTTGGTTCTTTTTGGCAGCAATGTGCAACGGTGTGTAGCCATTCTTGGCCGCCAGGTGCGGAGAGGCTCCCTTTTCAAGCAACAAGGCTGCGACATTCGAATGGTCATAGTGGGCGGCAACGTGCAACGGAGAGACACCATTCTGTTAATTGAGAAGGGAGAGAGGGAAGCAATTAGTTGAAGCATCGTTAAGGGGGAAAATTTGTTAAGTGTGACAGTTTGTTTCAATAGCTCATTGTGACTTTCTTTGGGAAGTGTTATCATTTGTCTCCTTCTCAGTTGGAAACTCTTTTTTCAAGGACAGTAAAGAATCCCTTCGCTTAAGTACTTGACTGAAAGGAATAAAGTAAAGATGTGCGCACAGCACTTCATTTTCGTGACCGCATTCAGCGTAGTCGAGACAGAGAACAGTTCAAGAACATAGGTTAAAAACATAGACAGAGGAAACAGATAGAACAGTGAAATAAAATATGTACAGAGAGATAACGGAAAAAACAAAACAAAAAATGAGGTTTTCATGTCGCACGGCGAAAGAAAAAAAAACAGAAAAGTTCTATTGAAACATATCATTTCGAGAAGCGGCCATTTTTTGAGAACTCGAACAATAGAACGCAAACTGCCCTTTCCATTAAGAAGACAGCACCAAAGAGAGCAATGTCACGCAAAGGTCTCTTCGTTTTTCAGGACGACTCGGGCTCGTCGTCAGTGTCACCTTGGTCGTCTTTACTCACCTTTCCTTGAGCGTCGACCTGAGCTTCCTTTTCCACGAGAAGTCGAGCAACCTTAATGTTACCATACTTGGATGCCAAGTGCAATGGAGTGAAACCTTTCTGCTCAGAGTAGAACGAAAGAGAACATTAATCACAGTGTTCTGAAGGGCTTTTCTAGAGAATAATGACAACTTGTCCCTCGCCTAACCTTGGTGGCTGACGTCAAGTCGGCGCCATGTTCCAACAAAATGGAGGCCACTTCCTCCTGGCCCTCCTTGGCGGCAATGTGAAGGGCAGTGTACTGGTCCTTGGTGGCCGCGTCCACTTGGGCGCCATGTTGGAGGAGAATGCCCACAATGTCCACATTGCCCAGTCGCGAGGCAATGTGAAGGGCAGTCTGTTGTTCGCGAGCCTTGGCATTCACTTCCGCTCCGTTGCGCAACAGAATTCTAATGATGTCGGCTTGATTGGCTCTGGCAGCTAGGTGAAGAGGAGCTAGACACAAAAAAGAGAGATGGGTCGATAAGTAGACAGTTGAGATAGAAGGGCTTAGCGCTCGCTTGAATAATAGCAGTGAAATCTGTGTTTGCTTACTCTCGCCTCGAACAGTCGGGAACATCTGGATTGGCGCCATGTTGGATCAGGTAGATGACGATGTTCATTCCCCCCATGAAGGCGGCCACATGCTGTTTAACGTTTCAGTATTAAAGTAAAGAACAAAACACTAATTTAGCCTCACCAGTGGTGTCAGTCCAGACTCAGTTGTAGCCTCAATGGAGGCGCCATGTTTGAGTAGAAGTTCGACCACTTTGATCCGGTTCTTCTTGCATGCAATATGCAGTGGCGTAAACCCATTGAGGGCCCGAGCGTTGGGGTCAGCTTTGCGCTCCAGCAGCATCTTGGCCACTCGGACATGTCCACAGTGGGCGGCAACATGCAGGGCAGTCAGGTAATCCTACGATCGCATGAAGGAAACACAAAAAGAGAGAGACGTGAGTGAGCGTGTTTACATTACATTACACGGCGATAAATTTGATTACATACCACGGTGACGTCATCGACGGGAGCCTTGTGGTGCAGTAGAACTCGAGCACACTCTACGTGGTCACCCTGGGCTGCCATGTGAATCGGACTGAGGCCGTTCTGTTTTCAGAATCATGCAAATGTTTGAAACAAATTAGAATACGAATTCAGTTTCCTCTGTTCGAGTTCATTGAAGTTCGAAATTGCACTCGCACTTGCCTTTGTTTTAGCGGAAATCGGAGCCCCACGTGACACCAGTAGGTCAACAACGGCCTCATGGCCACTTCGAGCTGCACAGTGTAACGGAGTCAAGCCATCCTAAATTGGACGGAATAGAGAGAAACAAACAATAAAGAGAAGGAAGCCATTAGTTAAAAGCTTTTCAACCATCGCCAGAATATATGACATAATAAAAGCTCTCTCTCTCTTTCCTTCCCTCTCCTCTTCTACTGTAATATGCAAATGTCAATCTATTGACTACGGCAGTTAAAAAAGCAAACCTTGGTTGACGAATCAATTTTAGCTCCTCGGCTCAGCAGCAAGGAAACCATGTTGCCCTTGCCCCACTTTGAGGCGACGTGCAGTGGCGTAATTAGATGCTTGGCCGGGAAATTAACGTCAGCATTTCTGTCCAGTAGGAGAACGGCAATGTTCTCATTGCCGTAATGAGAAGAGATGTGTAGAGGCGTGAAGCAGCTTTTCTGTTGACATAAAAAGAGGGAGAGAGAGATAGAGAATTATTCAAGGTTATGGCTGTTTGTGTCTTTAGCTGAGACTTACCGATGTAACGTCCGGATTATGGTCGTTCTGTAGTAGAAGAGCTGCGGCTTTGCAGTCATCCTTTTTAGCTGCAATATGAAGAGCCGGTAATCGGACCTTGCCCTTGGTGTCATTCTCGAGTAGAACGGTGACAACTTTGTCATGTCCTTGCTGCAAAGCTACAGCCAAAGGAGTAAATCCATCTTCGGTGGACAGGCTCTGGTTGGCCCCGTTGGCCAACAGGAAGCGAACCACACCGTCTTGATTTTCCTGGGCAGCCATGTACAGTGGCGTGAAACCGCTGTGCGACTGAACGTTGACATTGCCGCCATTTTGAACCAGCTGGTAGAGATGATGAAAGGTCAGAACTGACGTTGTCGACACGCCGAATAAAGTACTTACAATGCGAACTACTTCCTCCTGGCCGGCGAGAGATGCTATGTGAAGAGCAGTGTTTCCTTTCTACATCAACGATAAAAGGGTTGAGAGAGATTAAAATTTCATAAACCCATTAAAATGGCGTGTAAGCTTCGAGAATGTTCGTGACCAAACTCACATTTGTGGCCGCGTTCACATTTGCACCGCGTTTCAGGAGTTCACTAACGACGGCCGGATGACCTTCTTTCGAAGCTGCACAGAGAAAGAGTTTGGACAATTAGAGGAACTGTTCGCTGCACCGAACTAAATCAATTCTGAACACTCACCCAAATGAAGAGCATTGAGTCCATTCAAGTTGCTTGCATTGATATCGATGCTACCGCGAAGGTATTCCAACACCTTATTCAGATTGCCAGCTCGAGCCGCTCTGAGAAAGCTGTTCACACCTTCGCTCTGCATTTTTCAAGGACATTCGAATGAAACACGAATTAGAACAGTATCTCACACGATCAGGGAGAGAGGGAGAGTAAGGAGGCAAGAGATAGTCTCTCATAAACGAGTAAGGAGATGCAAAGAATAACAATGGAGGTCAAACGCAATGATGAGTCACACTCAGGAAGGGCTGCGGCCGGTAAACATTGGTTTTGTTTTCTGTTTGTTCAAGTTAATTGTTGTTGATATGGTTTCATTCTCGGCATTTACCTTTGAACCATGATGAGTGTCCGTTTCCGTCACCATATTCCTTTTATTGTGTTCTACGGCTACACAAGGCCTGTAACTTTAAGAAGGCCCTTCGATTCTAGAACCAATTCAAAACAAGAGTTGTACAGGGAGAGAGAGATCTCCTACTCACAAGCCAGCGCTCTAAAAAGAGCCGCCAGAGAGAAGCAAGGGGGAGAGCAGGAGAGGGAGAGAGAGAGGGGAGAGCGAGAGACAGAGAGGAAGATAGTACACCCAATGGAGAAAACTAGGCAAAGGGAGAAGGAGACTGTCAAGCTGACTCCATTGCAAACCCCGGTTTGTCGGCAAGAGGGATAGAGACGGCGCAGCCTATTCCAGTTTTTCGCTCTCTCCCTCTCTCGCTCTTCCCTCTCCCCTCTCGCTCTCGCCTTGCGAGACGCATTGCCGATTTGCCTTTTAAAACGCATGCCCAAATAGACGACCGCTCCTTGGCATTCTTCGCGTTCTGTCCTTCAGCTGAGAGAACCCGTTTTCGAAGAGCCATCGAAAGGTTCTACTTTTTTCCACCGACCGCAGCGCCCTCTAGAGACTTGTACAATAGACTGATCGAATGTTTTCATGTTTGAATATGCCTTTTCTTGCTGCGTTGGAAACTAGGTCGGAGCAATTAACGTTGACTTATTGGATAGTAAAAAATTGGGCGGATTCTGTTAATCGCTGAAAGTTAATCATGATTCTGATTAAGTCCTTAGAGTTCCTGTTGAAAGCCGGAGAGGACTGAGATGTGCAAATAAATTGCTTCCACTGAAAAGGTACACAGAGCACCTGATATTCTATTCTTTCTAAATGACTAGGGATAAATCATGAACTGCTCATATACCTCTGAGGACGAAGTACAACAATTACTCTCATGATGCAATCAAGAAAAGCGTTTAACTATCACGTGAAGTAAACTTGCTAATCCTAAATCAAACATGTCTCGCTCTCTTCAGTTACCTATCCGAGTCTCCAGGTAAACAACAACCAAATTGACTAATTCACCTTGACTCTAATGAGTGTATTGTGCAAATGAACTTATTAAGGTCTTCTCGGAAAATGCAACTTTATTTCAGTCAATAAAAAGAATATTGGCTTGATACAAATATTTTTACAAGAACAAAAATTCTGGTCCAGGATTTGATCGTGACGACTCAATTCAAAACACGTACATGAGCTATTTAGTGACAAGACATGATTTCTATGAAATGCAAACAGCTGATGATGGTCCACTTGAAGCAAAGGTTCAAACTCGCTGGACATCATCGCGACCAGATCGTCTTCGGCAAACTGAACAACACCACCTGATGATGCAATACAAACAAATGCAAGGCGCAATTACGGCCAGCAATTTCATCATGAACACAATGAAGAACATGAGGCCCCATTTTTTCTTAATCATTTGCGAATTGTAGGATGAATTGTTCAACTTGGACGAAGTTGTCACCTGTCGAAGAAACATGGTTACTTCAATGTTCTACAAAGTTCAGGCAATCCAAAATCAAACACTGAACTGTTCAAAGGTGAACATTCATCACGAAATATAACGACAGATAAGGAGAGGAGGCAAGCATTGGATGCGGACTAATGAATCGTAAAAAGTTGAATATGTCAGGAAAAGAAGTGTATATGTTCATTCAGGGAAAACGCAAAGGTTCGACAGGCCGTTCAGAACTCGACAGAGTTGACGTTCTATCGGCAAATGGGAAAGGAACGGAACCCAAAGTAGGTCATTGAGCTGTTGTTCAAATTACCTTTTAACTATTATATTGCAAAGGAACTGTTCTTCTCGTTTCAATGAACTCCCTCCCTCTTCCACTCTAGTCGTCGGCGGTTCGAATTCGATTCATAACAGAGGCAACGTCCAGAACCAGAACACGGGAGCTAATGTTCAGCGGTGGCAGGAAAATCGACCAATGAGCGGTTGCCAATGGCGAAGGAGAAGTTTCAAAGTTGGCGCTGAGATTGCGCATCATAAAAAGGCGCCAAGTATGAGGGAGCAGCTTTGTTGACTGAAACTTTGCTGGTGTCTACTATAACTACCTGAGAAAACAAGCGTTGTTGTGTTGATGTTGATGACCAATGTCCATTGGAAAAATACCGATGCGTCATAAAATCGAATATCTCTTCTCTGGTCAGTTGATGTCAAGTGAACGATGAAGCTACTTGTTGTGCTCGCATATTTGGTTGCTCTAGTTGCGACGATGACCACTGGTCAACACCACCCCAGTGGCGACAAGTTCAAGACGGAGTTTGGCGGCAAGCCATGGCATGCGGCATTCGGCTACTCGACCAGCTTTGGCCATAGACACCATCAGGGCGGCCATCACAAGCGCCATGACCAAATGAGGTAAGGCCTCTGTCTCCTCTGTTGCGTAATTCATTACATGTTCGTTCTATGCCATTTATCAGGGTTGGCGACGTGTGGCACGATCTCAACTGAATCGGCATTCTCTCGGAAACAAATGCGAAAGGGAGGAAGGGAGAGGGAGAGAGATGCTCGGCGACTCTGAAAGAAGCGCCATTAGTGGCGTAATGTATTCAGCCATTAATCTACTGGATTTCCAGTTTTTCCGCAAAAAAAGTATATGTTGACCCTCGGGCTGCCCAGGGGTCGGCCATATATAGCTTGATGAACGAAACCGTTTAAGACATCATGTCTTCATCAAATAAAGGCCACTTTTGATCCAGAGCTTATCTGACTTAGAGCCATGTGTAGCAAATTAGAACCATTTGTCGAGATTGTTGAACAGCCGGCCAAATGTTCGCTGAGGTTTCGCTACGCTTGTGAACATCGTTCAGCTGGGATTCTCGTTGGTTCTAATAGTACATCGTCAATCAAGACGTTTCCGACAATTAGGATCGCCAACTACTCTGGTCCCGCTCTGGTCATTGTTTCGTGTGTCACCAAAGACGAACCGTTCAAACCGCATCCTCATCACATCGTTGGCCGAAGCTGCGACAATGGAATATGCACAATGTTCATGAACAGTTCAACAATGGTCCAGAGTTTCACCAACATGGGCATCCAGTGTGTCAAGCGCAAGAAATTCGGCGACTCGTTAAAGTTGCGAGAGTCCCTCGAGATTGATCCATTTAAAAGTTAGTACAACTTAATCCAACTCAAGCACTAATAGACTCTTAGCTGGATTTACGCACAAGAATCGACCATCGAAGATCGAACTCAACGCAATTCGACTTTGCTTTCAAGTTCTTATCATGGACAAAGAGTCCAACGAGTTTCTCATTCCACTCACACCGGTAGTGACTGAACCTATATTCGATAAGAGTAAGTTACGCTTAATCAACCGGATGTCCGATTTGATTGTCTTTGTCGCACCAGAAAACGTGCCAGATCTTAGCATCATGAAGGTAAGTCACTCCAGTGGCCCAGCTTCCGGTGGCACCGAGATCATCATTCTCTGCGACAAAGTTATCAAGGATGACCTTGAAGTTCGCTTCTATCAAGAACAAAATGGCAAAACTGTTTGGGAAGGACTTGGTTTGTTTGATTGCAGTGATATTCATAAGCAAATTGCGCTATCACTGCGCACACCTCCGTACCATGATTCAGCAATTAAGCAACCTGTTCAGATTTTGCTGCAGCTAAGAAGACCAAGTGACATGCATACCAGTAACTCGGTGAAATTCAAATTCAATCCGGTAGACGATGGCGGCAAATTCAAGAGAGTCAAACTAAACTAAACTACAGTGACTTGTTGGTTTCCACTGACGCCCACTAACTAAAAGTTTATGATAGTTATTTGATCTTCTCCAAAGCTTCATTGTATTGGTGCTAAATCAATCAAGGAGAAATCAATCTCAAATTAATTTTCGTGAAATATCCATGACACTGATGGTAGAAGGTGGTTACCATAATTAATAAATCACCATTATGATAAATAAATCACTTTCTGACAGTTTACAAACTTTGCACTACATATACGGTCCCCGGCGATTGAACCAATAGGCGAGCAGCAAGCTGCCGTTTAAATGATTTCAACCTTTGAATTGTGAAACAGTTTTCTAGCTTATGTTTACACAAATTGCTTTCATTCTATCACGCTAATCAACGAATTTTCATCCTTAGCTTAATCTGTGACACTAAAGATCAACTCCATCTCCATCTTGACGCTTTCATAGAAAACTTCGTGATACTTTGCTTGATCTTCCACTGTAACTTGCTGTGTTCTGTCAAGTTGACATAAAATATGTCTACATCAGTTCAAGCACACTCGAACGGTCTGTTTAAGGCCATGCCTATGGTGGTGGACACAGTGATGAAGGAGGACAGTGACATTGAAGCTGGATACTACTTTCACAACAAGAAACTCGGAGAAGGTGAGCCAGAAATTCCTTTGTTTCATATGACAGTTATATGATGAAGACATTGCTTTTCGTTGATTGTTCACCTATCCAGGTGGATTTAGCAAAGTTCGACTGGCTACTCATATCGCTACTGGCGAAAAAGTGGCCATAAAGTGCATGGAGAAGCTAAAGCTTGGAAACGACTTATTTAGAGTTAAGACTGAGATTCATGCCTTAAAGAATTTGCAGCACAACAATATTGCCAAGTTGTATCAAGTGATTGAAACGGACAAGTCAATATATCTTGTTTTAGAGGTAATTTGCCGATTTAATACTTTGATGTTTACTAAGTATGTTTATCCAATCAGTATTGCAGTGGCGGAGAACTGTTCGACTACATCGTGGCCAAGCAACGTTTGAGCGAGAATGAGTCACGAGGCATCATGCGATCACTAATCCAGTGTCTTGCCTACATACATGAGAAAGGCTATGCTCACAGAGATTTGAAACCGGAAAATATTCTATTTGACAGCAATCACAATGTCAAGCTTATTGACTTCGGTCTCGCTGCTCACCCAAGTGACTCTGCGGCTCTGAGTCACCTCGAAACTTGCTGCGGAAGTCCAGCATACGCTGCCCCTGAACTAATTGCTGGCCACAAATATTCCGGACCTGCGGTAGATGTATGGAGTGCTGGCATTCTATTATATGCGCTGCTAGTCGGACAACTGCCCTTTCGATGATGAAAACATCACCAACCTATACAAGAAGATCAAAACTGGTGTATTCTTGATACCTGTCTGGCTGAGTCATCCAGCGAGAAACCTGATTAGGTCAATGCTTCAAGTAGACCCAAAAAAGAGAGTGGCTGTCAAAGATTTGCTCAAAAATGACTGGATCAACAATGGAAATAAGGATCCAATTGTAATTTACAGAGAACATCTCGATGAAGAAATTGTGTGGGATGTGAGCAAGATATTTAAGCGAATGCCTGTCGCTTTGTTGCGTCAGAATGTCATATCTGGTCTCGGTTATCAGAGGGCGACCTATTGGATTCTGAGGAGTAGGAAAGAGAAGGGCTGCTCACAAGCTGTCGTTCCTATGTATTCTTCTCCGAAATCGAAGCAAACTTTCATCACTAAATCAACCGACACAGTTCTAGAACAAATTCGAGAGGAAAAGGAGGTGGCAGCTGAACACGATTACGTTAATGTCACTAAAAGCAATGAAGCACTCTCAACTACAAGCGGTAAGTATTTTCGGCGACCTTGAATGTCCAAGTTCTAATCTAAATCTATCTCATTGCAGAGGGGCGTCCTTCGGTTGTAGCGCAACAAATGAAGCGCAAACTGGTAACCAATGAGCACCATTTCACTGTTTATGACAAGGAAGACAATCCGACACCCGCGAAGGCACGTTATACACCTAGCAAAGTTCGTCAGAACCCAAGGTGCGTGCCGAAGCCACCTACGGCGCCAAGTACTCCGGCAAGAATGAGCACACCACTGAAGGAGAGAACGACCCCTGCACCCTTATCAGTTACCAAGACAACAGAGATACCTGTACCAAAGACGCCCAACAAGGTTTTGTCACCTGTAGATATCAACCGAAAGAAAACTTTCACGTTGCTCAATACACCCAAAGATAAGAGCATGATCTCTCCGACGCCTAATAGACGCATGAAGATGCTATTCGGCAAGTCTCCTCTCAAAGAGAATCCGGAACTGGAAACGCCTAGCAAGATGCTGATACCGTCGACTCCAAAGCGGAGTTTGATGAAGCGAATTCTAGCGGCTGCCACGCCGTCCGACAAACCGCGAATGCTGAGCACCAGGACGACCGCTAAGAACATCACCATGACCAATTTCAACGATGCTCAGGAATGTATAAATAAACTCATTCAGGTTATCAGTCAGAAAGGTTACCATTGCAAACAGAAAGGGTAGGTTTCCGCAAGTCATGTGTACATTGTTGTTTAATCGTCACTCTCTTTCACTCGCAGTTATACGATCAGCTGTGCCAAAGTGAACAAGTATACTGGCGACGATCATATCAGCTTCGATTTGGAAATCTGTCAGTTCGCTGACCGCTGTGCCATTCAGAGGAAGCGTCTCAGGGGTGATGCTTGGTTCTACAAGAAAATCTGTGAAGAAATTCTTCGTGTCAGCAATGGCGAACATGTAATGGAGAGCCAAGTTTAGAACTGTTTGAAAATGGTCTTTTATACGCGTTTGCATTTGAAACAAAGAGTAATCACTTAAATATTTTACAATGAATCGTGAAATGGTTTTAGCGGGACAACACTTATATGGGATTATTTATGCGCCCACTTATCGAACATCTCTCTACTCTATTTCTATCTCTTATATATTCTACAAATAAAAACAAGATGGCGCTGAGAAACTAGATAAGATGAACTGGAAAAAGTATGTTTACCATGTTTGGCATCAAACTTTGACCTGATTTGTTTCCTTGGTCTGAAACGGAGAGTATGGAAATGGCTGACCATGCCCATTAGTGGGCGGCATGTGGACCATGATGGTGGGCACCTGGCGGCCGGGACAACAAGTGACCATCACTCCTCGACAGCAAAAGTAACAGCACGAGATGAGAAGAACTACGAACACAAAGAACACACATCCTGCTATTATTGCATAGTCGGAAGAGTCCATGATCACTCGGTTCTAGATACAACTGGATTAAGCGCGAACTGGACTAAATCATGAGCTGAGAAAATTTCTCACAACTCAATTGTTGACAAACTGCGCCTGAACCGTTGCACTCAATTAGAAACGAGCAATAAACTGGGAGGAAAAGTTTATCACCAGCCTGAGTTGATTAGTTGCTCTAAACAGAGTAACTCCAAGGCAACAATCAAGTCCGCCGATGCAAAGTCAACGAAGGAATAATGTTTAGCGCAATCGAGACAATGGGCTCAGACTGGAAGTAGCTGTTTGTCGAATTAAGTCATTGTCACGTCGAGTCCGTCTATATTTATCCCTTCGCACCAATAAGTGTATACTCATCTTCCGCATGCACTGAACTTCAAATGGGCGCGAAATATGAATCATCCTTTTTAGCAACGGCTACTCGATACGCCGCTAGGTGGCTTCCCAGTAGAAAGCTGGCTGAAGTAAGCGTCCGCATTAGATTAGGTTCAATTAGGTTTTGCTAAATTCAATCAATTCATTCAAGATCAAATCTGAAGATCAAGAAATTCGAACTCTCAGAACCATTGAAAGATGACTCAAAAGCCGGAGATCGAAGTAGACGATCTGGGATTCGAAATCATGGAACACGACAGCTATGTTTGGACATGGCTTGAGTCTAACGACAGAGTCCTCATGCAGAATCCGTAATTCGAAACCTAACCTTACCTAACCTAGAATTTGACTCATTCTCAATGACAGGGATTGTCAGGCTGTAGCTAATGACGAAATCACACAAAGTCAGTTTCAAGAACTGTTGGACATTCAAGCTGAAAACATTGAGACCTGCAAGATAATGGAAGAGATGATAAAAGCTCTAACCGTCATCTTGGCTGATAAGAGTAAATTGAATCCCATCGGCATCTTGACTCTAGATCAACTCGAACAAGAGAAACAGTCCCTTCTAGCCATCGGCAGTGCCATTGGTCGTATCCGGAACCAGTTGGCTGACTTTATCGACCCAAGCTCAGTCCAACTTCCGCCCGAGGACTGGTTGGAAAGCGAGGAATGAATTGATGCCTCAAGTCAGATATTAGAAATCCAGTCCAACCTTTTTCACAACATACCAGGCAACATCATTTCTTCAGATACAGTACAACGCATAAAGGCTTGCTGGTTTCCCCCAAAATTCTGCATTGAGCTCCGTTTGAAAGAGGGGAAAGAACTGCAAGCCGTTATGCTTTGCACTGTATCTCTCGCTGTTAGGCTAATATATATTTCGCCATAATTCACTGCGCAATGGCCTGAAATAAGTGAAATTAAATTCATCTTCTCTACATGGTTTAATTTGTTATTTTCACAACTACGACAAAACTCAACGTTTAAGGCATATCTTCGAAATTAATTATTAATTAAAAACCATACAAATGTTCACCGTGACTAGTTGAATGGTAACACATGAGACAAACTTGTCGTCTCTGATATTGCTGTGTAATATACACTTTTTCTTGCATTTGTAAATTAATCAACAGTCATTAATTGATATACTTCTTCTACATAACAATCATCACAAGCATTATGTCATCGTTAACAGTTTTCTCACAACCATAGGTTCCCTTGCTTCGAAATTTATGCTCATTGCAATTGGACTATTCGTCGAACTCCGCTTCCGGCGTTCTGATACATATTCTGATGTATGTATATGAATAACTGAGTGCTCACATGTTCTGACAAACTTAAAAACTATGCAATACAATGTTCACGAGAAATGCACTCGTGATGACGAAAGTATGTTCACACAACCTTGTTAGACAGTTCTGTAGGAACCGTATCTCGAATTCGCCTTCAATTCGAACTTTTAGCTAGAGGGGGCGTTTCTATATAATCTTATAGTATATCTTCTTCACAACCTTAATTGGGTAACAAAGCTTCAACTTAATTGTCTCCATAGTCACTACAAATAGGACCCGAAAAGGTCACTTCCGGTCCCCGGGGGCATTGTCAGAGCTGAGTGGCCACGTACGCCACCTCGGACGGCCTTCGCAGGGACTTGTTCAGGACCCGCTTGGCCACTGCGGCTGCGTCGGCGGCCTTCTCGGCGGCTATGGTTGAGAGCGGAACTTCGTTAGAACTGTTACTCTTAGGACCGGAAGTGGTACGACGAACCTTCTCACCGGCCACTGGTGGTACGGCGGCCCTGCCGTTGTCCCCTTCACTCAGCGCCATGGCCGGATTGACCCGCCCATTGACCTCCGAGCTCTGGTAGTCCTTGGCCACCGAGCCGGAGCCCAGGACGGCCAGCTCCTCGTGGGGCTGGTCGACCACCACCACGTCTTCCGGTATGTTGACCACGCACTGGAACAGATCCCAGTCCGGGCTCAGCTTGCCCGAGTGGAAGATGTACTTGGTGAACTTGGACACGTAGACAATGGTCAGGGCCGAGCATATCATGGCAAAGGTGCGAAAGGGAAACAGCTGACCACCGCGTGCCTCGTCGTAGAAGGGGTACTTCACTATGGGCGGCAGCCCGATTATCGGCTCACCCCCGAGGGCCCTCAGGGTCAGCCCGGTGAAGTAGGCCGTGAGGGAGCCGTAGGTGTTGACGTGCTGCTTGAAGTGGACGACGCAAACCAGTTGCGGAAATAGAATGACAAACACCAGGTCCGAGCTCAAGTACCACAGGCCATAGATGGAGTGGACCGTGAGGGCCATGTAGGTGGCCACGCCCCCGACCACCACTATGGACACTCGCATCACCCAGACCACCTCGTGTTCGGAAGCCTGATTAGTAAAAGTCATTAGCTTCTCTCCCTGTGTCAGCGCTGGGTCTTTGCGTGACCTATATATTTTAAAAATGGTCACGAACTTACATTTGGTCGTATCATCAGTTTGTAGATATTATGAGCAAACATGGAACTTGCACTTAGCAGCGACGAGTCGGACGACGACATGACGGCGGCCGACACTGCCCCCAGGCCCACAAAGGACACGAAGGGTGGCGTCAGGTATTGCAGTACCATGGGCAACACCAGTGACTGGTGGGCCTTGTCCAGTGGCAGGGTGCCCTTAAAGTCCGTCTCATTCCAGGCGGTCACCCGTGCCACTGCCCCAATGATCATGGGTGGCACGGCCATGATGAAGCACCCAAAGGCGGCCACATAGGACAATATCTGGGCCTTCTCGGCCGTCTTGGTGGACAGGACCCGCTGAAAGTATACCTGCCACGGTACGCCACCAAGGACCAGCAGGAGCCCGTAGTCCAGGTACTGGCCCCACAGGTGGCAGGGCAGGTCACCGAACCAGTCATGGATGTCCGACGACATGGACTTGACGGCCGGGTGCTCAAGGGAGAAGGGAATGCACAGCCAGAGCCCGATGAAGATGCTGAACAGCTGGATGACATCGGTGTACGCCACTGAGTAGAGGCCACCGAACAAAGTGTAAATTAAGGCAATGATTGCCGACAGTATGATGGAAGTATCGTTGTCCATGTCCACAATGACGGACACCGTGGCCCCCAGGGCGGCCAAGATGGCCGCCGACCAGAATATCTCGCCGCACAGGGCGGGCAGGAAGAGCAGGCCGCCCATGCGTGAGCCCAGGACTTCCTGGAAGGGGTCCAGCATGGTCACGTAGCCCTCCTCACGCATCTTGGTGGCGAAGAAGTAGCCCCCGATGGCCAGGGAGGCCGCATACCCGAACGGGGCCTGGCACCAGATGACCCCGGTGGAGTAGATGACCTCGGCGGTGCCGTTGATGTAACCACCGCCCACCCAGGTGGCCGTCATGGTGAAGATGCCCACGAAGACGCCAATGTTACGGCCGGCCAGCATGACCTCCTCCGTCTCGTGGTCCGTCTCGCCCTCCCCGGTGCCGGGCTTCTTGGACTTCCGGCCGGCCCAGATGCCCACGGCCAGGATGATGATGTAGAAGAATACCACTGATATGACGCCGGGCACGTTGACTGTCATGGCTGATTTGTCTTGATATTATCTATGCCAGTCCCTTGGGACTGTGATTGGGTTTCGATCGAACTGCTCTGAGAACTGTGCAAAGACCACGAACTGTTCTATTTTTCGATTATGGAAGAATTGGGTCCTAGTATTACAGTCGGGTCAGCGAGAGATACAGATATGATATGGCCTTTCGTTTGAAGAGTCACAACCTTGGTTTCGAAAGTACTTTAGTATCACTGTACACCTGAACTAGCCATTGGTCAATAGGAGAGAGACACAATAGTTTCTCGCATTCATTGTGGAAAAAAGGGACAAACTGTGATGAGCACAATGAGAGAGAGGGAGAGACGATCAGGACAGTGAACAGTTCGCTCTCTACTTTTTCGCACTTCTCCTCGTGCACTCTGTTCTGAGATGACTCCAACTCAGTGGCCTACTTTCGAGGACAAACTGTTCGAAGTACGAAGCCCAGAGCATGCTCACCATGTACAATCAATAGGACATTCTATTACTGCCCACGCAACCTGCCGAGCTTGTATTATATTCATTCCAACTTTCCCTCTCCTCCGCTCTCTCCCTCTCGCGTTTGCTCTTGCTCTTCATGTCACGTTGTCTCTGTTGACCTTTAAACTAACGCGACAAGCAATTCCGTTCGAATCAATCTATTTTGTTTGCAATTTCATTTTTTCCCATTACAGTTCTTTAGCCTTAATGAGTCCATTTATGCGCAAACTCTGACAACCTAATAATATTGCTAATTCAAAGCTAGACTCTGTCATACCATTCATTGTACAATATCACAGATTGGTCTCCATCTTTAATCGCTGAGAGGATACGGATAATCGCTGCGCATTGACCTATATCCGGAATCCATGTCTCCATTTTTCATTTTGAAGAGCAGCTGGTAGCTTGTGAGCTGTCAATTGATATTCTCATCGAATTTGGCTGGCGTGGCATTTTTAAGGGCGGAAATAGCTAGAGGCGCCAAACACCTCTTTATCAGTTTGCATTTAGCGCCTTCAGTTTTGTTTCAATCTAACCGACGCCGCAGGGTGTCGCTACCAGAGGGCGCTAAGTTTGAAAAGCCGCGCCGGTAACTGAGGCCTCCCATTGGCTTCAGCCTGCCATGGGGCGGAGCTGACGTCAGCAGCCAATGAGGAAAAGCGAGGGAATTCTTATTCATTTCTCAATTGCCATTCGAGTCGAGCGCCAACTTGATTTTTGTGGTCGTCGTTTTCTGCTTATTTTGCTAGTTAAATTTAATTGTTTGACGTCAAAATGGTATGATTTTGTTTGTTGGAACATTGCTTTAATTGGTTTGAGTAATCTGGTTGAAGTAAATGCTAATATTGAACTCGTTTTCTTGTGATAAACATAGGCCGGTGGTAAGGCTGGTAAGGATTCAGGTAAAGCAAAGGCGAAAGCTGTCTCGAGATCGGCGCGAGCTGGACTTCAGGTTAGTTGGTTTAATTACACTGAGTTTGTCAAGGCATCAGTCATGCAATCACGGTGTATCTTGATTGACAAAAATCTAATTGGCCTCGTGTTTCTCTGAATGGCAGTTCCCGGTTGGTCGTATCCATCGTCATCTTAAGAACAGGACAACAAGCCACGGAAGAGTTGGTGCGACTGCCGCTGTCTATTCTGCAGCCATTCTAGAATATTTGACGGCCGAGGTACGTTCAGAACCATTAGAAAGTGTAGTTTAATACATATTAACGTAAAACATCGTTATTTAGGTACTCGAGTTAGCCGGTAACGCATCTAAAGATCTTAAAGTGAAGCGTATCACGCCTCGTCATTTGCAATTAGCAATCCGTGGTGACGAAGAACTTGATTCTCTGATCAAGGCAACCATTGCCGGTGGTGGTAAGTTGAATCCTGACAATCAGTGGTCTCCAAGTCACGGTTTGGCGCCAAATGGCATCTTAAACATGGCAACCTGCAGTAGGGGATGTTATACTAATTGCAATACATTTTTTAGGTGTCATTCCGCACATTCACAAATCACTAATTGGCAAAAAGGGAGGCACCCCGGGTCCGGGCCAGAAGCCGACATAAGTATCATACCCTTCAAAATGGCCGATCTTTTTCCAAGAAAAGAAAAAATGTCTACCAGTTTTCATCCATTTTTCAAATTGTACACGTCCCCCCACAGAGAAAGTTTCCCTCTACCATTTCGTGTCTACTTTTTTCGAATTTCACTAGTGACTAGAATCTGACCATATGTTCTACAAGAACGGACTCGACGAAGGACAATAAGAGACTAAGAATAATGCGGACAGAAACAAATATCCATGGCTCATAGTTGAAAAAGTTCGACACTAGTATCACTCATAAGCTATTTTAGCGTCTGAAATTTATTACATAATCTCTTCCCTTCCTTCGTTGTCCACTATTCTGCATTGCAAGTTATTATCAACTTACCTTTATACCTATGCATACTCATCTTTTAAATAAAATAAGCTGGTAGTCAGTTGAAAGACGTACCTGGTGGTCAGCTTGACCATCACTCCTCTAACCAACTCAAGGGAATCGAACCATGGCTCGAAGGAGAGACGGAATTTTTGCGTCAAGTCCACTTGACCACCAAGTTCGAAGGTTGGAGTTTGTTCTATCGAACTCGCATTCGTGTGACTGAACATGAGTCTCGCCGGTTCGCGGCCTCGAATGTGAATCCTGTAGAAGTGACCGGCCTTCAAGTTGCGTAATTCACTGGAAGGCGAGAACTGTTCACGCGTGCCTGTGTCTTGTTCCAGAACAATCTTTCCCGACATGAGGAGGAGTGAACTGTTCACCAGGTCTTTGTGGACATAATGGATGGCCGAATGTCCGGGCAGGTCGGCCATGAAAATGTTCCTTGTACTGTTCGACTTGATTGAGTCCACTTGAAGCCGATGCACGAAGTTTCGTTCGTTTGCGAACTGTTCAAGCAAAGGCAGAACCCAAGTCGGCTTCTCGAAGGGAGACCAGTGAGCCCTGGAAATGTCCACCTGAGGATTGTACATTCTCTGTACATATCGTCCGTTCAGAGACACCCAAGCGTCCACGTATACCGAACTGTCCACCAGATTGTGCTCTTTTCGAAAGCGCTCTTGGACACAATCAGCAAATTGTTTCACCATATCAGCGTGATGGAGCCATCTTCGAGTTGGTGAGAACTGTTCAACGTCCAGATAGAATGTTCGATTCGTTCTATTGTCAAGTACGGTGACTGTCGAGTGCACAGAATTCCAATTGTGGACCATCATGTCCCATGAATAGCCGTAAGGACCATCTGTCCAGGTATTGAAACCCTTCGTGACCCCGTGTGACCAAGGTAGCCAAAGTTGAACAGACATGAACACGACAATCATCAGTGCGCTCCTGTGATTCGAACTGTTCAAAGGTTCAATAGGAAGAGTTCCAGTGAACGGTTTATCCTTTACATCAAAGCGTGGCCGAGTAAGTATAGGCCTGAACAGTCTAGTCGGCCATTCAAAATGGCTGAAAATGGGATGTAAGGCCATCATCACGAAGGGAAACATTCCGATGCTGAATAGCTGCGAGTTCATGCCATTGAACAAAGTGGCCAAAAAGTAGGCCAATGGTCGAGTTCGAGAGCACACAAAAAGGAAGCCGGCCGAGAGATCGAACACAAAGCCGCCCCAGTGGACGACGAGCAGATCGATGGCCCAGTTGGGCAGGAAAAGTCGAAAGGGTCCAAAGGTCCAGTGGTCGGCCAAGGGGCGCATCGAGTAGCCGGCCAGCCAATCAGGATCGATCTTCTTGAGTCCAGCGTAGAAGTAAACTAAGAACACTTGGAAGCGAAGTATGAAATAGTTCCAATATGGCGCCGTTTTCTTCGAGTTCGACATGAAACTATCCACTGACCTTAATTGGATACACTTGATTAAACTTGATTCCGTCATAACTATCGCACTTACCACATGTTGCTTGCTTGACTAGAGGAAAACAAGATGGCCACCAGCCGAACAGGTAGGAATGGTTGTTCCAGTAACTTTTCTCCAAGAACAGCAAATACCAGTAAATTATGACGTAAGTTCGACTACATGTCCTGAAATAGAATCCCAAGCACATTCCGAATGCCGAGGCAGTCATGAGGAAGTACAACAGTATCATCCAATCAACCGGAAGTGGCCCGAGACCGTCGATAAGCGGAAACCGGCATTCCGTCTCGTCGCTCCACCGCTTGTCGGCAATTGAGAAGCCTCGCTCGTTGATTGCATCAATCACCATTAAAAGGCCGAAAGCAATTCGACTAATTGCAAGCCCCTGAGCAGAGACTTCTCTGAACAGTTCGCTTTCCAACCTGCGAACAGTTTGCAACATGTTGCCTCAGGTGAGTTGCAAAGAACAAATGAAGTCCACGTTCGAGACTCGAAACGAGAACTGTTCTACTTTGTGCATCACTTAGGCGGAAAAAGTGGCCTGAAATGACCAATGGACGAACGTATCCGCTTCGGAAGCACGCCAAGTACATATTCGACATTGTTGAACAATGGCCATCCTGAGCCCATAAACAATAGAGCTTCGATGAGTCTTCATTAGTCACTGGAATTCCCTTTCTCTCTCCCTCCTCTCCTCCTCCTCCACACATTTCCGAATGTACTAAATCGCTAAATTGTTCTGTGACCCACTTGACGGCGCGAACAAATACGCATCTACAGTCGGCGACAGTCTATCGGTCAAGTGCTCAAAGTGCAAAAAATAGAATCAAAGTTCAATTCTTTTTTATCTCTTCAAAGACAACCTCCTCAGATTTTTTTTCTTATCTCGCTAAATGCAATGTGTTATCAGTTTTCTTAGAAATGCATCAAAAATTTAGAGACAATTCAACAAACGGAACAGAATAAGTTTTTAAAAAAGAGGGGTTTCAATTCTTTTTCAAGACGTGAGAGACACTTGAAAGATATACTTCTTGAAGTACTTTTTCCCTTTTCTCAGGCGAGTATACATTTTCTTGGGAATGTATAATATAATAAAACTAAATCCGGTTCTGGTCTATTCTTGAGGCATCTTGCATATTGTCATTTGTTTTGGTGTGAGTTCTTCCTTTTTTTACAATTCACGAACTGGAAACGTTAATTCAATTGTAAATCTGGTAATCCACTGTTAGTTTCGTCTTCTCTGGGTTGAGTAACATTTCTTCGTGTCATGTTCTAACTTGAGGTCAAGGAGATGTCGAGAGAAAAGAATCGAGGGTCCTAAGTGTGTGTGTGTGTTTGTGTGTTGTGAGGGCAAGAGGGGGAAGGGGAGAGAGGGAGAGAGAGTGTCGGTGTAATAAGCCGCAGCATCAATCGATAGATCGATACATGGCTTCAATTTGGTTCACAAAGAACTTCCGGCATTCGATTCGCTTTGTCTTGAGTGTCGGTGTCAGTAGGCCGTTGTCGATGGAGAATTGCTGCGGATGCATAGAGATGTCCTTCACCTGCTCGTAGCTCTGGAGGCCATCTTGTTTACCACACTTGTGCAAGTCATCCAAGATGGCCTGCTTGACCCTCTGCTCCCAAAAATAGAACGAAATACAGTTCGAGTCAGACGAATGGAATTGACATCGCTAATTAATCGACTCACCGGCTCCTGGCAAAGGTCATTAATTGTCCCCTTGATATTATGCTGGCGAGCCCAGGCTTCCAAAATGTCATTCTCAGGAACAACAATGGCGACTAGGTGTGACTTGAGACTCTCCCCGTAGACGAATATTTGCGCCACAAATTCGGACCGAGTGTAGATGCCCTCAATCTTTTCCGGGGCAATGTATTCACCTTGCGAGAGCTTGAAAATGTTCTTCTTCCGGTCAATCACCCGGAGCGTGCCGTTGGGCAACCAGGTGCCAATGTCACCAGTGTGCAGCCAGCCCTCGTTGTCAATCACTTCGGCCGTCTTCTCGGGGTCATTGAAGTAGCCTTGGAAAACAATTGGTCCCTTGACGCAAACTTCGCCCGAGTTGTCGCGCGAATAGTATTCCATTTCCGGAACGTCGACCAGCTTGACGAAGCAGGACGACAAAGGCGGCCCCACGTGCCCAGTCTCGGGGTCGCCGGGCAGCGTCAGGGTACAGGGGCAAACTGATTCCGTTTGTCCGTAACCTTCGCAGATCTGAAAACGGAAATACAATTAGAGTGTGTTCAGTGCAACTAATCGTCTCTCCCCCTCCCTCTCTCGAGGTGGACACTCACGACGCATCCGAGAGCACAACGCATGAAATCAAGCACATTGGAGGCCAGCGGGGCCGAGCCCACCACCACTAGCCGAAGGCGACCGCCCATATTCTGGCGAACATTCTTGAAGACCAACTTGTCCCAAATGCTGTCCGTTCGTAGAACATTGCTGTAAATTTCTTTCTGTTTACTCTCAAGAGCCTTCCTCAAGAGCCATTCCTTCAGCTTGTTGCCCTTGATGGTAGTGTAGACCTTGTCGTGTATCCTATTGAAGAGCCTAGGTACACAGGGTATAACTGTCGGCCTCAGAGCTGCAAGTGGTGATTAAGAGAGAGAGAGTTGAGAATTAGTTGCGTCGCACTGGCATTACATGATGCAAACATGCACGAGTTACACATGATTAGTAGGCGATGTTAAGTAATAACATGATAAGCTTCGAGTGGGGAAGCAGTTTTAAGTGATCACAGTCAGCATTAGTACCTTTGAGGTCGTCGCTGAGCAGCCTTATGTCACCGCCAAAGAAACCAACATTGGCTCCGCCCATAAACATGGCCGCTACGCAACATCTTTCGAACATGTGGGCCAGTGGTAGGAAAGATAGGTAAGTATCCGTCTTACACGGCGCGTGATTACCCTGTGGCAAGAGAAAGGGTAGAGAGAGGGAGAGAGAGAGAGATGATTAACACCTGCGCTCCATTGGTTCGAAAGGACAAACGTACCAACTGATGCGAAACGGAAGAAACGCACGAAATTATGTTCTCGTGGGTCAACATGGCGCCCTTTGGGTTTCCAGTTGTACCACTGGTGTAACAAATTACCGCAAGGTCACGTGGGCGAGGCCTCAAAGTGTTCTTGGGAAACTTGCGGCCAAGTTCTTCCACTTCGCCAATGGCGTACACCTTGAACCCATAGCCAATGGCCTTGCTGCGGAAGCTTTCAATCAAGTCCTCGGTGACGATTATATGCTTCAGCGTAGTTAAATTGTTGACCTCACTGACAATCGCTTCAAATCTTGTTTGAGTGTCAACAACGACACACTCGATGCCAGCCTGATTGATAATGTATGTACACGCATTGGGTCCAAGAGTGTCGTACAAAGGTACAACTGTCATGGAGTGGTTGTAGCAACTATACTCGGCAATCAAGTACTCCACACAATTAGAAGCATAAATGCCAAACTTGGTCTCCGTGCCTTCCTTCAGTCCCAGTTCTAGTAGACCGCAACCAAAATTTCGCATTCGTTCCATAGATTCACTGTAGCTGATCCACTCATATTCTTTGGTCGTCTTATTTAATCTTCCTAAACACGGAGCATCAGCTGCCAATGCAAATGTTCAGAGAAAGAACAGAACGATTAGTACACTTGGCAAGGTTACATCCTTCTGTGTTGATTCGAACTCACCAGAGGTTGCCAAGCCTTTATGCAGAACATCGTACAGTGTTTTGCAATCATCATACAGGTATCGCATGCAGTCCTCGGTGCTGTTTGCTTCGAATATTCTCGACTTTCGGGCATCTTCATTCTAGAAGGTACAAAAAGAGCAAAGACGGAAATTAAATTAGTCTGCGTGACTTACTGCGTGACCTGGTAATAAATGGAAGCCCTACTCACCGGCACTCGTTGACTTTGATTGTCCTTGTCCACAGGAAGTTGAGTTTTGGGCAAATTCTTTAGCCGGTTCATCAGGTACTTGGTCACCAGGCCAGTACCTAGAACCAGGGCCACGGTTGTTGACAATGGCAGAGAGGTGACGTACCTCACGAAGTCTTGTAGTTCCATTCGATTGTCTGTGTGAGAGCAAAACTAGGACCGTTCGAAACTGGGATACAAAAAGGAAAGCAAAGGTTCGAGCCAAAGGCAGAGAGAACTGACGTCAGGACCTTTCTCTCTCTCTCTCTCGTTCTTCCTCTTTCCAGGCTTCTGGAGCGTCTTTCTCTCCCTCTCTCCTCTCTTCGGCTCTCTCTCTCTCTCCTCTTCGCTTCTCTCTGACGTAGAAGTACGTTTCAGAGATCAAGTCGTTCACTGTATGGGGCACTGGAGAGACTGCTCCAAATGTTGCCTCAGTCGATGGCGTGGCTAGAACTCGAAAGATAGTCAGCACGAGTCGACTCTGTTATTCGAACAGTGGAACAAGAGTAATCACCATGATCACCATGGTACAGCCGCTCGAAAGTGTACAGCCAGTCGCGAGAGAGAGAGAGAGCACGAGGCACGCCAGACAGAGAGGGAGAGAGCGAGAGGGAGAGAGTGAACGAAAGCGTGAGGGAGAGAGAAAGCGCCGAAGGTAGGAGAGGGGACGAGAGAGGGGAGAGAGGAGGAAGAGAGCGCTAAAGGCAGCAGCTGGTTCAACTGAGGTCCACTGCGGCGACTCAGGAAGGAGCGAAGGATCCAAGTGATATCGACCGTCTTGCCGGTGGCTCACTACTTTAGAAGAGAGGGAGAGAGGAGAGGGGGGGGGAGAGCTGTGTATTTGCCAGAAAGAGAGCAAGAATGAGATAGGCAGGGCTGACAAGAGGGCGAATACACACATGTGTGACTAGATGAAGGAATACATTTGGCGGCTTTTGCTGCCGAAGAGCATTTTGTTTCCGATGGAAAGGGCAAGAGCGAGGGAGAGAGAGGGGAGAGAGAGAGCGAAAGAGGGAGAGGAGGCAAGGGGACAAAGAAATGAGTGGCAAGCAGTCAGTCAACTGACTACTGAGACACAGGTTTACCTTGAGTAGAAAAGTCAACCTACCTTGAAGTGAGCTACTTTGCAATTAGCTTCAAATTGTCGCTCTCTTCAACATTTATGTAACAGAGGCAAAAAGTAGTTCGATTAATTTTTGCTCCCTCTCCCTCTTTCCGATTTTCAAGTGCTTTTGCGCGCCTTTATGCGCTAAAGTAGAGTGAATCCAGCGACCTTGAACTTTTCACACTAATGCAACGGTCCCTCAACCTTTGGGCTGGCGCGACATTCGAAACCTTTGAATCTTGACGTCATCCTCCCTTCGCATTGCACCATTGCTTGAAGTTACCTATATTATAGTATATAAATAGCTGCTACTCACAGACTAGTGTTTTGTTGATTCAATGGAAGTGATTAGCTAATAATTGAAAAAAAAATTCAACTTCATTTCACTTTCAAAAACACTTCATATTTGAATGTGTAAGATTCTGGCGTAGCTGCGATTTCTGCGACCATTTAAAATTGGTTAAATAACGGGAAACTGCCATTTAGGAAAACATTTTTTATGGCTTAGGCAGGTATTAGTTTGTGGTACGTTTCCTTGATTTACGAAATACGCCCAGCACAAGGAAAACATAGAGGTGACTTCACATGAGTTTTATGGCATTAGACTTGTCATTTCGGACGAATGGCTGAAAACAGGACAACAAGTCAAGGCAAAGATATTCTTTTCTCCGAAGGTGAATGCATAATTCATCTATGTGCTGAGATATATTCCGCTTGACGGACACCAATTAAAGTGTTTCCATGAGTATACGCTAGATGGCGTTGGAAGTTATTGCACGAGAAAAGTTTTTTCTTTTTCTAGCTGAGGTAATTAAAGTGACATGATTATATCGTTTGATTAGCTGTTCAAGCAAATCAACATTAATTGTCCATCAATGATAAATTATTGATAAAGCTGAATTGATTGAGAGCACTCCACAAAACCAAAGCCACTCACCATTTAGTCTGAGATGTTGTTTCTCGTCTTCTTAGCTCTAGCTCTGAATCATTTATTGCTTTATGTTCATGCAGAGTATCATGGCTTCACGATGGGCAACAAGATAAGAATGGAACAGTTCTGTCAGGGCGATGCTTATTTGAACGGGTTGTTCCTTGCCAAGTATCGCTGTCTTCATGAAACCTTGAGAATCGATGCAAAAAGGGAGAATCAAGAATGCTTCAAGAAAGTATTCGAACACGAAAAACCGTCAACCTTTGAAGAGGAGAAGAAAATTGTCTGTCAACCTAATATGTGGTTCCGCATCAATCAGACAGATGGCGCCAGCTGTAAAGCGGACCTGGGTTACAATGTCGAAGGATTGCCTAACATGAAGTTTGAGGTGAGATACGAGTTTAAAGTTAGCCTCAAGACATTCATATCACACAGGATTGCTTCTACGCTGAATTCACGGCAAGAAACTATTTCAATGAAGAGTGTGCAAAACCGTCTCCGCCAAGAAATGAGTCTCTTCCATTGTGCGAACACTTGGTATACGTAAGTTCACAAGTCGGTGCATTCTTATATTAATATGTCTTATACTGAAGAATAAGAAGGTTTATGGTTTAAAAGATAAGTGCTATGGACCAGTCGGTGGCTGGAGAACGGGTTCCCAAAATTGGTGTAAGAATGTCGAAGTATCTGTTGAGGTCAGTACGTCAAGCTCACAGCTGTATACATTTCAAGGCCAGTAATTTTGTTCGATAGACCGAGAAGTGTACCAATTATGGCATGAGAAAATTACTTGAAGACAAGGAGCTGACTAAGTACAATGAACAGCTGCAAGTACGCTTAGATAAATCACGAACGTTCCATGACTAACGTCAGTTTCATGTCAGAATTGCTGGTTTATAAGCTATTTCATGCTTGACCAAGATGGCTACCGTACTCGCTACAATTTTGACCCTTGTTCAAAAAAAGGCGCCAAGAGCATATTGTATTTCAACCGAAAATATGGCAATTTCTCTTATGAGCTGAAGCCCCAGAAATATGGCAACAATTCACCGACATGTGAGTCAGCGGCATATCCGGTTGACCTGGACAAGAACGCCAAGGAGTCGGAAATCATATCGCACATATGCAAGTACAAGATAATCTTTCAAACTGTGAGTATGAAGCTAGATATATCTCGTGTTTGATTCTAGTCCTCTCAAGATAACCGCTTGCAACTTCATCGCTGCTGACGAGCCGATTGACGTGTATTTCGCTCGAGAAAGAGAGCAACAAATGCGAGACCAGGAAAAGAACAATACTGAGTCTAGTAGTTGAAAAGTCTGAAATGGTAATATTGGCGATAAAAGAATCTGATCTAGATAAAACGACATAAATGTGCTCAAGTCTATATGACTCTACTGTTGATTTCTACGTTTTCTTCCGTATCGTCGACTTCCTTGATTGCGATTAGATCTTGAATTCAGTTTATTTAGCCTCCGTTTCAGTATCTTGAGCATATCAATGCAGTGGAGAACCGATAGTCCAAGCCATAGCGCAATAATACCGCCAAGAAGAACCCAAAGGTCAAGGGTTGTCATGGCCGGAAAATAGTTGGCTGCAGTCACCGAGCTTTGAAGTTTTATTTCTACCACGGGTGACGATGTTGAGATGCGATATCCAACACTAAATATGCTGTAGCTTACGACGTGGCAATCCGGTTTCTTGCAGTTTGATGAGCAAATATTTTCGATCTGACTGTCATTTGAACTTGGCGGTGAAAACAGTCTACTGTCATTTCCGAATGAGAACGCTAGATGGTGTAACTTTCCATGTAACTTGAAACTCAGCTCTCGCAGACATCGATCGAAGCAACTTTCTTTAGCGGATCCATAATCGAAGCAGTTGGTTGCAAATGGCGGAGGTAGTAAGCTTAGTGTTTGAGCGACATATGAGTTACCGGTCAGACTGGTGGACACTGGCCTTGATTCCAAGCCACTGCCACCAGATCTAGATTTGAGGGAGTATGACATTCTATGTAAGTTTTTGTCGCTGATGGCAAAGCGAAATATCAAATGCGTTGATTGTTGGACACTTCTTATCGCCAGGGTCAGATATCTTGGTGAGCTGCTCAAGCATTGCTTCACGCCAGTTGGATTATAGTACAATATTTCGTTTAGGGATGATACATTATATGCTATCATTGCGTCGTTGTGACTACTTGAACTTGTTTCTACTGACTTGAATGCCACGTTTTGGAACAGCTGACTAAGTTTGATTGCATTGTATGATTGACTTTCAAGTGGTGAGTCGAACCTAAAACTGACACATAGTACAGGATTGGGTAAGATGCTTTGTCTCTCATATGTGGTCCTCGTTACAGTGTCGTATTTTGCATAGTTAACAATTTCTAACCAAGAATGAAGAGCCGTTGTCAATATCAAGAGCGGAATAGAAATATATTCGGACTTCGTTGACTTCAACTTGTCAACCAGCATTTCTCGAATATTTGTGAATGTCAGACCAAACCATAAGCCTAATATGCTTGATAAATACACTATATAGCTCGAAGCCGACATAACCGCAAGCTGAGTGATAGATAGTTCCACATCCGGTGCCATGATATCAACTTGCATCTGAAGACTAGGGTTAACCACACCATTAGTGCTTGATGTCATGTGACTTCGTGTGACCTTCATATTATCAACCACCCTGCTTGTGCATTCTCGCCTAGAACATTGACCAAGACAGTAGGATTCAATCGACCGCATACTTGTAGAATTGCATAACGGAAAATTTGATCTCTTATAAGACGGAACCTTCATGCTGCTACACTTTGTTTCCAAGTTCAACTTCCGGTTACACTCAACAACACAGCTGATTACGTTGTGGACATTCTCACCCTTGAAGTGATGGCATCTACTGGGATAAGGAGAAGGTAGTGATAACATAGTTTTCAAGCCGAATGTAACAATGGCCGACGAGCCCACCATTTGTATGTTTATCACTGGTAAATCGTGATCAGCGTCAATCGATAAAGCTATTACTGTTTCCGGCTGGGCATGAATTGTGTACAGCTTACTTTGAGTGGGAATGTAATTGCTTGAAGATGGAAAAATCTTCCAGCAAATGTAGTTGAAGAAAAAGTAGCGTCTTGCTTCGAAGTCGCCATCTTGGGAATGCGATGGCTGATCAGTGCCTATTAGCATTACTTCAATTACTTCGCTTAATTTTGAAGAGTTCCATGGTTTTAGATTCATTTCGTTCGTGGGACATAATGATATATCTGGAAATACACTATCTCTAGGTCTGCCAATGTAAGTTTCAGTCGAGATTCCGTAGGAGAAATAAGTGATAGAAATATCCACAGACTGAGCAATGCTTCCGAATGTACAAGCTATAAGTACCGCCATCTTGAGTAACCGCTGTAAGTTGAGCTGATTTTTCAACCAAGCAATATATGACAGAATAACGGAATAGACAGATGCATTGAAACATACTCCGACAACTGTCAGGACATTCAAGATGTATACTTCTAAAGACATTCGTAGCTTGTACGAGATATCTGTGACAGCGAAGTAAGTGAATTGAAAGACAGTCGACGTTACATTTGAGTTTCCGCTTCTTGCGATGATTTTCATGGTTCTAAAGATATACTCGTCATCAAGACAATCAGGCACGTGACAGAGTCTTGAACAATCACGATCTGCAGCAACGTCATATTTCCGGTTTAAATCATAGGATTCTTTCATGTACTCTACACCATAGAATGACGCTGATTTGTAGCCAAGATGTTTAGTATAACAACGCTGATAGCACATAGCTTGCCCTTCTTCGTACTGGTGACATGAAAAGACTAGCCGCTGAGTGCGATATGCAGCTACAGAGAAAAGTAAGTCGAGTGAATTTTTGTCGGGTGAATATTGCGGAGATGCTTCGTTGCCTTCGTTCTCGAGATACACACTGTTATGAAGGCCAATGATTAACTTCGGCAACTGAGCCTTGCTAGTCACGACCAGTTTCGTGCCCTTGGTCTTGAACCTTGTACACGCCATGACATAGTTTTTCAGGTATATTAAGTCTTGTTCGTCATAGAACCACCCCTGAATCGGCCTTGCTTGCTGTATCAGGTCAGGAATACTTAATGATCGCTTTGGCTTCGGGTGATTTTTACCTATGTCTGATATATAGAAACAAAGACTCAAATGCGGAGTTGGAATCTTGCCTACAAATGTGTAGTCAGTGAGTGACGAATAAGACAGATATGAGGATGTGTATTCTGTGGTACACCCGAGAAAAATCAGCACTGCGACTAGATACACTGTCATGGCCAAAAACACGTTCTTTGCCATTCTTTGTCGAAAGTTGCCTTCGACGGGTGAGTTCACGTGATGTCATAAAAGATCAATGACAATGTGAAGCGAGCAATCTAGACTCTGAAATGTTTTTGACCTTGAACTCGTCTTGAAATCTAAATTTTACACTTTGCGTAACCTCTATAGCTGAAGTAGACTCACACTGAAATACATGCAGTGTGTCGCTAAATGACTACTTCACCATCTGGATTCAGTTGATATGGACATTAAAGTTGTCGACCCCTTTGCAAATGACGTCAAGAAAATTGCGTAAATATGAAAATAGGACTCCATTAGCTTTTGTTCCTTTCATTAGAACTTCAGCTTACTTTGAATCGTATGTTTCAATCTCTCAACAGAATCAACGAAGCAAGCCTTCTTTGCCAAGACAATGAGCGAAATTACTGCCACTCGTGATAGTCATTACGAACACTCAATAGAGCGAGAGAAATCAATGGCGTATGCTTCGTTGTAGCACACTGATTTCGGTGCTCAGTATCGCACGTGCAGGACTTTGTAGATTACCACCGAGACTCTGTTTCGTAATTATTTAATATGGAGTCAAACGTCGATTGAAGTTTCAATAGATCCACGCTAATAATGACCACGTGACAAGACATGTGACACATGAGGTTGGGTCACATGAGTGACACATGGCGGTCACATGTCTAAATCTCTTAAGCCACACCGCCTTTCGAACGGTTTTCTTCGAGAAATCATTAGTAGCACTGAATTTCCCTTGATTGGAATATGCAGCCAGAATATGGCTGCCTCATTATTTCGATAGATATTGTTACGTCATTTTGTATTGGTATGACTTATTGAGTCATTGCCGTTATTATCCGACACGCCCTACCTGAACTGCTCATGTCACGCTTCACGTGCCCTGTAGTCACCTATGAGGTCAACTATCCCTACACCGATATCCGAACTCTCCGAGCACCGGATATCCGGCTATATAAGCCGACACTCACCTTGAGTGAGTGGCCTACTTGCTGTGAGACAGCACAACTCACATGTTGTCCCTTTGGCTGGCACTGTGCCGGGACTATGACTAACTTACTGTAACCAATAAACGGTATTCAAGGGTCAAACTTGGTGCTTCAAAGCTCTTCCGGTCCCATCAGCCGCCATAAACAGCGGAACCTGTCTCTCGGAAACAACATGTACCCCTGCGCGGTGGTCATAATTTCATTACCTTTGTTCCACTTATTTCAACGCTGAGTAGCATGCTGAAATTAATATGAGTGCGCATGCCATTCCTGGGACTGGCTTGGCACTCCAACGCAGGTTTATAGCTCGTTTGTTCAGGCAAAAAGATGCATCGGGCCGCGTTTTATTGGCCCGGGCCCCTTGAGCGCTGTCATCGGGCGGTCTCGGACTGTGAAACAATGGAAGCTGCACTCTTTACAGCGGACGTGGCCCGGCCGCTCGCTGGCTGAACGAGCTGGCCGATCGCGGCCTGTAGTCGGCTCGACCCGATTCAGCCTCTAATTCAGGCCCTGATGAGTCAGTTCGCTCCTCCCACGCCTGTGAGATGTCATTAGCTGACAATCCATTCTTGGCTCAGCAGTGCTTTCGTCGGGCCAATGTCAGTGGAAGGCCACAAGTTATAGCCTTGTTTGATGTCGGCTTTTCTGTTTAGCTAAACCTGTTTTATTTGAGTCGAATCAATCTGAATTGTCTGATTGAAATTTACGTTAGGAATGCTGCGCTATATCGAGGAAAGTATGTATCTAGTAGTTTTCTACAAGCTATTTCAGATATTGCGCTTGGTGAATAATGCATTGGATCTGTAAATTCGTCTATTGGAAGTCCCTCGACGAGCCGGAGAGAATTTTTTCTTGGACCAGTCAAACAAATCTATGAAGCTTATTAACGACAAGCCAAGCCATAAACCGATGGTTCCGTTAACGAGAATGCAGAAATCAAGCATTGTTGTCAAAGGATAGTACGTTGATGACACTACCACATCTTGCAGGTAAGCTTCGATGAAGTTGACGCTTGCGAAATCATCATATCTCGAATCTCGAAACTTGATCACTTCACAAGATGGTCTCCAGCATTTTCGGAGACAGTGCTGGTTCAGCTTGGCATCGCTTTCTTTTCGCATAGAAAATATTCTCGTATCATTCATGTACAGCATTGCTTCGAAGTCGACGTCGCGATTAGTTCCGAAGCTGGTTTCTCTACAGCATTGATTAAAACAGCTGTCTAGGGTTTCTTGGTAATCATAACAACCGGTGAGATACGGCGGAGGCAAGAGCGACCACATTTGCGTTTCATAGCCTTTATTGCCAACCGAGCGAAACGTAGTCCGTGAATCGATACCGTTTATGCTTGACTTCAGATAATACGAGATGGTCAAGGGGCTTGAAGCATTGATTTCCAACAGCATTATCCGCCTAGCTGGAGTGAGTGTGTTGAGCAGCCATGAGAAAGTGCTTGACGTCGAAGTGTCCATACACGTGATCTTGCTGTGAATGCCCACTAGTGAACCCATGGCTTGAGACGACATATCAGAAAACAAGCGAGATATCAGTTGAGCCTTCGCGTAATCAATTGTTTGAATGCGAAGCGGAATATCCTTGAGATATGACTCATTAAATCTTCTTGAAGTATCCCTGCCAGGTTTTAGTGATTTCGGCGTAAATTTCAAGCATATCTGAGGTACTGGAACCATATCATGTCGATGGTGAAGCGTCCTTGTGACCACAGTGTACTTGGTATATTGCTGAAGCTCTATGAAGCAATGAGACAAAGCACCTATAACAAGAAAGAAGCTAATGATATTGCTTGTTTCAGTCATTTTGATGCTTCGAACGATGACACGTTTAAGGTCAGCAAAGGTCAAGCCGAGCCAAAGTCCAAGGATGCTGGAAAGATAAACCAGAAAACTAGACAAACTCATGTCAGCCACTTCCGTGACCGATGTTTCCGTTTCCGCCGTAATTATACGCAAATACAGGGTCGAAGGGAGAATGTTCTTCTCGTACTCAGAGGAGAACGTAGTGAACTTCAGTTCGTTGATACCTTTCTCTGTGCATTCAGTAGCATTGTATTTTTGTTTACACTTATTTCTGAACACGTGAACGGCAGTGGAGTTGAGGGCGCTGCGAAGGCATTGCTTGAAGCCATCGTCTCCATCATCTGGAGGAATATTGAAGTCATATGCTACGCACTTGGTAGGATAAGGAGCCGGCAGGTATGTCATTGTGGTATAAGCGTAGCTCATTGAACCGGATATGTCGAAGAACGCAAATGATTCTGGGAAAATGTCATCAAGTTCAAGGGCCATGCGGTTGTCATTCTCCTTGTCCATAGTGATAGAATATATTACAGTTTGAAACTGTGAGTATGTTTTGGATTTGAATGGAAGTCTCCAGCAAGGTAGAGTAAGCCTCGAAAAACTGCCAGCTGTTAGGACACTTTTAGCTTGCAATACCGACAGATTGCTTGTCAATTGAACTGACATGCCACTCATCAAGTCCCAAGGCTTCGTTAACACTAACTTCTTGGGCACATTTTGACAAATTGAAACGTATGGACTCAGTCGGCTTAGAGGACTCCCAATGTAGCTTTCAGTAGATATCGAATACGAGCCATATACTGAAAAAATCTGATAGAAGTGAGCTGTGCAAGCGATGGAGCAAAGTGACAGGAATATATACTTGAATATGTTTCGGAGCTTAACGCTTGGTCTGACAATGGCTGAGCCAATCATGGCAATAGAAAAGATAGAGGCATCGAAACATACGCCGAATAAGGTGAAGAAGTTTATGGCAAATACGTGTAGAGGCATCTTCAGCTTGTGCACTATCTGTAGAGCGAAATTGTTTCGAGCGCTAATCAGATTCCAGTTGGGATGTAGCTTCAGTGTTCGGCTATTTAACCTCTTTGGCGTCTCCGAGTAGTATTCTTCAAGGCAGTCCAGTTTAGTACACCTAGAATGACAAGTATCGAAGATGATTGCTTTATGGAAGTGAAGCTTTCCATATCTGAGTGTCATGTTTTGTGTACCAACAAAGTCAAGCAAGTTGTAGCCGTGCAAAGTTGACATGCAACTTTGAAAGCACATCTCTCTTCCCTGTTCGTAGTCGTAGCAGTCACGGTCCAGTCTTATTGTCTGAACGGACCAGATTTCTATCATATACATCAGCGGTCTTCCACCGCTATGGGTTCTATCCAAGTTCCTACCATTCTTGGTCAGATACGTCGAGCCGTGAAGACCAACTTCAAATTGTGATGTGTAGTAGAAGAGAACGTAGTCGGGCGAGAGGAGACGGTAAGTGGAACACATGTATTCATAGTTTTTCAAGTACGTCAACATCGCCGGCAGATCGAACATCTCTTTCATAAATGCTTGTGAGTTTAAGATTTCAGATATGGTCTTATTGTAAAAACTCGTTGCATTGCTTTCTGTACCCAGCACTTGTATTGGATAACATACACTGAGATATGGTCGTGGTGTTTTTGGGTTTGCGCCATAATCGGTCAGAGTTGTGTAGGTGAAATATTGACTGATGATGTTCGCGACGCATAGAAGAAATATAGCACTGCTTAAAAGGTAAACCAAAACCTTGCAAGATATGTGGACATCCATTTTGCTGCACTTGTCCGAGCTATTGCAATAAAAATTCTTGTTTTTCATTTTTTCTGAAATATGATTCTCTGTACTTTAATTCGCTCGAGATAACAGTTCTGATTAGTAGCTTTCGTTCTATTGTTGTCCGAATTCTCCACGGAATGCAAGAAAAAAAGAAAAAACTCTCTGTCATTAGCTAGCGAAACAGCAATTAGCTTGACAATGAGCGTTGCATGAATCTAGGGCAGCATGATGTGGTAATAGGGAAAGAAATATTGAAATTTCGTAGCTATTGTTCAAACTGTTTCGACATAAGCTGCTCTTACACAGCTTTCATGTGATGACAGTCCCTGCTTTGATTGACACTGATCTGCAAGATAGTGTTTCAAAAATCTTCAAAAGTTTCATGGCGGACCAGAATGACGAAGTACTAGACTTCCAACTTGCCGAGATACATGAAAGAATATGAGTAAATTTGAATAAGTCACTTTCGCGGAGAGAAGTGTCCTGAGATTTCCGAACATGATTCCTCTCAGAGAAACATGAACAAAAGGTTTATACATGTAGCTAATGCCATTCCCAGAGACGTGGCACTTTCTGTGGAATCACAGTCGCTAGCAATGGAGTAGAAAGAGTATCAACATTTTCTTATCCCAACGTGACCAATTTCGAAAGGATTCATCAGGGAAGTCACGATACCAGATTGAAATGTGACGTACCGAACGTCAACGATAAGTCTCAAGGGGCGGCACAATCGGGCGATGGTATCCCAGGTAAATGTAAAAATGTAAAATGTAGACTGAGTTAAGGCAACGCTGAATAAGCCAACCAGGATGACTACAATTAACAGGAGCTAGCACAACACAATACACGAGGCAACACAACACTGTATGTCTACCTTACTGTCTGTCCCTGTGCGAATCGATGTGAAAAATAATGAATTATTTAACTTAATTTTCTTCCCTCTTTTCAGTGATTTGTAGTTCCAAGCGATGATTTTAACAATAAGTGTGGAATGAGAAGTTTACAATTCAGCGGAATAACTTTGAAGCTAGCGCCGAACTGGAACTAGAAATCAAATCAGCAACATCCGGATTGGTTGTACTTCCCACTGCTAAATAGAGGCCCGCTTTTTCTTGACCCGAGCCCGCCCGGGCCCGAGAGAATTGTCATCGGGCCACCCAAGACCGCCCGATGACGTCATTAGGGGTACTACGCAAGCGCGATTTAGTACAGTGGGAGCTGCAGACTCTTACAACGGACGGCCCGAGCCCGTCCGCCCGCGGGCTGAACAGGCGGGCCAATCGGGGCAGTAGTCTGCCCGACCCGATGCAGCCTCTACTACTAAAGGAAAACTGCAGATAATCATCCGCTCCTCAGTCGGTGACTATTATTTTCATGATCTCATCCACAGCAAGCAAGACCAGTGTCGAGTCTTTAGAAACACCTCAAAAATGAGTGTGAGCAATCACATGCTATCGAGAAGTTCAGGCTCAGATTTGCTGATTGAAGGTTCCTACATCGTGCTAGGCTAGATGTAGTACTCGTGCGAGCCAACATGATGGCTGTTGCCACTGGATCAGCGTGTCACGTCTCGAAAGGGTGTATGAGCAAACATGGCTCTGCATAGACCAACAGCCATAATGTTGTTCAATACTTGCTGTTGAAACCTCCCCAGAACTAGCAAATCAGTGTCCGCCGAACCATCCCGGAGGTATCGACAAACCCTGATGATGAATTAGAGCCAGAAACCGGATATCGTGATTCGCTATGATCAGCAAAAGGTCATGACCAACATTGATGTCTGTGTGTCCTTTGATGGCCTCAAAACTGCGTTCGACAATGCTAGAGCAAGGAAGCCATCTCGCTCAGATGGGTTCACTCAGGCGTTAGTAGGCTACATCACATGTTTCTCATGCATTCCTATAGAAGCCACGTCAGCCTCAATCTTTCGTTTATTCCAATGTTTGTCTCGTATTTTTGAATTAGTTCAGAGTTCAGAATGCCTATTTTGATAACCTGAGCTGCGACTAATACAGCACAGAACACGCATGCATGCGTGACTAATATGCATCCAGACGTAGAAGCCTGAACACGGGAAACTCAGCAATAATTCAAACTGAAATGAGCTAATTTTCTCGTTCGCCGCCGAGCCTTTTCGCGCCAACCTGCCGTCAGCTATAACTGTCAGAGGGAATAAAATAGAGACCACGCATGCTCAGTTGAACCTTCCCTCTGAAGTCCAGAGTGAACAAGCCATAACCAAGCTCCAGAGAAATAGAGAAGCTGCAGGTATTTTGTTATCAAAACTATGAGATGTCAACAGATGGAAACTTTTGCAGACGGTTGGAAACGCAGTCACGTGAACTCACGTGGTGCAGTATTCCACTTCGAGCTCCATAGTAACTAATAGTTGCCTGAATTCGCTGTCGCAAGACATTTCCATAAGCTGCAGTTCGTTAATGGTGTCTCATGGAACTCATTCGCAGAGAGTTAGAATGTTACGAAGCAGATCCTTATTCAAATGAGTGAAACTCGACATGACTTGAAGTAGACTGCGACGCTAAGACCTGAAAATGGCGGTTGCTTTATCCAAAACCACTGTTTACTCGCTGAGTGGCTTGGTATTTCTTTATTGTACCATTTATATGGTGGGAGAATATTTCAGCTATATGACATTAACTGATTACAGTGCTACATCAAGTATCTCGAAACCATACTTTAGCGTGTGCACACCATGGTCAGCACTGAAGGAGAAGAGGTCAAAATCCAATTACCGCTCAATCTTCAACAACGGGCCGGCCGATATATTGCGGTCTCAGAACTACACCAAGGACTGGTTCAAGCTCAAGGTGGAGTCGGTGTACATGAAGAATGAAGACTCGCTGTGCCATAGTTTTTGCATGAAGGCAAAGCAGTATTTGACATTTCATCTTTTATTCCGATATGAGGCCGGATTTCACCGCAGTGCCTACTTGCATGCTGATGGTGTAACATTCTCCTCATATTCCTACGTTATCAAAGGCAGCTCTGTTCGAACAGTGGAGTTAGATCGCAACTGTCACCATTACTCTGAAGGAAGGGAGCGTTGCTTTGAGCTTTGCTTGTCCGGTATGCTCGGCTACAACCTGCCTCACTTCGTCGCCACAGAAAATACAAAGGTCAAGTACCGCAGGTCATTCGAATACAATGAGACGTTTTTCGATATTTGTCACTCGAAGTGCAAGCTGCCCGATTGCGATAGTGAGCTTTTTGTGGCGAGAACACTAGAGCTGTCTAATGGTGAGTATCCCAATAGGAGGGATTACGGAGTGGTAACGTCGAGGCTGGACAGTACTTCGCTGATCACATACAAGTTGAAAGTTTCACTGGAAGTGTTCATCATGAACATTTTCACCATGTTTGGAATATGCTTCGATGCATCTCTTTCTACCATTCCCGTGAAACTTGCCAACTTGGTGAGTTTTAAACCACAGGTTGAAAAGATACTCAAGTTCACGTTGTACTCCGGTGGTATCCTAGCGAGCATGATACATGTACTTCAAGTAACCTTGCTTTATGCCTCGTTTCCGATTTCAACCGAAACATATGTTGGAAATCCGATAAAAAGAGTTTACCCCGATCTGACGATTTGTCGAGATCTGGATTCTCAACTTGGTCGTTTAGAAAAAGCTGGGCTTTCGCACAATGAGTTGATCTTCGTCTCCAGTCTTGCTAACTTGACAGTCCAGCCAGTACCCAAAGCACGACGATACACCAATCCACATATCGCCTGTTATGTGATAAGCGGCCATGGCAAGTATGACCCGTCTCAAGCGAATCTATACAAAGTCTACGTTGAGCCCCAGAGGAGTATGTTCCCATCTTTCCAGCTAGACTTTGACGACGTCTTACCTAAACAGAGTATTAACTTAGTAAGTTCTGTGACATTCAGCTATGACTATATGATCGTATCTTATCTGCCGGCCCCATATCCAACCAAGTGTCTCGTATATGACGATGGAGTATTCCATAACAAAATGGACTTTCTCAGGCGATGTGAGTTGAGTTATGGCATCAACCATAACTGCTCTCTCTACAGTCTTTATTCGATGCAATCGAAAAAAGAACCTAATCTGTTTGATTGCGAAACCAAGATGTATAAGAAAGCCGATTCTTACTGTAAAAAACTTCACTCCCGTAAGGAATGTGTTGAGAAGCGCATCGAAAAATCTCGAAAAGAGTACGCAGTAGATAATGACGACAAATATCAAACCATTCTGCCTTTCAAGCCTATCATTCTTCAAATATTGCCGGCAGATATGGAAACATCGGTCACCGAAGTGGCGGCCATGAGTTTCTCTAATTACCTGGTTTATGTGTCAAGTATCATCGGTCTGTGGTTTGGTGTCACCTTTGCCGATGTTAGGGTGCTGATTATTTCGTTTATCAAGGCTAGTAGGACGAATGCAGTGTTAACATTTTTGCTATCACTAGCAGCCATCTATCATTGTCTCTTCGAGATCGGACAATATGGCGAGTACAGTACAGTGACGAAAACAGTTTATGAGACATCTGACGTCATTCCCGTTCCTGAAATATGCTTGAAGTTGACAGCAAAGATAGATGTGAAGACAGCAAATTTCAATGCCAAGCAAATGAACGGAATAATCGGCAATCAGGTTTCCATGCGCATGGAAACGTTCAACTATGAAAGCCCAAGAGCAGAAACTGAAGCCTGGAATAACGTGTCAGGCAATCTGGCATCCTTGATAGGTTTTGATTCCAAGATCATATGTTACACTCATTTGAAACCTGAATTCATTGCCTGGAAGCTTTCCATGCTAAAACCCAGGAACCGTGTTTTGCATGTCGAGATTGGCGGGGCTAATCAGGTCGATATCTCGTACTACTTGAAATCTCGCACCAACGGGATCGATCTGAGGAAAAAATTCAAACTGTTCAGCAGCCAGACATACGAAGCTCAGTTGTGGTCACTGTTGCCAGCACCATATGCTACAGATTGTTTATATTACCATGAAACACTGGAAAGCTGCTACAATCGTTGCTTACGAGAGGCCAGCTATCGCAAGGATGGCAAGCTAAGCGATCAAGCTCTATGCAGAGAAGAAGATGCACAGCTTGTGTCAGGTTGGACAAAAGAGGACGATTTCGTCGATTACTGCGAAAATGTTTGTAAAAAGCCATCTTGTCTTGTCACAAATTTTTGCGCCACATCGTCGCTCAAGACCAGCAGTAAATCCTTACGATCTTTCGACGTTTTACTCAGCGACATTATTGTGTCTTCAAGATTTTACCCTCTAACCACATTGTTCGATTTTTGCATTCTTATCTTTGGCACCGTAGGCCTGTGGCTGGGTATATCTTTAATCAGCATAGTTGATCTAGCACATGTTTTTGAGAGCCTGCGAAATCTGGCGAGAAGGCGGCGCCTTGCAGGTGGTCGAGAAGTGAAACTGGTCAGAGAGTTCATGATGTAGTATATGTGTAGTATATAACTTTTTCGTTCAAGATCTCTCATCGTATGTGTGAAGTGACAGGTGATACACTGCCAACGTTGTTGAAGGTTCAACAATATATAGAAACGTTTACACTTCCCCTCATGAGCCCGATATGTTCGCTTATGCCTCCTTTTAACTCGTACGTACTCATTGAACAGTTTTATTCTCCCAATTGAAGTATTCGCATTGAACATTGTGAAAGTATTGTTCACCTTCATACCTCAATACTTGTGAGTCTTCAAAAAGCGAAGAGGAAATGACTCCGCTGGACCACCTGATTCAAGTCGATATTGCAGCAGCTCGTCAACTCGTCGGCAACGCAAGTGATAGGAAAGGCGATATCGAAAGCATTCTACAGCCGAGCGCTACCGACTAGAGGCTGAATCAGGTCGGACCGACTACGGGCCCGATCGGCCGCCTGTTCAGCCGGCATGCGGGCTGGCTCGGGCCGTCTGTTGTAAGAGTCTGCAGCTTCCACTGTACTAAACCACGCTTCCGCAGTAGCCCTAATGACGTCATCAGGAGGTCTCGGGTGGCCTGAAGACAATTCTCTCGCGCCCGGGCTGGCTCGGGCCAAGAAGAAGCGGCCCGATTCATCCTAAACTAACGAATGTGGCCACCAGGCCGCCATTACTTTCCCGCCGCCTGGCTGGAATACCATCACAGTCACTACAAGACAATCGACGGTAACCTGCGATTATATTCAAGGCAAGAGCGTCAAAAACCCTATTATCACTCAGGCATCAGTAACAGGTTATTCCAAAGCTACATCCTTCAAAGAATCCTTGCCGAAGTCGAATATCAGGCCAGCACTCCACTCACTCTCATGATACCCTGCAGGATGCTGCTCTTCCATCGCAAAGACAACCACCTTGACATGGAGTTTGACAACGTCCGACACCTTCTTTGACTGGAGTAGCAAGGGAGACCCATACTCTTCCGGGCTTTGGCAGCACATTCCAGAGCAACATCAGATCCCACACACATTGATGCGCGTTAACAGCTGCCTCGAATGTGGAATCATTTCATGTCAAACAAGAAACCCTTCACGATGGATGGAAAACCTCAGACTGATCAGACTGAAACCACAGGACGTCATGCTCTCCTGGTCTGAGCGGTAACCGACAACGGCACAGCGAGGGCTTACCTGCATCGCTTTAAAGGGGGACCAAACCACCATACAGCTGCCGCTCGAGCCAGGAGCAAGATTTCGCCCACATACTTAACAGCTGCTCGCACACCTTGACTCTCCGGCGACAGTATGATCTGAAAAGCACCGACACTGAAGCCTCGAAGCCTTGGAGCCTGCTTCGTCAAAACCAGGGAGATGTCGACTCAACGACCACCACGCACTCTGGAATACAGGAGTTCGCGGATTGATGACCCAGCAACCGCCACCTCCGTGGAGAGCATTATCTGAATTTTGCTGTTGTTCAACTCAACCTTGAGAGGGGCATCCGTCACTAACTGTTCCTCGGGGGTTAGCAAATTCATGCGACCCTGAGAGCCCCTACTGTGACTTCCATCAATCTTCTGTAAGAGTATCTGCTACATTGCTTTCCACTAAAGCCTTATCATCGATGGTATCAACTAACAGCATTGCTCTCTCTTTCCCTCTCTCTTTCTCTTGCACTCTCACGTTGGCTCTTTCAAGCTGTTTATTGAAACTCTTCTACCTACGATAACCTGATCTTGAAGTCTGCCTGCATGCAGGAAACATATACTCTCGGTAACATGCTGGAAACGTTGAGACGCTTAGCAGGAGGGAGAAAACAGGGAGAACGAGGGATAGAGAGAACATCCGGTGCGACCAGAACTACATGTACACCCATGAATAGCACCACCATAGGATGAACGAGGGGTGCCAATGCTACCGCGCTCTCCCTGTTTCACTCTTATCTCTCTCTCTCTCTCTCTCTCTCTCTCTCTGAGAACATCTCGTAACTTAGAGTCTTTAAAGTTTCTCTCTCTTTTTCTTCTCTCGTATAGCCGCCAGGTTTGGAGAATCTTTCTATTTATTGCTCAGAGGTTCGTGCTTTTCTTGCGTATCTACTATTTCTCAACTGCTCATTGTGGAGACACCCCAAATAAGTCAGCAGAAACAAAGCTTGAAGTGCTTTTTGTGGCCGGATAGCAAGCTAAGGGTTAGATCGTCCTCTTACTCTCTCCGATCGCTATGCTCAGGGAGATTGTTCATCACGGACTGACTTAGTTCCGCTGGGAAGCTTGCCGTTTTTTTGACTCCCGTTTTTGTTGCTAACCAAACGATTCGTCGAACAGCTTCACACACTTAAGCCGTGTAGAAAGAGAGGGAGGGAGGGAGAGAGGAAACACTCCGGTGAAAGTTGTTTTTCCTGTCTCCCTCTCAGTCTAGTCTTGCTTCTGCTCAGTATGTTGTAACTCTCTTCTCGATAAATAACATATTGGTAAAATGTAAGATAATTATACTCCTCTTTTTGCGTCAGACCTGAGGATCCGAGGAGCCTTCAACTGGATACTAAAGAGCCAGAAGGAGAGAGAGCACGAAGGAGAGGGGAACCGCCTGAGGCCAGTGAGCACATGCAGCCAAGCTGGAGCAGCAGCACCATAGCCGGGACCGCGATGTGCGAAGCTGAGAGCGTCTACGTGGACGATTGGCAGTTCCAGTGAACAGTCGTTAGACCCGCAGCTCAACTTTGTTATTCTAGACCGTTCTCGATAAATTCGATTTCCAATTGAATCAAATTGAGTGCTTTCAAATCCTCACCTAACCAGACATAACTTAGTTTTCCAAACGTAAGGTTTTATTCGAAACTCAAGTGCCCAAGAAATTTCCTTGCTCTTCTAGTATGGCCAAACAACCTGCTCTCGTTGATTTTGGTGACATGACCAAGCTCGATCACGATGAGTTGGCTCGTTAGAGGCTTCATCGGCTCGTAAGAGGCGTCTTTGGCTCGCGAGGCATCCTCGGTAAAAAAGTGCAACAAGCTCCGCGCTTCTTTGGATGATGGGTACAGAAAGTCTGAAAGTCATCGCAGCTGCAATAGCACGAAACACATGCGTGACTAATCTGCATCCAAACTCAGAAGCATAGCCAAGGAAACTTAGCGATCAATCAAATTCAAACCTCTCCATATCGAGTAGCCACCCTGTAGAGTGAATCTTTGAAGTGTTGTGAAGTGCGCGATTTTTAGCAGTTCGAGTTTGAGCTTATATTCTCGTTCGCAGCCAAAACGTTTCGCGCCAACCTGTTCACTAGCTCAATGCAGTCAGCTATAACTGTCAGAGAGAATGGAACCGAGACCACGCATACTCAGTTGAACCTTAGCTCTGAAGTGCAGAGTGAACAAGCCACAACCAAGCTCCAGAGAAATAGAGAAGCTGCAGGTATTTTGTTATCAAACCTATGAGATGTGAACAGATGGCAACTTCTGCAGACGGTTGGAAACGCAGTCACGTAAACTCATGTGGTGCAGTATTCCACTTCGAGCTCCATAGTAACTAATAGCTGCCTGAATTCGCTGTCGCAAGACATATCCATTTCACCGCACTGTCTACTGGCATGGTGAGAAGTTCGCCTAATATCCTCAGGTTATCATAGGAAGCTCTGTTCGAACAGTGGAGTTGGATCGCAACTGTCACCATTACTCTGAAGGAAGAGAGTGTTGCTTTGAGCTTTGCCGGCTTGCTGGGCTACAACCTTCCTCACTTTGTCGCCACAGAAAATACAAAGGTCAAGTACCGCAGGTCATTCGGATACAATGAGACATTTTTCGATACTTGTCACTCGAAGTGCAAGCTGCCCGATTGCGACAGTGAGCTTTTTGTGTTGAGCAAACTACCACTGTCTAAAGGTGAGTATCCCAGGAGGAGGGATTACTTTGTGGTGACGTCGAGGCTGGACAGTACTTCGCTGATCACATACAAGTTGAAAGTTCCACTGGAGGTGTTCATCATGAACATTTTAACCATGTTTGGGATATGCTTCGATGCATCTCTTTCTACTATTCCCGTGAAACTGGCAGACTTGGTGAGTTTTAAACCACAGGTTGAAAAGATACTCAAGTTCACGTTGTACTCCGGTGGTATCCTGGCGAGTATGTTACATATACTTCAAGTAACCTTGCTTTATGCCGCGTTTCCCATTCAACCGAAACATATGTTGGAAAACCGATCAAAAGAGTTGACCTCGATCTGACGATTTGTCAAGACCTGGATTCTCAACTTGGTCGTTTCGAAAAAGGTGGGCTTTCGAACAATGAGTTGATCTGCGTCTAAAGTCCTACTAACTTGACAGTTCAATCAGTACCCAGAGCAAGACGATACACCAATCCACATTCCGCCTGTTATGTGATAAGCGGCAATGGCAAGTATGACCCGTCTCAAGCTAATTTATACCAAATCTACGTTGAGCCCCAGAGTAGAATGTCCGCATCTTACGAGCTAGACTTTGATGACGTCTTGCCTAGACAGCGTATCAACCTAGTACGGTCTGTGACGAACTCAGTGCTAACATTTCCGCTATCAATGGCAGCCATCTATCATTGTCTCTTCGAGATCGGACAATATGGCGAGTACAGCACGGTGACAAAAATTGTTTATGAGACAGCTGACGTCCTCCCAGTTCCTGAGATATGCTTGAAGTTTACGACGAGGGTAGATATGGAGACAGCAACTTTCAATGCCAAGCAAATGAACGAAATAATCGACAATCAGGTTTGCCTTTGACTACCAAAGCCCAAAAACCGAAACCCAGGCCTGGATTCAGAAATCTGGTGTCCTTGATAGGGTTTAATTCGAAGATCACGTTACACTTAGTTGAAACCTGAATTCATTGCCTGGAAGCTATCCATGCTGGAGCCCAGGAACCGTGTTTTGCATGTTGACATTGGCTCGGCTAATCAGGTCGATATCTCGTACTACTTGAAATCGCGCATCAACGGTATCGATATTCGGAACAAATTCAAACTGTTCAGCAGCCAGACATACGGAGCTCAAATGTGGTCCCTCTTGCCAGCACCATAGGCTACAGATTGTTTATACTACCACGAAACATTGGAAAGCTGCTACAATCGTTGCTTAAGAACGACGAGCTATCGCAAGCACGGCAAGATAAGCGATCAAGCTCTATGCACAGTCAAAGATGCACAGTTCTTGTCGTCCTGGACAAGAGAGGACGATTACGTCGAATACTGCAAAAGTATTTGTAGAAAGCCATCTTGCCTTGTCACAAATTTTCGCGCCACATCGCTGCTCACGACTAACAAGAAATCCTTACCATCTCGATGTTTTTCTCAGCGACGAGTTATCGTCTCTTCAAGATTTTACCCTCTAACCACATTGTTCGATTTTTGCATTCTCATCTTCGGCACCGTAGGCCTGTGGTTGGGTATATCTTTAATTAGCATAGTTGATCTAGCGGATGTTTTTGCGGCGCTGCGAAATCTGGTGAGAAGGCGTCGCTTTGCAACTGGCCGAGAAGTGAGTGTGGTCAGAGAGTTCATTATGTAGATAATGTGCTGATTTCCGCTAAGCTCCGATTGTCTTCACGACTGTCACAGTCTATCAAAATATTACTTCTCCGGTCAAAATTTCTCATCTTATGTGCGACGTGAAATGGCTTAATCCTGCCAAGGTTGTTGAAGTTTCAACATTTTGATACGTGTACATTCGTGCTTTGCATATTTCTCCTTGCGAGCCAAATATACTCACTCATGCCCTCTAACTATTACTTGAAACTGACAGATTGCTATACCTTACCTGTAACCACAGAGGTCGAAATTTACCGATTCTGCTTGAAACGTCATGGCGAAGAAAACGCTGAAGGTGTGATAATGTCTTCAGAACTGGTTATCCAAGAAGTTAAGTCATTTAGCACCTCGGAACCGGATAAATATCCCCAATGGGTTATTCCCAATGGGTTGATTCAAAATAAAATGTTTGCTATACAGATCCTGGCTGTGTTGTGTTTGCCAGATCGTTATATTACAAGTGTCAGGTCACTGACGCTTCGCGTACTAGTACAGTACTGTAAACACTAGAGGCGTACAGTCTTCAGGCGACAGATAGTCTAAACAACATCTGGAGACCATTACTTTTATTGCATGGCATGGCGACAAATGTCCGGCATTCTAAGCCTCGAGCAGCCTCCACTTGTCATTGGCTGCACGGGCGAGTAGGCTCCTACCAACCGTGAACATTTTGCACACGGCTTTGGCATTACAGTCAAACCGTGATTGACAACATCAGGACAGAGTACTTCGTGTACCATCACTGGCACCTCTTTCAAGCCGATGCTGTAATTGGAATACTGGCCAGAGTCGAAGACTAGTTCCAGTTCTTTATAATTGCAAATCTGTACCTAACTTGTAGTCATTGAACAGTTTGATTCTTGAAAAAGATGCAGCGAATAGGTATCACGTCAAAATTGGAAAATGCGACTGAATCTTAGAACAGCTGTGAGAAGCCATCCTGTAAACTTTACGGGCACCACATTTCGAGGCGGGTCTAAGTGCATGAAGGAAAGCACCGACATTTTGAAACATTTTGACGTCTACTTGGGAAACATGATCGTCTCTTCAGCAGTCTCTCTGATCAGTTTCCTGGACTTTTGAGTTTTAATTTTCGGAGCTATAGGTTTGTGGTTTGGTCTGTCTCCGTAGACGACGCACGCTCTGTTGAGAACCGATACTGGGCGGTGCTTTCCCTCCCTCCCCTTCCTCCTCTTCACGATGAGCGGGATATATTCATAGCCAAGTTGGAGTTTCAGCTAATGGAAAATGGCACGTATCTTGTTTCAAACCGTTGCGATACAGATGAGTGGTACCTGCAGTTGGTTGGAAACTTAGTCACGTAATTTGATATACTGAGGAATGACAATTCCACTGCATGGTAACCAACAGCTTTTACATTTTCATCATAACAAAAATCTACATAAGCTGAAGTTCGTTAATGATGTCGCGTGAGACTCATTACTAGAAAAGTAGAATGTCTCGAAATATCATGGTACAGATGTACACATAGCTGCATTGCCGAATTGAATTTCGCTTACAGTTAGATCTAAAAATGGCGATTACTCCAACAGAGACGGCAGTTTATTTGCTGAGTTTCTTGATATTTTTTGTCTGCACCACGTCCATGGTTGAAGAATATTTCAGCTATATGTCACTAACTGATTTTAGTGCTAGTTCAAGCATCTCCAAGCCATACCTTAGTTTGTGCATATCTGTGTCATCAGTCTTGAGACGCAAGTCAGTAAAATTCCGTCCAACAGTCTACAACAGTACGTCCGAATTGATACGCTTTCAAAACTACACCAGGGGCTGGTTCACGCTCAAGGCAGAGTCGGTGTACATGAAGAGTGACGACTTGCTGTGCCATAGCTTTCGCATGCAGAAACCTCAATACTTGCAGTTTTTCGTTCTATACCGGAAAGAAGCAGGGTTTCACCGTAGTGCTTACTTGCATGACAAAGGGAAGGATTTGTACAATGAAGCAACTGAAATCGCAGGTAGCTCGGTTTTAACAGTGCACTTGAATCGCAACTGTCACCGTTACGTCGAAGGAAGACAGCGTTGCTTCGAGCTTTGTATGTCCAGCTTGCTTGGCTATAATCCACCTCACTTTGTCGCAACACAGGATACGGCAGTGGAGTACAGAAAGTCATATGAATACAATGAAACCTTTCTCAATATCTGTCAATCAAACTGCAAGGTACCTGATTGCGAAAGTGAGCATTTTTCGCTGACGACAGGACCTATAGCAGATAATGTGTATCCTAAAAGAACGAATTTCAATGTTCTGACGTCAAGCCTTCATCAGACTTCGCTAATTCAGTACAAGTTGAAAGTTTCCCTGGAAGTTTTCGTTATGAACATGCTTGCCATGTTTGGAATATGCTTCGATGCATCTGTTTCTACTATTCCCGTGAAAGTAGCAGACTACGTGAGTGTTAAACCTCAAGTGGAAAAGATACTCAAGTTCGCGTTGTATTCATCCGGTATCCTGGCAACTATGTTGCATATACTTCAAGTCACCTTGCTCTACGCTTCGTTTCCAATTTCGACGGAAACCTACATAGGCAAGCCGATAAAAAGAGTTTACCCTGATCTGATGATATGTCATGACCGGGAATCAAAACTTGTTCTCTTGGAAAACCATGGTTTTTCGAATACCGAATTATTTTACATCAACAGTCCTACTAATTTAACAATTCAACAAGCCCCTAAAGCTCGAAAATACGTGAGTCCTTATCTGGCATGCTACATAATAAGCGGTGATGGCCACTATGGACCGTCTCTCGCGAATCTGTACAAAATATATATCGAGCCCCGGAGGCCTAAGCCTGCTGCTTTCCAGCTGGAGTTCGACGACGTATTTCCCCTAGGGAAATTTCCCGTACAAAAGTCTGTAACAGTCAGCTATGACTATCGAATCGTATCGTATCTGCCGGCACCATATCCGTCCAAATGTATGGTCTATGACAATGGAATATTTCACAGTAGAATGGACATTCTCAGGCAATGTGTGTTGAGATATGGCATTTCCCACAACTGCTCCTTCTACTTATATTATACGATGCTATCCGACAAACCAACTTATCTGGGCCATTGCAAGAACTATTTCTATGAGGAAGCCAAAACTTTCTGCGAGCAAGTTTACTTCCGCAAGGAATGCACTGAGAAGCGCATCGATAAAGTCATCGCAGGGGATCTTGCCGATGATGGAGACCAACTTCACGCTATTCTGAATTTCAAGCCTGTAGTTCTTGAAATATTGCCGGCAAATGTGGAAACCTCGGTCGCCTGAAGTTGCTACAATGAGTTTTTCAAACTACCTGGTGTACGTGTCAAGCATCATCGGCCTGTGGTTTGGTGTCACCTTTGCTGATGCTAAGGTTTTGATTGTATCCCTGATCAAGGCGAGTAGAACGAGTGCGATACTGACGTTTTTGCTATCACTGGCAGCCATTTATCATTGTCTGTATGAGATGAAACAATACGGCGAATACAGCACTGTGACGAAAACTGTTTACGAGGCACATGACGTCCTCCCTGTTCCTGACATATGCTTGAAGTTGACGATGAATGCACAAGCAAACCCATCGGCTTTGAGTGCCGAGCAACTGAACAAGATGCTGGACAAACAGCTTTCCTTGGGCATCGAAACCATCAACTATCAGAGCACGCATGCGGAAACTGGGACTTGGAATAATGAGTCAAGGACGTCAGTATCTTTCGTAGGTTATGATTCCAAGATAATATGTTACACGCACAAGAAAATCGACGCCATTGCTTGGAAGCTGTCCATGCTGCAACCAAGAAATCGGATTTTTAATTTTCGCACCGATGGGCCGATTCCAATGAATATCTCTTACTACTTGAAATCCAGCATCAATGGCATAGATCTGAGGGAACGCTTCAAAACATTCAGCCACGAAGTATACGAAACTCAAATTTGGTCATTATTGCCAGCACCATATGCTACAGATTGTTCAGATTACAGAGAAACCTTGGAAAGCTGTTATAACCGGTGCTTACGAAAATTGAGTTATCGCAAGTACGGCAAAATCAGCGATAAAGCTCTGTGCAGAGAGGAAGATGGACAGCTTGCGTCATCTTGGATACGAGCTGACGTTTTCGTTGGCTATTGTCAACGACTTTGTGAGAAGCCATCTTGTCGCGTCACTGCTTTTCACGCCTCTACCTCCCTAGGATACAAAAAGACATTACTCACTTTCGATATTTATCTGACAGATATGATAGTCTCTTCAACATTCTACCCATTAACTACATTGTTTGATTTTTCCATACTTATCTTCGGCACCATAGGCCTATGGCTGGGCATATCTCTGATGAGCTTGAGTGAACTAGCAAATGTCGTTGATAGCCAGGCTAAATTTATGGAGCAGGCATTGCTTAACAAGAAGTCGAGATGTACGAGTAGTCCGAGAGTTTGAGATATAGATAAGGCACCGATTAAAATCAAGATACTTTAATAGGAGAAAGAGGTACCGGAAAAGTAGACGGTTTCTGGACTTTTCGTAGAACAATGAAATTTTTACTTCTCTTATACTGAAATTTGACGGAAAAGAGAATGGGCAGGGAATGCGAGATCGGAACGTTTTTCATCAACTTTGTAACCAACCCTGACTTCCAGCCAGACACACAATACGGATAACGGATACGCAAATATCACGCCGAAGTATGGAGATGTAGCAAAGCTCGTAACAACAGAAAGACGTAATCGTGGAAATACTGCATTTTAATCATTCAGTAATCATGCCAAATGCGCAGCAACGACTTTCCTCAGGCATATTTACTCTGGTCTGAAGATGAAGAACGCAAAACATTCAAACGACACATGGTCCAAACTTTTTTGGGTACGTCACAGTCGCAATCAGATGTTTGTATTTGTAGGTGCATCTCGCATGAGAGTTCCCATTAGCAGCTCTATCCTTAGTCTTCAGCATGATAAACTTATCGAAGCTCAGTCCACCTGTAGAGATTTCATTGTCCGGAGGTATATACGTGGCTTTGACGCTGAGGAGTGTGCTGTCATCCGGCAGTATTACCCTGATTGGACCAAGACCTTGACGATGGCTGTTGAGCTGTCTTTAGGATTGCAAACATAGCTGTCAGCTCACTATCATTTAGTAGCATATCAAAAGCATTACTCTGAACTTATGAAATCCAATGTGTTTGCGCCCTCTGTGCTGAATTCCAGCTTTAGCTTTCCAGGTATCTCGATGCTCGTGTCCTAGAAAAAGCAGGTTATTATATTTCTGGTGACTGTTAATGAAATATAACGCACTCACCCTTGTGTCGGGATACTGGTACAACCGCAAGTGAGCGATGACCAGATCATACTGCACACCACGTGACGATTTACGTGTTGTTGTGGTTTTAGCATCTTCCAGCTTTTTTAAATGATCTAGAACTTCATCGGGTGTGTCTATCGTTCGGCACAAACCGGACTCCAAGAGACATAGAAGAATAATCGCAAAAAAGTGTGGACGCATGTTGAACGGTACTTTTTTCAGAACTAGATCCTTCTCTGAAGACTCGTATGATCAGAAAAACCTTGAATTCATCCAGGCCTCTGTACAGAGTAATCATTCAATGATCGCTTTGGGAGGCAATCGTCACACATGACGTCAGTGAATGAGTGCTGCTATGCCATTGCGAATGTGTAGCTATTGTTTCAGCGTCACAAGACAGCCGATAGGTTGAATTTATCTGTCTCTAGATGATGGGTTAGTTTGTGTGTGGTGGAGATAAATGGATTCCATTTTAGCTATTTGGGAAAAGTTTGAGGTGGCAAAATTAGGCACGCCTTCCAAACAGCTCTGCATGATCTTCATCAAAACTTACGTTTCAATAGTTTCCAAATCCAAAGGTGTGCAAGTTCAGGTTGATATTTGCATTGAGTACAAACGAAAATATAGCGATAAATTGCAAACCTTAATGCATCGCACTTAATTTGGAACCTACTCGCTGTTAAACTATCTGAAAAGGCA